>NW_010584273.1:35135-54494 GCF_000705375.1 Tinamus guttatus | reverse complement strand
ACACAGTGCAAGTCTCTAATTTCCAAACAAGCCCCAATGGCCCCTTTCCCTGTGCAGTTCTGCTGTGACTAATCGTACTGGTAGGTGTTGGGTCAAAATCAACAATGGTTCTTCACTAAGGTCACTCACTTTCTCTGTTTACACTTCTAATTTTATCACTGCTCGGAGTGGTTAATGGTATTATTTATACATTTAGCAGTGATAAATGTTGATGCTAAATAAAGGCTTCCTGGCGCAGGCAGGTTGAGGGCTGATATGGCACATCCAGAACTTTATCATCAAAGGAATTAGCACTGTGGGTAAGAGCCTCTCTGGTTTTCCACAAAGCTGAGCACTCATGAATGGGAAATGGTGTCAGCAATTAGCCTTGCCTGATAACAAAGTTGATGAGCTTTGCCTTTAAGAGCCTGGGTTTCCAACAGTGCTTTGGGAGAACAGAAGGAAGTTGCCCTGGTGAAGTTTTCACCCTGGTCCTGGTGAAAATCAGCATCTCAAAGACCTCATACCTTCTGCTTTGTAAAACATGGTGTAGGGGAGTGCAGAGGTGGGGCTGCATCACAGTGCACTGTCCTCTGTCCCTGCTAACGTTGCTGGGAACGGGGATGTCTCTGGCTCTCTGTGCATCCCACACTGCCCAGGGTTATCACCAGGGTGGACAGCCCAAAGAGGAGCACTGAGGTTATTGCAATGCTCAGACAAGGCTTCTCATAAATGAACTTTTTTTTTCTTAATTTCCAAAATCTTTTGTGGCATTTGATTCCATTCTGAAAGGTGTTTTTTTCATCCTAGTAGAGGGATGTGGGAGCAGGAAAGGGGTTGCAAGGCAAATTAGGCCAAAAGGTCTGGTGTGGAGACATCATGGCCATGGGCAGCAGAGGAAGAGCAAGCACTAAGGTGGCTTTTGGAGAGGAGAACAGAGAACTGATAAGACGGAGGTCTGAGCTGGCAGCAAAATGAAGGAGGAGAGCATGAAGGGCCAACGGGATGTACATCAAGATAGGTTCTTGCCTTAGTGCTCAATGCCAATGGGGTGCACTTACAGTCCAGCAGAAAGCAGAGTGGGTGTTTCAGTGGGGTTGGGAGAGACAGCTTGTCAAACACCTTGTTGTTATGGTCTATGATAACTTTTCAGCAGTTCTGTAAGGATAATTTCACTGTGATAATGAGAGGCTTCAGAGATGGTTGTTTTGTGCCATATTGGCACTCCCTTCCTCTTGGAAATGGTGGTCCCTGGCCTTGAGGTGATGACTCTCAGGAATGGTGGTGCATGATGCTGGCTTGGGCCTTGTGCTGGGGCTTCGTTACAGTTTGGAGGTGCATGTGCAGTCCTTGAGGAATGTCAGCGCCACGGAGTGTGAGGTCCTAGTGGATGCTCTGCCCAAATGTCCTTCAACAGCAGAGGAGAGCTCTGGATGTGCCCTCACCAGACACCTGAGACCATGATTTCTGCCTGGAAGAGGTATATTTGCAGGCCAGGCCATGGACCACTTCTTGTGGAAAGTTTCCTCATGGTAATATGACACGACTGTATTTGATTCCTGTCCTTATGATTGGAGTCAAGAGCTATATGCAAGCTAGCACATTAATGTAAACAGAAGTCTCCAAAACAGTGGCAGGAGAATTAACTGGTGCTATATGCTGCTGCTTCATGTTTTCTTTGGAGTTGAGAAATAGGTTTTGGAGAGATTTTCCTCCCCATTTTCTACTCGTGCCCTTGGACACAGCTTTGTTATCCCCAGCTGACTTGCCTAAGCCTATAATCCCTGGTGCTCAAGAGAGTGAGAAGAAAATAGGATTCAGAGTCCAAAAGTTTCATGTATCGGCCTCTAGAAGATTCCTACCATCTGCTCTGGCCACCAAGCAAAGGGACTGAGCTCATTTTGATTCCTGTCATCTACTTTTGTTGTATAGAAGAAGCTGGAAAAGCCATAATGAGGTCTGTCCATCACAGCCCTGGCATGTGGACCTGTTGCAGTACTGGGGATGCAGCATGACCTGCCCCTCACACAGGCAGAGTCCAACAAGTCCTCGTGTATCACTCACTGTTCTGTCCCATGTAAACTGGAGAGAAAGATGGGCAAATCCTGTATATTTATCTCAAGTGCAGATCTTCTAGCTTGGAAGCATTTATTTTGCAATCTTGATATTGAAAATATACTGAAGATCATTCTGTTGTTTCAGGACAAGATCTAAAGCACTTTCACACACTTTCACAGCACAACCATTGACATGCAAAGGGGCACCTACGACCACTTCCACTCCCTTGATTCTGCCCAGCCAGGAGTGTCCCAGTCGCTCAGGAGGACTGTCCTGTCCCACCCGTGCAATGCCAGCTACTGTCATTCTCCAAGAATGCCCGGGGAGATCCAGCTGCTTTTCTACCCCCTTGTGCTGTCACAACACCTGAAAGGTGTCAAATTGCAGCAGCAGGACTGGTCTCTTATTGTTTTTGACACTCTATGTTATTTTGTTTTACATGCTTGGGTACAATGTGTAAGCAGTTGTTGGCATGGATGAAGTGTTTATTGTTAGTTAAGTTGTGATTCTCTTTTACAAGCTGAATGCCTCTTTTGCCAGTAAAGTCTCTTGCTGCCTTATATTGCAGCATAAGATGAATTCACAGCCTTAATTTAATATGCTGTCACATACCTGGGCTCAGTGTAGCCTATACTTGTAACAGCCTGCAAATTCAATCCTCTTCCAGCTCTGTTTTGTAATGGCAACAACCATCACTGCTGGGGTCCAGGGGATCAGGGTAATGAATCCTGTCAAAACTTTCCAGAGTCACAGCACAGTGCGGAGCAGAAGGCAGCACAACAAACCTTGGCTTTTCAGAGCAGATCCAGAGATCTCTGATTGCAAATACAGGGCAGAGATCAAGCTGGAGAACGTCCGCATCAAGCCCTTAAATGCTGGTTGAGCAGGAGAGCTTGGGGAAAAGGTATTTCCAGCCACACACTTTGAACGCTCCAGGGGAATGGAGCACACGCTGTGCACTCAGGCTGAGATGATGATTTTGTTGAACAGGGAACTTCATTTATAGCTGGCATTTGTCTCACTCTCACCACCAGCCAGCAAGCCATGTTCTTTATTTTTCCACTCAATCAAAGATTCTTTTTGTAGAGATGTATATACTTGCAAACATTGTTCAGTCACTTGATCATCTTTTATTGCATAAATTAAATTAACTGTCATTCTTTAATCTCTCCCTAAAACATGACATTTAGATACTAGATCTTTTCTGTTTTTTTTTTAAAGTTTTTCAGATTTTTGAAAGAAGAAACCCAACAGGCAAAAACAGCCAGGAGATTCTTCCAGTGAGGTCTTGCCAATGCCATAAATAGGTAAACCTGACACTCTATTTGGAGACAGCATTATCCTGTTTGTACAGGCAGGATAGCGATCCCCCATATAGAAAAAGCATCTCTTTGGCAAGTTTTACTGTTCTCAACAGTGGCCATTTTCAAGGTCACCCCTTCCAAGATTACAGTCTCCTGTCCCGTCCGTGACATCTTCACCTTCCTTCCTATATGTCTGTGATTTATCTGGCTTTAGCTGTGCTAAACCATGTACTCAGTAATGCTTAGTTAACCAAAGCTTCATTTACCGCACAGTCCAGATGCTGCATCCACTAAATCTTCCTGTTTTTCCACTACAACACTTCTCCTGAACTCTGAAAAGCCACAGCAAATATGTTTTTCCCGTATTGCTGATAAAGACACTGTATCGTGCAGAGTTTAGGGCTTGGCAGTAAAGTAGCCCTACTAGGAACTCCTGAGGGGAATCGGATGGGGATGCGCTGTTAACAGTTACATTTCAGGATCTGCCGGTGGGGCAGGTTTCATGTCATTTGTCAGGGTAAATATCACATTTGTACAATGAGATTTTTTAATTTTAAGAACAAAACATCACTGAGTTTCACCCTTCAGGAAAGGCTTGCTTTTCAGTTGTTAACTTTACAGACCGACTCCACAAGATTATATATTGAATTTAAGTTCTAAAAGCAGAAACAGCTTTTAATTTTCTCTCAGATCTCTCATATCAGCTTGCCACAATTTTGTCTGGGACTGATGTCAAGCTAAGAGGCTGACAGTTTATTCTATGCTCTGTAAATATTTGTACACTGTTGGCCTTTTCCAGTCCTTTGCAACAATATTCCAACATTTGTTAAAAATAAACATTAATGGGGCGGAGCTCAGGGGCCAATTCTTTATAAACTCTTTGTGCAGATTTTCAGGTCCTGACATTTTTAAGAAATACTAAATTTTCCATGTCTTGATTTCCCAAGCTGAAAAAAGTTCAACATTAGTTACATCAGTTGTTGCTGCATTTTCAGCACAGAGGTGTCACATTTGGATGAGGATGATGGAAAGCATCCAGAAGGTAAAAACTTGCTGCAACTGGAGACCTCTGTGCACTTTCAGGTTACTCTTAAGTCTGAGCTTCCACAAAGAGACTGCCAAGAGATAAGAACTGCACATGGGTCAGTGTGTCAGAAAAGGGAGAGGATGGATGGGAGCCACCAGCAGGTTGGCCACACGGTAGGCAGGATTGGATGAACATCACCTAGCCATAGTCAAGAACGTGAAGTGTGGGGTGTCAAATGCATGGGTGAGAAGAAAAGTTAGACTTCAGCATTCAAGGCAGTGTTTTTACCAGTTTTGCCATTACTAGTTACAATCACGTGTCAAATTGGCAGGCCCAGAGGTTCAGTGCTTCCATGGCACAGACTTGGGGCAGCTTCTGGCTTGTAGATTTGAGATATTCATTGACCGCCTATGGTCAGGAGCAAACTCTGATTACAAGGGATGAGAGAATATGAGAGCAGGGACCATGTGGCCCAAGGCCCAAGGCAGGGATGCAGATTGGAAGACTCGTGTGGGTTGTTTCTTGGCCTGTGCTGCAGAACAAACCATCTGTTCGTCGTCTCTTTGGGCTTCACCCAGTCCAGCTCTTTGACCTTGGTCATGGCAGTGCAGTGGGAATGTTGCTCACTCCACGGGAGCTGGAGGAGACATTTCCTCCTTGAGCACTGCCACGCCAAGGGCTCCCCCAGCGCAGGGCAGGGGAGAGCACCAATTCCCTGGGCTCCTGGAAAAGACGGACAGGGAGAATGAAGATAGGAAAGCAAACATGCGTCAAACCTCAGGGAAACATTGAGCAAATACTCCAAGAGCCTGGCACTATTATTCATTATGATTCTCCTATTATATAATGGCATGAGGTTAAAATAACTTACTCAAGTAAAAAAAAAAAAAAAGACCTTAAAGAAACCAAAGCAAAACACATTTGGAGGAAAAACATCTTTGGCTCTGATTCCTTCAGAGCAGCCTTGATGGGGGAGCCTCTTCAGCCGCATCTCCCCAGGGACTTGTGTGTGGCTCTGCTAGGGATTTAATGCATGAAAAGCCAGAGGAGTGTGAACCCACACAATTCTTCTGGGAGCAAACAAGGAGGTGGGGAAGAAGGGCAGGCCAAATACGGTCCCAGTCAGGGAGAAAGGAGGAATTTTAGTAAAAGTGATACTTTTTGGTGGCTCCCGTGGGTCAGTTATGCAGCTTGCTTGTGTTTCGTCAGGGGTCTGAGACATGGACCTTTGAGCAGATCTCCCAAGGCAAGACCTGCTATAAAGGCTGCTCTTTTTCCTGGGGTCCTTAAGTGTTGAGAGCCAAAGATCCACTACCATGTGGAGCAGTATTGCTGGAAGTCTAAACCTGCTGGTAAGGATATATGAGATATTGAAGGAGTCGATCGAATCCCACCGTTAACACTGTGAGGTGTGGACCACGCAGTTCTGCTGTAAATCTGTGTTGTCTTCCCAAATGCAGTATGGCTGGCTCCAGATGCTGTTACGTGAGAGCCACGTGCAGGACCAGTACATTTTCAGTAAGAGGCAGAAGGGAAAACAGGGGAACAAACGCGTTGTGCATGATGACAATTGGTGTGGACGGCTTGTTTGGGGACCGCGGTCACGTTCAATCAGAGCGGGTCGGAGCAGCAGGCCAGGCTGTGTTCCCAGCAGCGGGAAGGCTCTGCTGCGCCCGGTGCCAGCGCGATGCCGGGGGAGTCATTCCCAGGGACACATTCCGATCCCCTGGGTCATGCAGCTTGCTTGGATGTTGTTTTGATAAAGCTCCCAAGTGGATCTCTGACAAAGCGCAGCCTTAAAAGCAGCAAATGAAATCCTCATTTCATTGAAGCCAATGGGATCTTTGCCTTGGACCTCAGTAGGGCAAAGATTTCTCCCATGCACACCTAGCTGGAAAATCAGTGGGCGCAGAGCGATGCCAGCCCATGGTAAGGCAGGGCATGGTCCATAGCGAAGACACCGATGACACTGGGTAGGTGGCAGTGACATGGGAGAGCGGGATGTCAGGGTGCGTTTGGCAGTGCAGAATGTCTTAGTAGTGGAAACTTTCTGAAAGCCATTGGAGAAGCTAGTCCAAAAGGACATGTGGGGTGCAGCCACACATGATGGAGAAGGACTGCCTCCCGAACTGGAAGGAGAGATTGCCTTAATTCCCTTGTGGGTTCTCTAATTCCCTTTGGTGCTTATTCCTTCGGACATATTCATCTGCTCTTCATTCGTGGGGTTTTGTGAGGTTCAGAGCAGTGCTTGGTGGCTGTGTGGCACCTGCTGTGTTTCCTCTTTCACTTCCCTCAACAAGTCAGCCCAGCACTGTCCTGTTGTGCACCCCACCACAAAGCTCTCAGCTCAGGGAACATGATGGGCAGGAGCATTTCCCCACCGTGTCCACTCAATCCAGAAAAAAAAAAAAAAAAGAAACTTTCCCTCAAAGACCAGAACACTATATCCCAGACACCTACTATGGGCCAGATCTCCACTTCCCACAGAGAAAAGGTTTCTTTGAGCTTATGCCCCTCATCACACTGTGATCTCTACTGACACACAGGGCATTTCTCTTCCCAAGACTATTCCCTCTTGTATGCTAAAACGGAAACATTACGACTGTTTCCCTCCCTGCTCTGCTGCTGTAGCTGGGCACTAGACATCTATCAAGACCGGGTCTCCTACCTGCTCACTTTGCTTCTATCCCCTAGGTCCAGGCTCATGCACCTGTAGGAGCAGCACGGACCTCGCTGTTGATTTCTCAGCTCCTTGCTTGGAGTGTGGTGTCATCTGCAGAGCTGAAATACTCTCCCTGCCCTCTTTCTCCTTTTCCCCAAGTTAGGCAATACTTTTTTTTCCTTCATTCCTAGATGGAAAGTCTTCCCCTGATGTGCAAGATGAATTGTCACTTCCACTAAACCTCCTTTCTTTAGCAGGAAATATCTCCCTATCTCAAACTCTCCTTAGCTGCATGATCATTTATCTTTGGGTTTCCACTGGTTTCATGTTTCCTGTTTTCTTCTTCCAGATTGTGATCCCTAGCTGTAGATATTTTACAGCTCTGCTTTGCTTTCCACATATCACTGCAGAGATAATCGCTGAAGAGAGTTTTTTTGTTTTTCCTTGGTAGTTATTGGGGAAAAAAAAAAAAAGTAACTCAGCTATCAAAACATCAGCATGTCTTTGAAACCAAAAAAGCTCCTTTCTGGCCATGCACACCCCTGGCCCCAGCATGTTGCTCAATAACTGGGACCTCTGTGTTTCTTGAGGATTTGCTTTTTGTACACTTCTCCTTTAAATTCCCAGGAGCCTGCTGGCAGCGCAGGCAGTGCTGATGCTGTCTTACCCACCAAGAATGCCTTGTACTTGGGTTTGTTGATTCCCTTAATCTAAACTAAGTCATTCACTCAGAAAGTTCAGGGATCTGGAAAGGTAAAATGTTGGGCCCCATCCCAGGTGAATGCTCTATTCCCTGCCAGTTTCCAGAAATGTAACGTCTTTCTGGCTCTCTGCATTTTCAGCGACACCAGAGTCAACTGTTATAAACCTGCCACGAGGGCTGAGAGTACTCACGGGAAAAAAAAGAGCTCTTTATTGTCTGTCTGCTTGCCTGCCCTTAGTACTGCTTCCCATCACCGCGCTTATCTTCGTACTGCCACGTGAGACGTGCAGCAACAGCAAAACCACGTGTGCCCAGGTTCTTAGCACAACTGTGCAGGATCGGGTCAGTGGTCCCTCTAGCCTGGGGCGTTGTGTACGACAGTGGCAGCAGGGGATGCTATTTGAATCGAGAGCATGCAAGCCCTGGCCCTTCCTGCTGTTGCCTCTCCTCAGACAGCCCTTGCATACAGCGCTTGTGCTCAGGATGGGGGGATGCAACCCTGCTTGTTTCCTTGAGAACCACTTTATAGACGATGGATTTGTATAATTGCTTTTTGAGTCACTGGACTATCTGCCTTTGCAACCTTTCATGGCAGCAGGCTACTTAGATAGTCCTTACAATCTATTACTTTATCTATTATCGTTCATCTGTTACCTATTACTAAACTATTACTATTACAATCTATTTATTACTACTATCACTAGTACTACTAGTGATACTACTACTTACTACTATTACTACTACTACTATTGCTATAAAGGAGTGCTTTGTTTCGTCTGTTTTGTGCGGTCTCCCGATAGCTTCATCTCGTGCCCAGCTCCCAGTTCTGCAGGGTTTGGCGACAGGCCTCATCCACCCCCAGCCTGTAAGTCGTGCTCTCTCCCACCTCAGCCGTCTCTCCAGAGGGCCAGCCTGGCCTGTCTCTCTGCAGGTATCTCCCTGCAGTGCAGCCGCTTTGTGCCCTGCTCCCTTCTGCTGCCCTGCTCCAGAATTTCACCAACTCCGCTCCGTGTCTGAGCCACACGCAGGTTGTGCCCAGGCTGGGCTCCCTGGAGCAGCCAGCCTGCCACACGGATACGGCTGCAGGAGCTGTGCTGGGGTGAGGTCTCCTCCGAGCCCTGGGCGCGGGTCTGGCGGGGGGACGCTGTGTGTGTGCCCCGCATCTTCCCCGCGCTCGTGGCAGGGGTGGCCGCACCTCCTGCGTGGTGACGGCCCGCGCCGTGATCGCAGCGTTGAGATTTCCACGCATGGTGCTCGTCGACTCGTTCTTTGAGAAGCCGTTTCTGCCGCTTGTCACGTAACTGTTTGCCTGGAGGAATGTGCTGGTGTTTTTTTCGGAGGATTACTTGGGTCTTTCCTGTCTGTTTTTCCTTGGAAAAGCCCTTTCTGTCTGCAGCACCCAAACAGCATCCCTGGGCTGTGTAAAGCTTTGCACCACACTGCATGCATAGGGCTCTTGCCTCCTGCCAATGCATCTGTGTCAGCAGATACCAGAACATGGGTTGAACGCTCTGCTCTGGATAGCAGTGACCAGCACAATGTCATGGGCAAAGCCACCTGCTCGTCATGCCAACGTTGCCTGCTTGGTGTAACCCATGTAAGGAGGGCAGCTCGCCTAGATTTACCACTGCCCTCTTGGGCTGTAGCAGAGCAGCATGTGCACCCAGCAGTGGTACAAGCACCTGGAGAAGTGTCTATGGGTTTGATTCATGGTCTGAGATCCTCTCAGGGTCTGTGAGATGGGGCACGTGGCTTCTGCAGGGCCATGCAGACAGAAAACTGCCCTGGACTGCTCTGTCCATCCCCTCTTGGGGGACAAAGCCTGAGCTCAGCTCCTGTTTCTTCTGGCAGAGAGCAAGTGGTTGAAGTAGATATCCTGCATCATAGGAAATCCTTGCACTGTTGTATATTAACATCCCCAATGACTCAGAACTTGTTATTCTGAGCCATGTATATTAACATCCCCAATGACTCAGAATACTGAGGAATACTGAGTCTCTGAGGAATACTTCCGAGGAATATTCCTCAGAGAGGAATAACCTGGAAATTCAGAGCTTGACCAGCATATGGCAGCTTTAGGCCTAATGTCCAAACTCATCTTTGAGAAATTTTATTTTCTAATAATTGGAAGCACGTTTCCTGCCTCCTTTTCTGTAACTGCTGCCTGTTTTCCATGGCCTGTGTGATCAGACTGTCATTCTGTGCGGGTACCTCTAAGCTCAGCTGTGCTTTATTGCTGTACTTAGTTTGTCCTGGAGGAGCAGATGTGGGCTCAGGTGGCCCAGCTGGCCACAAGTTGAAGATCCTCACCAAGGCATCCTGTTGGAGATGCCTGCAAGTGTATTGAGGTCTGACAGACCTTTTAGCAAGACCTGCAGTGTCATGAGATGTAGTTATGCTGCCTTTATGAATGCAAAGATGAAGTCAGTATTACTTTAACTGGTACCTCTTCTAAGACACAGAAGGTTTTGGAGCAGTAGCTCTATATTTGCAGCTTCAGAGTTGGAGAGGAAATGCTTTAGCTGTGACACTATTTTGCAGAAAACTGAATCATAACTTTCCTAGGAGACACTGACACCCGAGTCCACTTGGGACTGTCCATTGCCTCTTTGGAAGCCTGTGCTCTCCCTGATCCTCCAGTCAATGCATGAAATGCTCCTGCAGTGATATTGCTTGGATTGGCCTGTGGGAAGAGGACAGAGCCCAGTCTCACCACTTTGGTTTTTTCAGGCATCAGTTCACTGCAACTGATCCGCCCTTGTATATGTTGGGGTGTGCAAGTGTGTGTGCTCCATGCACACCTTTGGAGTGAATGAGAGCATGCACGGGGAACGGGTTCTGCCTGGGCACTGCAGAGCTCTGCTGCAACCCAAGAGGATTAAGAGACACGAGGATTTTCTAAAACAGTGTTTCCTATAATCGATTTCCCTGAGTCCCAGAGCATGGCTCTTCTGAGAAGCAATCCATTCATCTAATGTGTTGCTGCATGAGAGGCTCTCGAGGGACAGCTGCTATCACTCTGTCTATCCAAGCTGCTCACTACAAGCACGCTCGTAAGTGGATCTGATTTCTCATAGTGATGCAGAGCTCCTCTTGCTGAAAAGTCTCCACATGTGGCTGTGGTCAGACAGAGTGCAGGACAGCACAGCCCTGGCAGGAGTGCAGACTTTCACTGAAGAGGTTAAAGAGTTACCTTGAGCTGGGATCTGTATTTTGTTAAATTATTTGAAAGAATAGCATTTCTGCTGTTTCCTTCTCCAACATGTAAAAGAAAAATGACTGTATTATGGTTGTGTCTAGCGTAGTCTTTGGCACAAGGCCAGTGGGATTTACAATGGCAGGGTGAAAAGTCTAGAGGGAAGGCAGTTCATTTTACTGTGGACAGTACTTACAGGGTCTGCAAGGACCAATCTCATAGCAGAGAAGGGGCCCATTGAGCTCCAGAAGGGAAATCTGCCAGCAGAAAGCTGCTGGAGAAGCCATTTGTTCTGTCCATGAAACATGAGGTCAGCAGGACCCACCGCCTCCTGCCAGGAGTGATAAGAAGAGAAAGACAACAGAGTAAGACAGGCTTTGTCTATTCTGGATAAAAGATCAATTTTATAATGACTTTTTAGCATACAGATTTTTCATGCTCCATTTTTCTGGCTGGAAAAATAATCCTCTGATTAAGAACTGTTTTCAGAAAGAGGCACCTGGCTTCACTGGGAAGAAGCAGCTGAATACAGATTTCTAATACTCTGTATTTAATTCACACACACTCCAGAATTATGTTTTACTATAAAAGCAAGTGAGGCTGTTGGAGTGGTGGTCAGGTCTCTGTTCTGCTCTGGTTCTCATCACTGCAGGTCTTGAGCATTTTCCTTCTCTGCTTGAGTGTTTTGACTGGACCCTCTCTGCTCTTGTCCGGACTTCTGTCCTGGTAGAGTCACATTTGGGAATGTGGAAGGGGGCTATGGCACTGTAAGGATTTGCTCTTTTAATTGTGTGCAGGATATCATTGCCTGGCCCTGGAGGAAGGTGGGGGATAGCACAGGGACTCACGTTTGCAGATCCTGCACTCTGTGGAGATAAGACATGCTGCTACCATACAGAAGGGACACACATTGCATGGCTGGAGTCTGGCAAGAGGCAGAGAGATGCTGCTGTGCATGGAAGCTCATCCAGGAATCCAACAGAGCTTCTAAATCACAATGTGCTGTATAAATCTTCACCAAGGGCTCTTTAGCCTTCCTGTATTCCTGTTCTTTCTTGGGGTGTGCTGAATTCGATCTTCACCACAGCACCATGATGGAATATGATGTTTATCAACACCATGAGGTTTATCCAAGGAGAATCTGCCCCTGGAAAGACAGACTTCAGAGACAGTAGGCCACGATCTAGAGGTGAAACCGCTTTTCTTTGCTGCTTCATCGGATCCATCCTCCCAGAAACTTCCTTGGCATGTTACCCTGGATCCTGGCTCTGGGATGAGTCAACCATCTCATGGCTCAGCAGAGCTGTTATTAAGTGCCCAGCAGAAGTGCCATACAGGTGACTGTGGTTCTGATTCAGGCTCTGGCCTTAATCCAGGTTATGATCTAGTGTCTCAGCTCCTTTAGATTATTTTGCAAGCAGTTTCAACTGATGTCTGCACTTTAACACAAGCCATCTCCACACGAACGTATCCCCAGAAAAGCTTTTAGCAGTAAACAGGTGCCTTTGAAATTCTTTTTTTACTGGTTAGATATCAAATATTTTTTAAAGACTGAAAGAAAGAACTATGCTACATGTTTACTTTGGAATATCTGTAGTGAAAATGATTCCCCATAGAATGAATCACACTGGAGACATAATGTGTTCCCACAGGGCAGACATGGTAGGCCTTGCTGCAGCACAGTTCCAGTCTCTCGTTCTTGGTGGCCCTGTAAATTGTACCACACTTTTCCAAAGACAAAACAGTCAGGCCAAAATGGCACCTTCTGTCTTGCATTCATCTGCATCTGGGCTCTTTTGTGCTGAAACACAACTCAGCCCATCCAGGGAGTCAAGAACACAGAACACTGGAGCATGTAGCAAGTATCTGGAAGTCCTCATCCAGAAAACAGCTATTGATTCAGCAAATGCAGGAGCTGAAATTCATCCCAAGCCCGATGCTCATCAAGCCTGATGCTTACTGCTCTCCATTGTAGGCCAATGATACAAGAGTTGTTCTAAATCACCAGCCAGCAAATGGTTTGCAGATAGACTCTTACAACCTGGGGAAAAAAATGTAAAAATTGAATATTTCTGATACCAGCTCTCCAGGACAACCTGCTGCTAGCACCAAGTGAGCCTTGATCCCAAGTACTTTGGAAGAAGGCTAGTGAATTTTGCTGGTCGGTGGAGCCAAGGGTCCCAGCACTGTGTGAATGGGAATGTTCCCTGGCTCGGCAGACTTTGGCTCTTGTGCATGTGTACCACTGTCCTGACTCTCATGTGGGAAGAGAGGCTCCTCCATCGTCTCAGGACTCTTCATGGATGCTCCCAATCACTGCGTGCAGGTGGAGGGGATGGGTCGCAGCCAGCTCTCCTAGGGCTTAGCAGAGAGAAAAAGGAGCAGGCCCCAGGGCTCAGCTGCGTTGGTGAGTGTCTGCCTGAGCACGCAGCTGCCTAAATCCCTGAGATTACTCACAGGAACCTCAGCACAAGAGTTACTGCTCAAGGAAAAACTTCAATGTCAAGAGCATGAGTAATAACCAAGCTGGCACTTAACGGTTCAAACAGAAGATAAGAGCTAAGGCTGGATTCTTAGAGGGCTCGTTTTATCTCTTTTATATATGTCACAACCGAAGAAATGAAGAATATAAAAATTATTTATTAGCGTTTTGCTCCTACAGTACCTTAATCATGTAGAGTGTGCACTGACCACACGATACCATGGTACTGGAGAAAGGATTAGCAGATAAAGGGAATCCTCTATCTCAGTGAAACCAGATTTGGGGGTGATCTTCATTCACCCTCTGACCCCTTCACAGCTCTTTCTTGCTGCCTTGTAAAGCTGCTGTGCTGCTCCCCAGGCTGAAGAAGATGTTTTGATCCTTTCCAATCCCCTGGGCAGGAGACTGGTGGTGGTCTGGCTGCTGGTGCTTCCACTGACCCATGGTCAGCTCTGATGGTTGTCAGAAAGGAGACCATCCCCAGGCTCTGCCGGACTGCGCTCTGTCCCCATCCCACAGGGACATGCCAGAGTGCTCCAATGCAGTGAGCACCAGCTGCAGCAGTCTGGAACTAACAACAGTTTGGTGCTACAGAAAGGTGACAGAACCAGCGTAGGGTCACAAAAATGAAATTCAGACAGTAAAAATGTCAGATGCCACCTGCGTGAAAGTACCCTATAGAAAACAAAGGTAGGAAGGAAACAGGGAAAAAGAAGAAGGGAAAGGACAAGTTCATATTCAGTAAGCACAAAATAAGTTGCCAGTTCCCTTGATTCTGCAATATCCTTTGCTAAAAAGAAAAAAAAATCTTTCCTACAGTAGCTTTGTCCTAGCAGTGGGCCAGGCAGCTGTGAAGTGCAGTCTCTGTAGCAGCCTGTGGAAGTGGTGGAGTTGAATAACTGAGAGGTGCTGGAGAGAGCAGCCCCTTGGCCAGATGCTCTGCAGCTCCCTGGTGCTGAGGGCTGGAGGGCACTGTGGCATCCCGAGCACAGCATGAAAAGCGGAATTGTATTCAAACAAGTTTATATTGGTGCAGAAATGCAAACCATTTAGCTGTGATTTAAAACACTGCACGTCTCGCTGAACTAAACAGCAATGAAAGGTGTGGTGTTCTCAGTCTACACAGACGACCATGGTGTTTATGTGGTGCAGGCAGAGGGATTGCTCTGGGGGTTCAGGAGTAGAAAAGGTCAATAATTAATTATTGAACAGATGTGACAGTTTTGCCTGCATCTTCCTACAATTTGACTGTAAGCAGGTGGTGATTGTCTTGAATCTGTCTGTGATCTGAAATTAATCTCTGTCCCTGAGTAGTTCTTGACCCACAAAGCATTTGCATGGTGTATATGTACAACAAATTCAAGCTTTGATTCAGGTAGGTCCATCCCCTCAGGTCCCTTCTTGGATTCTGGTCTCACAGACTGGAAGGGCAAAAAGTGCATTTCTGATCCTGGATGGGATACATGCAAAATGCCCTTGCAGTGTGACTTTTAAATATTATAATGCAGCCCACCAGCTGCAGTGTAGGCTATTTAAATATTTAACCTCAGAGATCACCTTTCTCAATTCTTCTTGCTAGTGGTGTCCACGTGTCATTTGTGGCAGGTACAATAGAAGATAAGGAGCACAGTAAGAGATATTCTGTGGGAGCATCTCTGTGGAAATCAGGGGAGTGCTAGGGAGATTCATCAGGTGCCAAAAAGAGTCAGGATATCATGATGCTCTGAGACAACATGTCTGTTAATCTGATTTCTGGCACAAATGCCGACTAGAAGTTCGAAGGGTCTTTCTGTAAAGAAGCATCACGGGATGGATGCAAGGGCTGGCAAATGCAATTCTGTGTGCAGTACTGTCTTGGCTGATCTGGACATACCAAATACACTCAGTAGCAATCTACAGACCAGTATTTTGAATGCTTTAATTCCTCTGGTCAGACAAAATGTCCAGGATTTTGGCATCAGTGTCACCCTTTCCAAAATGCTATCTCTAATATAAACCAGATCTTCTCTCAGGATGTAATTAACACCTAAATTTTAAATTTAAACTTAAAATATGCCTTGTAAATATTACTTGTAAGAGTAATTAAGGTGAGTGACAATCTTTATAGTTTAGATCACTCAATATTTCCCATTTCAAGGGTCTATCTCCATCAGTTTATAATCTTACTTAATGATCAGGACCGGATTCTCCACTCCACATATCTGCCCTGTGTTGGATTTGTTTGAAACAATGCACTGAAATTAAGTGACGTATGTTTATGTTAGGAGAAGATCAGATGTGACAGAAGGGCAACCTCCACTAATTATCCTAGAGACACTCAGGGCCCTCCGCACACACTGGTGCTGAGTGATGGAGTCTGTGATGAAGCAGAGGGAGGATGTTGCTACCTGGTCTGCACAGAGCCTCTCTGGTGGCATCAGCAAGAGCACCAGAGCAAGACAGAGAGGAGCCAGGACAAGACGCCATGAAAAGGAGCAGTTGTAATGGATGCCATTAGTCTGCCTTGTGCTTTTCTGCATGCATTTCCACTGAAGATGATAGTGGACGGAGTGTAGTCAGTGCTGGGGATGTGGCATGTGGCCTATGGAATCTAGCTCCCGTGTTGTGACCATATCTGATACTCTGGCTCTGTGTGGAGGTCGCCCTGCAGTACTGGTCAGTTCTTTGTATCTCTAAGATGTTTTCTGATGTGTCATTTGGATATAGCCTTGCAGAGGATGAAGCCAGATCTTTGGTTGCTTTTACTAGTGCATGGGTAAATGCAGAATTGTCCCTAATATTAGGGAGGTGTATTAGCAGGCTTAAGAGCAGTTTGATCTCCCCATTGACTGGTATGGTCTCCGCTGTTTCATAGAATGCTCAAGTGGCCCAAACAGCCGGAAATTCACAGTAAAATCAACTGCTAGCCAGCAGGATCTGGGGCTTTCAGGCTGTTTATTTCATTGACAGTCCAGGATGCAGCAGGAAGAAAAAGGTCAAAAGGCCACGTACAAGCACTGGGCCAGCAGCCAAACCCCTGGCATTTCTGAGATTCCCATGCTGCATGGAAGCAGGTTGCTCTGGAAGCCCAGGCTGTCTTTCCCCACTGCTGCCCCAAGACCAAAACCATCTTCCGGAGCAGCTCAGGCAGCAGCTGCAAGTCAGTAGGTCCTACAGTCTGTGCGTGCACAACGAAGAGGAAACAGCCATCTGTGCACAGTTGCTTGCACTAGTTCGACTGTGCTATCTCATCAGGATTGCTTTTCCTGTCTCTGAGAAAGAAAAGACCCTCTTGCCCATGCTGTCTCCCCTAAAAAGACAGTGGTCACTTAGAAGCAGGGCAGCGAGTCTCTGTCCCACTATCACCACCAGAAAGGTCTTTGTGCAGTGGCATTAGTGACAGAAATCTCATTCACTGGAGACATTCAAGCCAGAGGCTGTAGTTTCTGAGACACTACATGACTCGTGAACCAGCCAGGAGCCCTGCCAGGCTGATGTTCCCTGCACACAAGCAGGCAGCAAGTGCTCTGGCAGCAAAAGATGGAGCGCAAAGGGCCAGCTGGTAACTGCTCAGGGAAGTGACCTTTAAATGGCACATTGACCAGTAATGACAAAGAGAGGAGAGGGATCTCACTTTTTAACACCCACTCTATCTGAAATTCTTGAGTGAAAAGAAAAGAAAGGAAAGGAAAGGAAAGGAAAGGAAAGGAAAGGAAAGGAAAGGAAAGGAAAGGAAAGGAAAGGAAAGGAAAGGAAAGGAAAGGAAAGGAAAAGGAAAGGAAAGGAAAGGAAAGGAAAGGAAAGGAAAGGAAAGGAAAGGAAAGGAAAGGAAAGGAAAGGAAAGGAAAGGAAAGGAAAGGAAAGGAAAAGAAAAGAAAAGAAAAGAAAAGAAAAGAAAAGAAAAGAAAAGGAAAGGTAGCATTCACAGCACCTTGGCGTCTCCTTGGGAAAGACAAATTGCACCCACGCCTGACACGCTGACTCCTGAACACTGGCAGTGGGAGGCCCATTGCAGTCACTCGTGCCATCTCAGTCCGTTCTGCACAACTCTGCTGGGGTTGAGTGGCCTCTTGCATGAACAGCTGTAGGAGCCCAGGAAGCAGGTTCTTGTGAGTGACAAAAGTTGTGCGTAAGGATTTACTGCTCCAATATAGCATGGAGTGGGCTGAGCACACATCCTTCCTGCACAAAAGTTCAGCTGGTATCTCATCAGTTCAGAGCCCCAGTACAAGGTAAAGATGCTGTCATCTCTGCATCCTGACCCTATGTGCAATGGGGTTTTTCAACAGAAAGGGCACTAGACTAAACTATCCTACTCGTAAAGATAGTGCAACACACAACGTGAGCGTGCAGCCGCTGCACCAGCGCTCTGTAGGCAGGTTTGCTCTGCTAAGTGTTGTCTGACAGGATATGGGAGTTGGACTGTATTTATACTACCCAGGTTGTTATATAATTACAGGCTGGAAGACAGGGAAAAGGAATATTGGTAAAGGGGGTAAGGGAAGGAAAACAAACCTGGAAGACTTGCAAACTGAGACTGTAGGAGTCTTTACAACCTTCTGCACTCTGCAGTGAGGGTGAACGGAGCCATGGGTGCATCTGGGCCTTAGGGTAGATATGTACTGTGCAGGTATGGGACTGTTGTATGGATCAGGGGGTGGAGAGCAGCTTGTCCAGCTCTCTGGTCATTCCCCCATCATGGATACAGAGTGCGTGCTGCTGTGGCCTTCCCCATGGGAATCTGTCTGCTTTCTGGAGGTAGGATGCAAACTTGCCCAGGTACAGCTACCTCCTAGCTAAGAAACGTGCTAGGCTGATCATCCAAGGAAGGTCAAATAAAGTGAGTCCACTGTTCAATGCAGGGGAAAAGTTAACAACAGATGAAATGGTAGGGATGAAGAGTTCAATGCTTTCTTTGCTCCAGTTGTTACTAGAGTGATTAAATTCAATGAAGTGATTAATGCAATTAACTAGCTACAAAGGGGGGAGAAATGTGGATAAACCAAGAAAAGAATCAGTTTGAAAATGCTTAAATAACTGGAATCTGCTTATTACCATCTCAGCTGGGCTTGCTGAAATACATTCTGGGCCATTTAGGGAGCCGTCACGCAACCCCTGGCAGTTCTCACTGCAGGGGCTGGGAACAAGGTAGGGTCCCTACTCAGGAAGGGAGAAGGAAGGAGATAATTGTAAAGGACCCACATAATGCCAATTATACCGGGAAACACTGGAGCAAGTAATGAAACATGCTACTTGCAGGTAAGACATGATAAATTATAGCAGCCAGCTGACATGGACTTGTCAAGAAAAATCTTATTGAAACACCTACTTTCCTTTGTACTGATGTAGCCTGTATTACAGGCAGGGAGAATCAATAGGTGCCAAATCAAAATGATGCAGGAGTTTTTCACAGTCAGATGACACTGTGAACTGGTAGAGGAAAGATGAGTCCTGCTAAGGGTCCGTTTAAAGAAGGTAATGAAGTAATGAAGTAAAAAATGTACTCAGTGTTGTTGTAGTTTGGTGCCTGTTTGGAAGTCTGCATTGAATGGAAGAGCTGGAGAATGTCCTAGGTACTTTCAAAGATTTCCATAATTTCATAGAATCATAGAATCATTATGCTTGGAAAAGACCTTCAAGATCATCAAGTCCAGCTCATTTAGCGGGGTGGTGGATCAGAAGGTACTTACTACATCATTAACTGATGACAGGCTGGAAACAAGAAGTTTTTCACAGGTTTAGAATTCAATTTGTTTTAGAACAACTGGAGAAAATGTCTGCAAGCAATGAGATACCATTCTGTAAGATACATGTGAGGGTGGACGCTGAGCATGGATCCTCCCTTGGGTTGGTCGTGGGTTCACCCAGGAGGTGGCAATATGATAGCTATTTATCGGGGTTGTCCATGCACTTTACCTCAGGAAAACCTCCAGATTTCTAGCAGCCACCAACAGCAGACTTAGCCCTCC
>NW_010584273.1:22486-34665 GCF_000705375.1 Tinamus guttatus | reverse complement strand
TGTTGGAATTATCCTCCTTTGACCAGAAGTTTGACATAGAGGTCAGTGGAGGTCCCTTTCACCAAGAGACCTGTGACTCCGCAGTAGGGAGCGGATACCTTCCAGGGTATAGCCTCTACCATGCATAATCCTCCCAGACCAGTGTGCTTACTGGTTGGAAGGACACCCTCATGCATTGTCTAGTGACTTACTCAACACCAGTCCTCTCCTCCCCTTCTTTTCAGTCTCACAACAGTGTTCAAACCTCATGGAGCCAAACTAGAGACACAGTAGATTCAGCACTGATAGTCATAGGCACAGAAGTCAAGTGAATCAGCAGTTTAGGTGTTTTTCTTATTCCTTCTGTCCTGGTCCGTGTTGTGATGGGAAGATCAGACCCATTCATAGTCCCCTCTATCAAGTGTGGTAATTCAGGACAGGGAGCTCCCAGAATGCCCCCACATCTCCTCTATACTATGCTCACTTTTCAAAAATAATAGTAAGAAAGATACTACTCTGTTATTAGCTTATAGGTTGACTATGCAAAATTATAAAGATGTATATGTGAAAAAGATACAGTTCTTTTCTCCATAAATGGTTATATTTTTAGTGCTATTGTGGAAGACCCTGGAAGGCCAACATCATTCCAGTTACTTACTTCAAGAAAGCTGAACTCAGATTGGATTAGGTGCAAATAACGGTTAATAGGAGGAATTGGAATCTGTATTTGCCTGTGTTGAGTAATGTGGGAAGGACAGCAGTTAACCCGTAGAGGAAGAGAGTGATTACCTGAGACAAGTGCCCTGTGCCAGAAGAGGAGCTGGGAGAGACCAGAGCTGTGAGCAAACACCTCTCCCTTCCAGACCATGCAGGTCTATGTATGGTGTCTTGCCTGCCAGCAAGGAGCTATGGAAACTCCACACAAGTGTCCCCTCATCCCTGCTCCCACCTCAGGAAGTGGCAACTTGCTCTAGGCATACCACTGGCCTAGTGTTTGGTCACTGTGGCTCCATTGACTGAAATTTCTGCTTTTTCTAATTACATTTATATATATCAAAAAAAAAAAACACAATTGCATCTGAGGAAATAAGTGCCCATAAGTGCATAAGTGGGATCACACAGTGGTTACCTGTTGTCCCATGAACATAGACCACCTTTTCCAAGGACTGCCCTCATTCAGACCATTTTCAGTGTTAGATTTTGCAAGTTGTATTGCCTGTTCATGGGCTTTTGTGAGTGAAATGGCATCTTTGGTGCCCAGCCACAGTGAGGACCTAGGTGGACCATCCCAGATAGAGACAAAGAGAAGTGAGTGCTGCAGGTTCCTTTCTTGAGTTTCAGTAGGAAGCTCCTCCTGCTTTTTCGTCCCTCAATTCTTCCCATGTGAATAGTGCTAACTGGACTAAGGCTGGTCTGATACAAGACCTGTATATCCAGGACTGCTTTAACTCAGGACCACTCTGCCAATGGGAACTCCAGGCTCCCTGATGGCTCATGATCAGCAGTGTTGGATCAGGCAGTGGCAGGCCCTTATACTTTGGTCAGCTCCAAATACTTCTTCCATGGTTCACATTCAACTGAGTCATGGTGACTGATGGTCACCACAAATGGGCAGAAGGTTCCTAACATTTCATACATAGCAGTCAGATGGATGGAGCAGGGAACCTGATCACCTGTCTCCTCACAAAGTGACATGGCCACCAATGCGTTTCAGCAGGTTTTGAGAGTCTGCATTTTTCAGCGTGTGCCCAGACATCCTGATATCTCCTGTCTACCAGAGCTGGGAGAGCAGATAGGTGGAGCCTTTTGCTTCTGGTCCACAGGATGCTGTAAATCTTGGGGAGCTGTTGCTGTGAAGCCCTTCACAGCACCAAGCCTGCTGTCTATTGAGAAAAGCCAATACCCTTCTGTCTGTCAGATGGCACTTAACCGCTGCTGTTATTCTAGATGAGTGAACACTTGTGTTAGATTTTCCAATAGCAAAAACTGAGGTCAGCAGGGTGTCTGCTGTTTTAGCCAAATCCAGATGGGGTTTTCCTATAAACAAGTGCACACAGAATATTTATACAGGCGATGGCACCTGACGCCTTAACACTTAGGCCATCCTATTGAGTAGCCACTCATACTATAAGTCACTTCAGTGCATTAAGTAAATATTTTAATATAGCCATGTCACTGTTTATTATATAATGGCGGGGGCCCAAATCTTGCCTAATGCTTGGTTAAAAAGTCAGTTTACACCATCCTTTACAGTGAATCAAAGAATGCATAAACGGGGCTCTTTTGTTACTCAGAGTTCTGTTTACTTTACTTTTCTGTAAACCTTTCGAAACACTTGCTTATAAGAGCTGATAGAACCCAGATTTTCCCCTGGGGCTGAGGTGTTCATGATGTTGGGAAGGTACCGCACCAAGTAATCAATGGAGTTTCCACTGAGCAGCTCAAGACTCTTCCCATATTATCTCTCCTCAGCTCTGCTTTGAAATCAACTCAAGGTGTCATGAAGGTGAGTTGCTGCTTGTGAAGGAGAGGGAACCTTGTGGCTCCTTCTCCCATGCAGGTATCACCTGCATTGCTGAGACAGACTGCGCAATGTAAGCGGATGGCAGCAGTTACAGGGAAGCATCCTTGATAGCAGAGGTGCAGTCTGGATCAGGGAGAGTCTTCTCCCAATGAACCCAGCCAAAGAGCTGTGTCATCTAATGACCAGGGCAAAACATTAGTTCTTTTTTTTTTTCTCATTCTCTTCTTTTCTTCATTCAGTTCTTCACCAAGGCAGCGGCATTGAACGCCTCTCAGAGCACAAGGTTCCTCTGCTTTGCCCTGTGACATTCTTGAGCTAGAGACATGTTCGTATCTTTCTTAAGTTCTTAAGACTTACAGAGAAGCATGGTAAGCATAACTGAGCCTGGGGACTTCAGAGGTCCATCTGAGGTTTTGGATCAGAAGGGCTTGGGATATTGCAGAGGAGTGCAGATTGCTCACAATCTTGAACAAGGCCTCACAATCACCCCTCTGCACTTGAGTTTTCTATGATGTTTGTCTATTGTTCCTCTTCCTGCAGGGCAGAAACTTGTCTGGAGCAGGACCTGCATGATTTTTGCAAGATACCTAACAGGACTGGTATTGAGTAATGTAAGAGAGGCCCCCATAGCAGCACTAGGTAGCACCATCTTGTCCTCAGCTCTTCCTCAGATATCTCCTACATGCCAAGATTTTCAGTGCAGCAGCCAAAGTCTCTGCAGGCATAAGGTGGGATGAGGTTCAGAGAAATGGAAACTACCATCTATAACCAGTGCATAAGGTGGGATGAGGTTCAGAGAAACCAGGCTTTCTTCATCATGTGGGAAAGAAAAGCTTGGGTAAGGTGATACCATTCAGGAGCCTGAGAGTGCTGAGGAACACCATTTCTCCTTGCACAGCCTCATTTACCTTCTGCAGGTTGACTCCCAGGAGAGTCAAAGCTGCTACTTGTACACACTCCCTGCTGCTACACACAAAAATGGTGTAATGTGGCCCACTTTGTTTTTCATATTCCTGTTGTCCTCTTGGGACTGGTGCATAAGGGCACCCAATCCACCTGAGCCAGGGAAGGAAAGGCCTGTGGAGCTGTGTTGAACTGGGATGCTGCAAGATGAACTTGTCACAGCATCAGTCTTTAGGGTCCAAGGGACTCTTAAACAGGTTAGAGAGCAGGCCCAGTCTGCAGATAGCAGCAGGGATGGAATGGCAGGAGCTGCCTGGCTCCGAACGTGGCAGGATGTGCTGTAGGTAGAGGGAAAATCCAGGCTTGGGCAACTTGTTTCTGTGTGTTGGGCTGTGTACACCCTCAGGGAGCTCTTATACTTCTCTCTGGCTGCTCCATCCAGCATCTGCTTCTGGTTTCTCTGCCAAAACAGCGTGCCTGTATGTAATTTTAAGGCATCAATTCTGTATCTGATATAGAGCAGAAAATTACCCCTCTGTGGGTTTCTAAGGTAGCTGACATCCATATCCTCCTCTGTGCGCTAATGTTAACAGTTAAATCACTTAGCACCTCAGCCACATGGAAAGCATGACAAGAGCCCTGCGTGCTCAGCCTGACCCAGAGCTCTGGACTGCAGTTAGATCCTTAGGTTAACTTAGGTTAAGTCCAGAGAGGAGGTATCTGCCCTCCTGTCCATCACCTGGGACTTATGGCAGTTGTGGTAGGTCATGTTCGTTCTAAGGTGGCAATGCCAAGTTCCCGACAGTCTCCTCCCCTGCCATCCAGCCCCCAAGCATACCAAGTAACCTGAGTGTGAGTGCCACATGGTTCATCTCCTCCAGGCTCTGGGGCCAGCAGGTCACAGCAGCCACACAGTCCTGTCCTGTGCTACTGCCTGAGGTGTAGAGATAATCTTCATGCACTCAAGTCTTTCTGCCAACCCCAGAGCAAGCTTTGGGGGAGGCAGGAGGGCGAGAAGGAATGTATTTGTCTTCACACAAAATTTCAAAAACTTAAATGCTTGTTGTGATAGAGAAAAAAGACGTTTCTGAGATTGTGAGGACTTTTCTGGGTGGGAATCAAGCTTCTGCTCAGTTCCCACGATGAGCAGAGCTCTGTAGCTGAGACCCAGGGTTAGGAGCACTCACAGTATACTCGGTGGGGGACCCTCATCTATCCCCCTGCAGAGATGATCAGGCTGAGGAAGAGGAAGGCCTCTGCATAGACTATGCCTCTCCTCTGCAGAAAAGGCAGAATGTGAAGATATGGCTCCTGCTGGCCAAGCAATGCAGGGCTGAGCCAGCCAAGAGAATGGGCATATAAGCACAGGCACAAAGCTATGCTCATTGCAGCCACCCTGCTTTCAGATCTGAGCTGGACTACCAGTGTAGAATGCTGATAAAGCCAAAAAGTACCAATACGCAAAGAAGCCAGAGAATAGAGTCACCAGGGACATAGGTATTTAATGACAGAAATCCCAAAAGGCTCCTGCAACATGCATGCTCTTTCCCAGGGAGAAGCTCAACTCCCTGCTCCTAGGGGAGACCTGCAAGGTATGGTGAGCAGCTCCAATGCACCTGTAGTTCTCTAGAAAACTTCTTCAGATTTTGAAATGAAGCCAGCAGCCGTGGCTAGTGGAAGGCTGTAATCCATCACCTTCAAAGAGAAAATGCTGCGAGAGAGATGGTGCTGCATTAGCGAAGACCAAAATACAGGCAAACACACATCACAGTGAGCCATTCAGAGAGGCTTCAGAGTCCAGGCACGAGTGCCACCCCCTTCCTTTTCCTGCTCTGGAGATGTCCACTCTAGATCTCAAGCCCACACTTCCCAACATGTGATTTCTGTGTCCAGCAAGAAGAGCATGGAAGCCAGGGCATGTTCAGATGGCCTCTGCAATGCCACCAGACACCCTTCCAGGTAGCTTTTGTTCTGCTGTCTGTGTGCATCAGGACAGAGAGCACGCTGCGCTCACATGCTGGAGAATGTGACCGTGCTACATGCAGCCAGTAAGCAGTCTTGCAGCCAGCCAGTAGTCCTTAGCCCATCCTTGTTTTCTTAGCAGATGTTGTGAAATATTTGGTCTAAATCTCCTTTCATGCTCCATGCTCTGGGATCTCATTGCCCATATGCTGCTGGGGTGGAGTTCCCACCTGCAGGACCAGGGGGTGGTGACATTGTCCTCTCTGCACTGCATTATTTTGTTGCCATGTGTGGATTAGGTCAGGATTAGTGGAGTGTAAATCCTTAATCTCATGGGTCTGTTGTCTATGTAATATATTGTTCTCCGTTTCCCCCAGGGCAGCCATGTTCCATTGGGTAATTGGAAAGTATTTATCTGTGTCATATTAAGAGTCATTTGAGATAATTTTGAAACTGGCAGATCCAGTCCTCCTTTGTTTAGACCAGTGTATAATTTGGTTAATTTTAATGTTTTTTTTTACTTCGCCACAAAAAGGCGGAAATTCAGATTCCAGTATTTAGCAAGTAGCTCTGAGGAATGTTCTTTGGCAGCAGGGCGATGTGGTGAGGCCGCAGGGCTCCTCGCAGCTTTGGAGCATTGGCTCTGTCCCGCGTGCTCCGTCCCAGCCTGCTCGCCAGCCCCCGAGACCCTGCCCCATGTCTGTGTCCTTTCCCCTCCCATTCGTACGTGTTTGTCCTCACTGCCTGCACTCCACCCTGTCAGGAACCACGTCTGATACAGGTAATCGCTGCACTACAGTCACCTGTGGAGAAGAGCTGCCAGAACGTGTAAGAGAGACTTGACTGGGTTGACAAGATAGATCTGTCAGTTCAGTGCTCCAAACATGGGCACGTGCCCATGGAACTTATTGAGTGCTCAGGGCCCTATTGTCTCTGTGTTTAATATTCTGTGATGAATTTTTCTTTCAAGAATATGTATGAATGCCTTTTGAACATATCCAACCCTTTGGCATTTACAGCATCCTGTAGCAAAGAGCTCCAAAGTTTGACTGCATATTGGCTGATAAAATCCCTCCTCTTTTTTTGAGGGGGTTCTTTTTTAAAATCTGCTTCTTGAGCACTTCATTGATTCTCCCTAGTTCCTGCAGTGTGAGAACAGCCAGGTTGTATTGATGCCTATTGATGCCAGTTCTCTACCTCAATCATCTTTCCAACCTAGGAGTAACAACCAATTTCATCCCGCTTTGGATCATCCTTGTTTATCTTCTCTGTAGACTGTTTATCCCTAAGGATTTTTTTTTGCATTTAACAATATCAAATGTCATCGGCCTTTTTAGCACTCAGACACTCATTGCTTGAAAATCCTTCTGCAACTCTCCACAAACACGTTTCCTTTTCAGCATTCTGATTAATCCAGCACTGTTAGGAAAAAATCTCTGCCTCTTTCTCTGCACAACCGTTAACCTGTCTTCTGCCTTCGTAAAGACAAACCTACACTGTGTTTTTTGTCTCTATCTGTACTCATATTCTGTAATGCATTTGTTTCTTTAGCAACTTTTGTTGGGGAAACATATTAGAATTGTTCTAAAATTCAAGAACACTTTTATTCAGGTGTCTTCAAGGAGTTCTAGTAGATTTGAGGCAAGACTTCCTTCTCCAAAAGCCATTTGAATCCCTCCCCCATATCTTCTAACTCTTCATTATATTTCATCCATGTCTAGTAGTGATGCCAGTGTCTGCATTTTGAGCCATCCAGTCTGGCACTCCTCTGCTTTGTTGAAGCTGGCTGCACCTATCAGTGCTGAAAACCAGTTTGTTTGTGTTTAAGGAGGGCTGCAAACCTGTTGACGTGGTCTGTGGTTTGGGTATCAGGAGGGCATCAGTATAGCACCTTTGCCTCAAAGGGTACAATAAGGCGTAATCTTCCTAGGGTATTTGACAAGAGCAGGAAGTCTTCCTCTCCCACCGCTGCACATCCATTCCCTACAAATCTTGCTGCCAAGATATAGACAAAACTGTTGATAGCCAGCCAGGAGATACCTCAGTTTATCTAGACTTGTAGCTGTCCATGTGTCCTTTCCAAGGCTGGCTCAGCTCCTAAGGAAAAGGTATTCCATCAGGGATTCCGGATTCGTCATGGAGACACTGGGCATTTGTCTTTGTACAGTTGTATGATAATCAATCACAAGCATCAGCGGTAATAATAATTTTCAGGTATCAGTGGTACCCATGATGGAAGAGGTCTGTATTTCCCACAAAGCTTGCTGTGTTTTCCAGTCCTTTCTCACACAGTCTGGGAACTGATTTGTTACCTGTTTCCAGTGGGTCTGGGGCACAGGCACTGAAATAAGAGGGAACAGTGAACAGGAACAGCAGTAACCTCTAGTTTCAATTAATGCCCAACCTGGCATCTTTCAATAGCCTTATCTGATACTTCCCTAAAATGGCCCTTTTTGGTCACAGGCTTGATGCTTTGAGTCTGGTTGACTTTGTGGATAAATTTAGACAGGGAGATAGATGAAACTTTCTAACCAGAAGAAGAATGACATTCTTGAATAGCCTTCCAAACTGGAAAGTAGGGGCAAAGAGCCTACATTGTTTCTAGATGAAGCCTGATAAGTTTATGGAAGGGATTTTATGACATGACAGGAATTATCCTAGAGTGAAAAATTAAATTATAGGATAATGGGCCTTGAATGTTTCATTTGCTAGTATTGCTAGAAGAGTGTTAAAAAGAGAGATCAGTTGTTCTTGATTCTCTTTATTGCATTATGTTTTATCCACCCCATCCTAGATAGCTTTGGTTAGTTGTCTAAAGGAACCACAAATTTTCTTTTCCCTCTAATGTAAACCTGGACTTCAGGGATGGGCAAAGGACTTTTTCACTCACCATTTCGACAAAAAAGAAAAGACATGGGATACTGACCTGCTCATGTGTAAACGTAACTTTGTGAAGCTTAAAAAAAAAAAAAAAAAAAAGTTTAAATATATGCTGAATTAGAGATTAAGAGGGGCTGCTTTCTTACTAGTCCTGGGCTGGTCATGACCACATAGTCTGGTCCTATGGTCCATATAAGACTGAGCAATTCAGCAGCAGAGTGCTGCAGAACATCCCAAGCTGTGCTTTATTCCCACCCATGAACACAAAAATGATGTCCACTTGCTGACGAAGAGCCAGCTATGTGATTTCTGAAACCTCTCATGCAGTGGCTCTGAATTGGGACCATGGTGTGTTGTGAAGCAGGCCTGAAAACTGAACAGCTCTTTGCTGCTGAATGTGTGATCACAGAATCCCAGAATGGCTGAGGTTGGAAGGGACCTCTGGAGATCATCCAGTCCAACCCCCTGCCCCAGCAGGGACACCCAGAGCAGGGGCACAGGGCGGCATCCAGGTGGGCTTGAAGATCTCCAGAGAAGGAGACTCCACCACCTCTCTGGGCAGCCTGTGCCAGGGCTCTGGCACCCTCACAGCAAAGAAGATCTTCCTCACATGGATATGGAACTGCCTGTGTTTCACCTTGTACCCATTAAAGTTTAAATGCAAAGTTGGATGTGACCTCTTTGCCAGATATATTCTACTTCAGTGTTTGATCTGAACACTGAGTTGAGCCATGTTGACCACAGGGTTAGAGAGGCAACATTTAGAGCCTTTCTGGGCCTGGAACTAGCGTGCAGGTCCATTCCATAGTCCTGCTCAGGTTAGTCCCTGCTGGACTAACACATCCCCTGGGCACAAGTCCTCTGTCAGCAGACTGAAATCCTTCCCAAGAGCTGCTAGGTCAGTCTATGGCCTTTGCCACCCACTGGCTGCTCTCTGTGCCAGCTCAACCTGGTGAGGCCCGCGCTGGGCACAGGGACTGCCTAAGGCCAGCAAACTGGTTTCGCTTCCAGCAACAGTCCTGTTTCAGAATTGCCTTCATCACTTTATTAATAGTGTTTGTCACTGTGGCTTTTGTTTCTTCCCCTCTTTCTGGCATCTAATATAGAGGCATGGGTTCAGTTTGTACTCATTTTCCATTTCAGATCTCTGCCATGTTTTCTTTCTTTTAGAAAGATTTTGTTTATTACATTTCTAAAATTTAGCAAAATAAGAGAGACAAAGATCAGACATAACCGCAAATGCAGCAAAATTAGGATACGGTTAAACGATGCAGCAATAACCAAAGGCATTCAAATGGCCTTCTGCAAGAGAAGCCAGTGCTTGCTTGCAGAAATAAGTGGGGAGGCAGCTGCTGCTGGGGGCGAAACTGTGACCAGGAGAGTCTTTGGGGGGTGACCCATCAAGGTCGGGTCAGCTCAGTGCTGGCGAATCCACACTCCATGCATGGGAAAAAAAATCATTTTCAGTCAGGCTCTGCTAGCACATAGATGTTCTGAAAGGGAGCGACCCCGGGACGTGGGCATGTTGCAAAAAGGAAAGATGTGTAGAGGGCACATCCGTGCTGTGCAGCACCACACGGGCAGGGAAAAGGGAGAGCTGAGGAGAGTGCCTGGGCTGAGCTGTGGGACCGAGCGGATTGAGGGTGTCTTTGAGCTCGTATCTTTGTTTGGCCCTGATGGCCCCTCACTGACAAACCAGCCTCAGGAGAAATATGTCCACCCTGCTGGCAGAATACATCATTTTTTTCTGGCTCCGGGACAGTTTTTCAATTCAGTGAATTTTTTTCTGGAACTCAAGGCTGTGCAAACCCAACATGCATTTGGACGCTTATGTCCTCAAACTCAGGAAGTTCAGCATCAGAATGGATAAACCTGCTCTATGGTGTGGCCACAGGAACCCTCTGCACGTTTGAAATGAGCGATCTGCTCATTTGTAACCATCAGACCTATGATGTGGCTGTAGGAACATTCGCCATCTTAATGGTAACAGTGATGCTCGTATTGTCAGGTACCAAGCTGCAGCTCAAGAGAACATGGATTTCCGTCTCACTAGTATAGCTGAAAAATATGAGCTTTAATCTGGACTGGATTCAAACCAAATTCTGAAAATAGTACTGTTTCCTTCAAATTAGGAGCATGATTTGTCCTGTGTAAACAGTTCAGGTTACAGCATTGCTAATAAAAATAGCGAGCTGCTAAAGAATTAATAATAAAACAAAATCAAATTTAAAAAGGGTTTAGCAAAAAGAGTGCCACTTCTATCACAGGCCTCATGCTAACTCACAGGACACATCCTAATGTGTCCTTAGACAACCAAGGCTGCACAAAACTGCTGCTGAAATGAAGCTCTCTCCAGGGGTGTCAGACCTTGTGTCCACTGTGATCCAAGCATCATTAGCCCCAGCTCACAGGGATCATGAGTCAGACCCGGGCAATTCATAAGATTAGCCTAAAATCAGTTTTACAAGACAAGTGACTTGAACAAATTTGAGTTTGATAGCTGCTTATTTGAACATATTCAACCTACTTAGAATATTGCTGATTTTTTAAGATTTGTAAGATCACCTTAATTTAAAAACTACGAGCATAGACTAGATTCAGAAAGAGAGGCTACATCTAATACCTAGATATTTGTATGTGTTGTCCAGTCAAGATATAGTGGTGTTTCTATGCACTGTTTTGCTATGAGCAGTGCTAGCAGCAGTCCTGGTGACAGGGACATCTTTCCCTGGACGATGCCAGGAACCATGGCTCTCTCCACGCCAGGCTCTGTGGAGGAGCTGTGGTGCTCTAGGAGGAGGTGTCAAGGTCCATAAGCATAAAAGGGGCATCCTCGTCACCCCCTTCCATCACCTACCTATCCACACTCACATGACTCCTTTTGAAGGGCCTCTCTCTTCCCATTGATAATACAGGGAATACTGGAGACCAGCTCTGGATTAGACATCTAAGCATCATGCCTAAAGGTCACAGAGTGAATACTCGCCATGCAGAGAGGTTTTCTAATATTCCCAGTTTTCAGGCAGCTTGAAAGACAAGTGGTGAATATGTCACTTCTAACCACATCAGAGATGATGTGCCCTCGCTCTGGTGCAGTATGTGATACGTGGAGAACTTGTGTGCTGGCTGGCGAGTGTCTAAGCCTGTGATAAATGCCATTCAGGGCAAAGAAAGATTTTTTTTCCATCTGTTGTGCATGAAGATAATCCAAGCAAATCCTTTGAGATGATCCAGTGGGGTGGACACCCTAGGACAAGCACTGGAAGCAATGCAGCAGTTGTCTCAGTTAAGGATAGCTTCATCTGAGCTGATCACCCAGGCTCTCCTGTGGTGTGAAACGGGTGCTTTAGGAAGCAGATCATCCGCCCTGTTTTCAATCCACAGACAAGCCCTAAAAATGCCTGTTTCTCTCCAGTGAATGTGAAGGGAGCTAAGAGGGCCTTGCTCCAATGTCTGCACTTACACATCCAGATGTGTACCTTCAGATGGAAGCCAGCTCTGGAGACAGCTCTCAGAGCTGCACTGGGCCTCTGACCCAAGACACTCTGTTCTCAAGGCCCTGGATGTTTACTGGAGACTGTTGGTGTTTTGGGTCAGATCAGACAGCTGGCAGTGGGCACCACTCTGGATTCTGCACAGATGTCAGCTGAGGGATTTTGTATAGCACAGGCGTCCTCCCCGTGCCTGAGAGAAGGCTTGTTGTTTAACAAAGGTTTCAAGCCATTACCTTCAGAAAGGCTAATACTGACTTTGTATTTCTCAAAAAAAAATCACAAGATCCTGCAGAAGGCACAGACAGGCATGGAACAAAAGCAGTGCTTCACCATTGCCTTTTTCATACAGGTTATCAAGAAATATCCTTGTTACAGAACAGTTAACACCCCGTGGACTTCCTCCAGATCCCACTCATTCTGCATGCACTGCCAGGAAT
>NW_010584273.1:0-18855 GCF_000705375.1 Tinamus guttatus | reverse complement strand
AGAAAAAAAAGAAAAAAATAAGAAAAGTTGCAAGTGATCCATTGATCCAAAAAAATAGCATTTTTGAGTCATGTTGAACATACAGCTGTCAGAAGCCATGTGATGAGGCAGTCTGGGCGATGCAGAGTGGACGCAGAGCAAGTCGCACTGTTGCACAGACAGCCACGCTCTGGGCTTGGACCCGTGCTCCTCGTCAGGAATGTGGCTGTGCTGCACTTGCCTCAGTTTCTGGTTGCAGAGCGCAGTGTCTCCATCCAGAAGCATTAGTTCCTGGAGAGCAGAACAATATGCTCTCTGACTTTCACTGCAGCACTTGAAGAGAATACAGGACCTCCCGGGTCTACAGGCTGGCACAATCCTCAGTCTATATCTCCCCCAGCAGGACAGATTCAAAAAAGTGTGCACTTCCTAACGGCGTTGGCTGCTTGGGAGATGGAAGGGCAGGGCAGTGGCAGAGGAGCAGTCTGTTTGGATGTGCTGCTTATGTCTCACTTATCTCCTCTTGCAGTGAGAAGAATTGTGATGAAAGCAGTTCAGAAAGATGCCCAGAGCCGTTAATCTCTAGGGAAGGGTCAATGTAAATCATCTGCATCAGAGCCCCAGACTCGGTGCAGCAGGCTGTAGGGAGATGAAACAGTGAAAGTCATTGGGGAAGGAGAGAACCCCCTCAGCTGCTTTGGCTCAAAGTAGAACAGGAGGGCTGATGGAGATGCAAAGGAGGGGATGCAGTTGAGTCCCTGGGAGTTTTATCCTCTCCCTCCAGCAAAGTTCAAGGAATATGTGAGATATTCATATCAGTGAAGTAGACACGCGCATCAGGGCAGCAGGTGGAGCCTGGTGATGTGCACGGACAAAGGGTCCAAGAGACCTGTGAGCTCAGGAGCAAGTGCAACCTGGCAGGATACTGATCTGGTAGGCCAGATACTTCACAAGAGCCTGCCCCAGAGGCACTCAGGAGAAGGGTCTGCTCAGCCGGGTGGTCAGGGTTCTCAGACCTTCAGACTTTACCTGAGGAGCACAGGGAGGCAGCAGTGGGATGCAAGTATTACACCCATCAGAACAGCTATGCCTTTCCTGTGAAGCCATTTAAGGGATGAAGGCACTCACCATCGTTGATCCGCACTGATTTACACTGGGATAAGATCTGGCCAGGGTATGTTTTGGTTGTGGTGCTCTTTTCCTGACCAGATCAACAAGGGTAACTCTCAGAAGACCCTGCATATGAGCCAAAGTGCTTGGGGAAGAGATGCCACCAGGCCCAACCATTCCACATCTGAGATTTTATGGATGGACAAGTACACCTAGGAGGAAGCAAACACAATACTCATCTATGCTACATTGCTCTCTGCACTGAGGGAAAATAGATACTGAGGGAAAATAGCCAGAAAGGCTAATAGGAACTTAGCCTTTGCTCCAGAGATTCTCCAATGTCTTATAGGGAAGCACCCATGAGCTACCATGGTAGTCCAGCTTTATGAATTTAATATTTACAGACAGAGATGGGACATGGCCTGTGCTGTGTACAGCCTTGCAATTTATGAGTTGGCAGCAATGGTGGATGGGAGATGTGCTCTGGGGCTCAGAAGTGTGCTTAAGCTTTGTAAATACAATCAGTTCAGGCTGAAGTGAGTGAACAATGTGGAATGTTTTGAGGCCAGATTCAACTTCAGAAAAAAAAAAAAAAAGAAGAAGAAGAAGAAAAAGAAAAACCACACCAGCGAGCCAGTGGTACTTGAGTGTGTTGTGAAAGCGTGCGTCTCCCGGGTCACAGCGTGACCTCCTGGCTCAGGCACTGAGGACCCCAGCACACTCGCTGCAGATTAAAATGTTGCATATGCTCTGAGTGCAAAAAGATTGTACACAGTGACTGTAAGAAGTCTTCCTGAAATGCTCTTGCCTCTGCTGGTGGTCTTGCAGCTTCAACACTGGATGTCTGGCTCATGCTCTCTATTTTTCAAAAGCATTAATAATCATAATCCATATAAAACTGTCATATTGGTTCAACATGTACGTCACCAAAGCCCTGACTAATTTATCAAAGATTTAGTGTTCAGTTGAACAAAGTCTCATTTTTGTAAGCAGATGTAGTTTGCTGGATTGTCCTGTCATCACCCACTGTTTCCACTGGAAAGATGCATCATATCAGCAACTTCTAAAAGTTAAAAAAATGTACATTTTAAAATAGTAAAGTAAACACTTATTGCATGTTCCACGTTAGTCATGAATTATATAGAGAGCTTAGCAGATAATGCTGCTTGTGATGAAGTGGGGCAGCAGGACTACAGTCTCTGGTGGATGGATGTGCCGCAGAGGCCATCTCAGTGATGATGATGATGCAGAAGATGCAGCAGTCACAGCACGACAAAGGAGATCACGAGCTGCTCCAGGCAGCTGAAGTTTCTCCAGCAGAGGTGGGATCTGAAGATGCCAGTTCAAACACGTGCCATGCACTGCAGCCCTGGTGTGTCTGGGTGATTGCAAGGCTGTGTCCAGGGCACGTGCAGAGGTTTGCCCAGGGAACGACTGAGTTTGGATCAAACTCAGTTCTGCATTTTGGTTCAGAGCACAGGCACCAGGGCTAGATATGGCTATATTCTGTCCTAGCGACTGCACGTGGGAACAATCTTTGTCCCTCTAGGATGTAATAAAGTGACAGAGACACCCTAGGAACATCCTTCGAAGCCAGCACACTCGGAACCTCTCCCAGCAAGGAAAAGCAGCACAAAGCAGAAGAGGATGGTTATACTAGGTGACCATGGGAGACAGCCCTGTGTGAGCGCTGAGGGTAGATTGGGGCAGACACTGAGAAAGATGGGATGAGAGAGCAGATGGCCAAGTCCGTGCTGGTACAGGGCAGGAACAGGGGTGTGAGAAAGTCCTGGTGTGTGCAGTGTGGAGGAGATGGTATCATATACAATGCACTATTCTTACTTCCTTATACAGTAAATTGGTAACTTTTTTTTGTATTAAATCAGATTTTATCACTGAATCAATCTAGCACTTTTCTATTCTTGTTCTCTACAAAAGACCTTTTTTAGCTCTCCTCAGCTCTTTCCTGATGGGACTCATTAGGAGCTGGTGCTGGTTTTAACAGGCATTCACTTTCACTTATCATCTGGGGATTTTTTTGGACAATACTTTGTTGAAACGGTCCTTGCAGCTCTCTGGTGCTATGCTCAGTATCAGCCAGCAGCTCCTCTAGGGTCGTGTGTCTGCATCCCCCAAAGACATTTGATGAAAGCAGTATCTTTTCCCCCCAGTCTCCACTGAAATATGAGTGTCATCAAAGGAAGCACCACCTGTCCAGGTGCTTTGTAGATGCACAGTTCAAACTCGCAGGCTGTTTATGATATATTTTTCCCAAACACCACATAAACCACAGAGTAGAGCAATGTGGTAAATAAAGAAATAAACAATTCCTCTCATCCCGCAAAAACTCGCAAAATGTTACCTTCTGTGGTTCAGTTCTTCATAAGGGCTACCAGATGTGTTTTTTTAATCACAACTTTCATGTCAAAGAATAGTCTCTTCATGGACTTCTATTTTGCAGACCATTTGCACATTGGCATCGAAACTAGGAGGGAGTTTGTAATCGTTGTTTTGTGCAATACAATTAGCAGACTGTTGTGTGTTGTATGGAATTACTTCCATCACCCACTTTGCTCAGCCAACCAGACCATTATGTTAAGGAAGATTGTTCACATTTATAGATCTGCTCTGTATTTCTAATAGTTCAAGAACTCTCTCATCTGGGTACCCTATGACTGCTCCTTTTTTGTTATTTTTTCATTACATTCCTAACTTTCTGCAAATATTCTGTGCTTATGGGTGTAAATTCTTCCAGTGAAGCATCCAAGGGTGCAGAACCAGCAGACAAGGTAGACAGCATCACATAGACAGTAAAGAACAGCATAGTATTTTCTTGATTTTTTTTTAATATGAGACAACATATGAAATAATGGTCTGTGATTTAATTGCTTCACAGATTGTTTCAGTTTTTGTTCTTTGTTCAAAGGGTTTATTGGGAACTTAGTCCTTACCTACTCATCTTTTCTTCCAGAGATAACTTTGGTATTCAGTCCTCTACCTGACCATTCAAAGTGGAGCAGCCAAAATCTGGACCGGTCCCTTCAGACACGGTGATGAATGGTGTGATCAAGAAGGAGCGCCCGGACCAGAAAAGTGCACCAAGTGGAAATGAAGAAGAAAAGGCCCCCAAAGAAAAGTCTGCCAGCGAAGTGAGAGACAGCACCAAGCTCCAGCCGCCTCCCTTTGCGGAGAGGAAGAACGGTGAGTTCAACGTCCAGCGGTGCCAAGAAAAGGGACGGGAGCGGACGCAGAGCAGGTGCATGAGGGCTTGGCATCTCTAACACATGCTGGGTTTGAGGGATGGCGCCGCATTATTTTTGCAAGCTGCTTCTGAAGATGCTTTTTGTGGGAACCTGTTAGGATGGAAGTGGCTCCCCAGGTCAGTAGTTCTGCGTTAGCCTTGAATGCTGTTGTTGGATTCTAGGCAGTTTTCATGTTCTTTGCAAATGAAGCTTTTGGTACAATCATGGCTGAAATGTAGCAATTTAGTGTCTGGCATTCTGTCTTTGGAAGTGGGATTTTCTGAGGAATTAGGGTGACCTGAAATTTCTCACTGGAGAAGAAACAAAGGAGATATCTTGTTTGCAACGGCACCGATAGCTCTGTTATGCTCTCCCAGAGCACTGACAGCTTATTGTCTTCAGCAAAATGATTTCAGATATATGTAACAGAGAGTAGGACTTGATCTGGGCTTGTGCAAGAGTCATTTTTGTTTCCATAGCTCTGGAGTCCAGAAACTTGTCTTTTTGTCAGATGTTGATCCAGATTTCAGTGGAGATCTGTTGGATCTGATGGACAACAGGGAAAAAATACACAATTTAGCCTGTGTAAAGCATGCTCAGGCTCAGAATTGTTTGCCATTTCTTTCAGGCAACTGTGTAATATATGAAATGAAGAAAATTCCTTTTGTGCACTCTAAGGCTTTCAACATTAAGTCCTCAAAATATCATGCAATGTGAAAGTGCAGCTTAAAGGCACTATTTTTGCTTTGCGTCTTTGATTGTTTGCATTATTGTACAGGACCCAATTTTTCTCAATCACTATAAATCAGAAATAATCCAAATGATGTCATCATGGCAATGTGCTGGTGTCAAACTGGAATAACACAGCAGAGAATCAGGCCCAGAGTCTGCCCATAGTCAGAGTAAGTCACACCAGGGTACACATTTCTTTTTGCAGACCCAGATATCAAAGTATGCCTAAGATAGCATGATACCAAAGGAGAAGATAATGTAAATTTGCAAAGGTGCAGTGTTAAGACCAGTTTGTTAGGCATAATATATTACTTAGCATTTTGTATTTTTCCTTTTTGCATTCATTTGCCCACTTATGTTTTCTTATAGAAAGACAAAGAAAGAAAAATCTCCAGCTGCCCATAGGCAAAAGCTGCCTTCGAGCGTGACTGGCAGGCTTTGCACTACAAACATGTAGGCAACAACTGCATTAAGAGCGTGTAGTAGGGCCAGCATCTGCCTTGCAGCTGATCTCTGTGGCAGGGGGTTCATGCCCTGCTTGCAACTGTCAGCTTGGCAGCCTAGGCAAGATACACTCCACCCTGCAGGCCCTCGAGGCTGGTCCTTCGCAAAGTCTTTAAGTGAGAAAAGCCTCCCACAGTCTGGGCATCCCTCCAGCCCTTTGGTCTCCTCCTTTTGCTGTTTTCCCCTTTATTTTGCATATTTAGACAGTACAGGAGCTCAACTCTTCTTGTGGGCCCGCAGGACCTGCTTGGAAACAGCTGGCTCCCTTCCTCTCACATCATCCCAGGAGCTGGCAGGCCTGCCAAGTGTCACACATCTCGTGTGGCACTCAGCCTTCCTTTGATGTCACGTTCTCCTGTGACAGCCCCTACAGGGCTGATGAAACGGCCTGATAAGCGGCTGGTTTGGGGGATGAAGAGCTAGAGTGGCTTCTCCCACTGTACCTTGTCCTCCCTAGTGCCACCTCCCTTTGTCCTGGGTGCCATGTCTGGGCCATGACCTTGTCCTGTTCCCTGACATCAAATCCTTCATTGCTGCACATGCTGCTGCCTCCTCACTGCCCACTCCCATCATTACCCTCAACTAAACTATCAATATTTGGGGCAGAGCAGCAGTGGGGAGCAGGGTAGCACTGGATGAGAGTCATATACTGAGGTAGACAAAGTGCCTGCAAAATAAGGTGGGGAAAAGGGATACAACTCCCATCTTTAGGGACCTATGAGCACGCGTAAGGCTTCCTGAACTCGTTGAGTAGCGGGTCATGCCAGAGCTGCTGCTAACATTTTATGTCAAGGAGAAGCAGGTGCAGGTGGTCCTACCTTCTCTCAGCCTGCTGCATCCCCTCTGCTGAGGGTGCACACATCGGATCAGATGGGCTGGCTTTGTCCCCTGCCACCCGCCCGGTTCAGGGCTGGTGATCTGTAGAACTTGGTAGGCATTGGTTGGACTAGATGATCTCTAGAGGTCCCTTCCAACCCTAAGCATTCTATGATCAGACAGACACCTGTGTGCCAAGGGCATTGTACCTCGGGGAAGGCTAGTTCCTGCATGAGTCTGAACTTCCAAACTGCAGCCTTTGTTTGACTTAACTTTGATTTAATAAAAACAGTCTAGTTAGAATATTTTTAAATAGGAAAATAGCCTTTTTAACTCTTGCATTATTCAAAAAATGGTTGAGGGGATTTCATTTGAATTTGTAAAAATAAATCACCTTGGAGAAAGCAGAAAGCCCTTTCAACAGGACCTACAACAAACAAGGACTGGATATGTAGGTACAGGAAGATCGAGACTGTTGCCTCTACAGGAAGCAGTGCTCTTCACATCCGCTTGTCCAGTTCTGTATCCCCCCTCTAACCTATTCCTTCCCCTAGCATGGGACATTCTCCAACTACTTTGTACCAAGATACACCAAGTGCAGCTCAGAGTGTGCTGACTCCCACAGCCCATGGTGTCCCTATGCTCAATGATATATTCTTCTTGTAAGTTCTAGCCCACACTGGCCTGGACTGGCCAGAGATGTCCCAAAAAGCCTGAAACAAACATGCCCTTGGGTCTTCCTAAAATTACCAGTGTTATTTAGTTTGGAGATATGTAGGTTTCAGCAAGAATTTCGCAATAGCACTTTTCATAAGAAAAGGGATCAGAGAATGTGCAAGAGGTGCTTCCTATCGAACATCTTCTCAAAGGCCGTCTCAGTCCATGTGCTCAGTGGCAGTATCCAGTCTGATCTGATGAGGTTTCTGTGACCAAGAAGCCCTGCTCTGGGTGGGCTCGGTCCCCTCTGGAGTGACCCCATTTCTCTCCAGTGACTTTCAGAACTTAGATGACCAGCTCTCACTGAGACTCCCATTAGAGAAGACTTATCTTGTCCCCATAGACCTGGTCGAATCCAGTCTGGATGCCCGAGTCCTATTATGGGCTACAAATCTATTGCACTGAGCCCAGAGAGCTGCTTCTGTCACCCAAATGGGGCCAACTGCTCATAATGTTTCCACGTAGGTTCTCCATCACAGATTTGGGAAGTAATGTGGTTGAACTCTTCTGTTTATTTGTGTAGTGAAATAGACCCTCTGACCACTGGCTCCTTCAGCCTCCTGCAACAAAAGGGAGGATTTTGAACTGCCCATCTGGTTTGCGTTTAGGGTAATGTGCAGAAAGGTTGCACATTTTCAGAGCCCTTGTTCCTAAGTAGTAGATTGTACACCAGCTTATTACACAAATGGAGCTTTTTATTGCTGGGCTTTGTTGAACTGCCAGTTAAGATAAAAAAAAATGTAACGTGCTTCATAAACCCTATCAAAGAAAATTAGAAAGCATTAAATTATGTTAAAACTATCAGCCATTGGTGAGTGAGTAATCAAATCCAGAAAGGCTGGTTAGAGGTCAAGACTTTCTTGCGCTTTGTTTTTGAATCAATAATTGCTATGAAAGTCATATAAGTGAAACATTAAAAAAAGAAAAAAGAGCAGTCAGCACAGCAGTGCAATTCACGGGCCAGAATAGGTAAGATATCTAAAAGTTTGGGGGAGGACACTGAAATAGACTCTGCTCAGTTCTTACTGTGAGCATGTGTTTCAGTTTAAATGTATATTGCAATGGTTATTAAATTACTATCTAGTCCCAAACATAATCCAGCCCTTGTTCCACATAGCCAGGTAAGAGGTGTATCTGAAGGAAGATTTTCCAAATTACCTTTGAATCCAAATTAAATAAATAGTGCAAACATTGTATTGAACCCAGGTGATTACTAATCCGCAATGAAATATCAGTCTGCAGCCTTGAACCGCACAGCCCAGATATAATGCCACTTAAATCAGAATGTAAGAACTAAAAGAATTCCAGGAATCCAATGATATAAATTGTATTTTTAGAGCTGTGAGTGACTTGTGAGAGTGAAACATTGCAGTGACTAAAGATAGCACAAGCCAGGTTTTCCATGATTTATCGCAAGAACGTTCACAGTGAGTTAAAGTCATGGAATGATGTGATAGCAGCACCTACAAGTTGGCGTGTTTGCAAGACGAGTCATTCATAACCTCATTGTCACAGCAAAATTTCCATAACAGAGGTGCGACTTCCTTGCACAAGAACCACACATCACTTTTCTGTTAGGCCATTGAGGGGTTCATTTGTTTTCTAGGATCTATTTTTTCCTTTAATGCAGTCAGGGAGGAACCCACTGTCCTGCGCGTTTCAGACATCTCACAAACTTGCAGTCTGGGTGAGCGGTCAGAACAACGGTGGCAGAAGAGGAAGCTCCTGCCTTGGTCTTGGCTGGTTGTGGTCTCACATAGGAGTTTGTTAAAACTGGTGTGCTGCTGGTATTCCTCCCTGAGGAGCGGAGTTGCTTTGTGCGCTCAGAAGCCGTGTCAGAGCACAGCAAAATGTGCACAGGGGTTATTTTAAGGATAAAGTCATGGCAAACATTTCCTGACACCTCACGATCAGTGTTGCTTTTGGCTCCTGGCCCTTGCTAGCTGTAGTTTGCAAGGGCAAAGTAACCAGCCTGTGGGGAAGGGGCTTCACTGCAGAACTCTCTTTTTTCTCAGTTTCTAACACACTTGGACGCACTCAGACGGCGAAGGCCCAGCACATGGCATCACAACACCACAGGCAGGAGAAATCCACCTGCAAGCACTCAGCTCAGTGAGTGCTCACTTTGCTCTCAGCTCACTTTGCTTTCTGCAGCCTCATACCTTGTAGGCTAAATGTTATCCCGAGTCCCTTTTTTTTTCATGTGCCACTATCTTGGGCTCCTCTGCCCTGTTTCTGCTGAAGAACAAGGGTGTGCTCAGCAGTGTGACCACCCTCACTGCCTCTCCGGGGGAGTCCCTGAGTTTCTTTTTCAGGTATCTTTTGAGATGTTTTTAAGTGCAATTTTAATCTCGTTGTGACTCAAAGCTGCAACAAAGGAACTCCTTGAGCACAGGTAGTTTATGCCAGCATTACACTCTTCTCTTGGTCACCATCAAGACATCGAGTTTGACTGTTGCAGCCACTTTTGGTTTCTCATCTGGAAATTATCTTTGCTGTTAACTGTGTCTGCCAAGATCAGTTGGCTGGAAGCAGAACTTGGACAAATTTGGACTAAGAAATGGGGTTCAAGTAGTCCTTGAGGGTAATTTATCTATGACCAGCTTACCTGCAGCCTCCATCACCTGAAATGTTTCAGATAGAAGTAGTTGGTTCCTTACGAAGGATCTAATAAAAAAAGAAACCACAGATTTATGCAGAAGTCTCTGAGAAACTTTCTCAGGACCTGGCTACATCTTGGTTGGCTCAGTGCTCTCAGCCAGTGTGCAGCAAGTTCAAAGGAGTCACACGAGATTGTCACAGGAGACGTATAAGGTACCATAAACTTCACTACAGTCAAAAACAAGGACAGTTTTGCTCCACTTGAACAAGTTCTAGTCAGTGCATCATTGCTGACGCTGACAGCCTTTAAGGCTGTGCTTCTGTAGTAGCGATGAGAGGGGAAGAGGTGATGTATTTTTACAATGCTTTGTAGGAGAGCACCAACTTGTAAAGATCAGGAATGCTGAAGAGATGATCATAAATGGTGCCTCCGTCCTAGAAAAGAATGAATATATGAACATACTGGAATGAAAGATGTTTCCAGTTAATGCACCATCTGTGTTAAATTTGTCCATTCACAAAGAGGAAACAGATATTTTCTCTCTGAATTACTTTTTAAATTAGGAGACAACGAGGAAAGAAAGTGCGTAAGTGGTATCTGCGTGTCTGTGTGCGCAAGTGTTTGTGAGGGTGGACGTGCACGTGTGCGTGTGTGAACCCCTCCAGCAATTTGCTCCGAGCCGTCTGACCTCCACACAATTTGCAGACGAACAACACAGAAACCGCATGGCACTACATAATCTTCAGGACATTCTTCATACTGCAGCATAAGGTCTTTTTTTAACTAATTTCATGGCAATCATCATCAGCAGAGGCAGCTCGTGGTGAAATGTCACTTTGCCTTCAAATGCTATGGGGAAGACAAGCAGACCCAGCGAACTCCCTGTGTAGACCTGTGGTAGGATCCCTTTCTAGGGAACCTGGACAGGAACTGCAGCAGAATGCCGGGAGCATTAAGGAATCAGGTCCAGCCTCAGTGACAATGCAGCATCTGAGATGGATTGGGAATGTCCTGAAGATAGAGCTTCCTGCAGAAAGGATGGTCCAGGGCTTTATATACACTTGCAGTGCAGATTTTCGCTGTGCTCGTGAAGCCTAAGGAGTGGTCTGAGCAGTTGCGTCCTGGATGTTGATTTCTCTGGGACTGGCAGGAGAAAGTGCAGCCCCCCATGCCTGCAGAGCATGATCTACACTGCTGTGCATGTGCTGACAGCGTAGCCAGAGTCATGGACCTCATGGAGTGATTGGGAGGCACCAGGGAGACCAACATGCCAGACCCAGAGCCAGCTCCCATGGCTGATCAGCAGCCAGAAACATCTCTGTGGGAGACCTGCTCGGAGCTGGTGGTGTGCTGGCTGCCCAGGGCTAGATCCTCCCTTTCCTTGACATTCCTGTCCCAATATCTTCGTTTGTCCTAGCACTCCCTTGTGTGCCCCATCACTCTGGTTTCTGTGACAAGCAGAACCTCCCCAGGGGCTAGAAGAGCTGCTATCATGGCCTTTGTGCTCCGTTCTCATGTTTGCTGTGGCTCCAGCTTTCTCAGTGCTGGTTCTGGGCGGGCTTGAAGTGGTAGCACTTCCAGGAATCCATCTCCAGATCTAGCACTGCATCATCTTCTGGTAACATCTGGCACAGCGCGGATGCACAGATGTTTAGCACTGGGGCTGCTTCCCAGTAGTTAGCTGGGGTGGTGTTCAGAGAACAGCTCCATGGATGGGAAAGGCTGCTTTGTACTGGAGCTGTGCAAACCAGCTCATATTTTTTAAAAGGAGAAGAGAGGAAATTCACAGCTGTGTCTTTGTTATATGTGCATCTAGGGCCAAATCAGGCCTCAGTTTCTGGCTTGGACATAGAGAACGCTGCAGGGAGAGGGCTGTTCCTTCTGAAGCTGCTGAGCAGCAGCAAAATCTTTCCGTAGCTACTGCTGCAACCCTGGGGCTGCACAGCTGTTATTTCTCCTGCACTAGAGCTCCCAGGAGAGACATTTAAAGTATTCTGCCTGATCCTTATTCCATTCCCCCTAATTCCTGTTGCTTGGATGCCCTGCATCCTGGAGGCTATGATGTGTGGACACTGTAGAAGAGCTAGACTTTTCTGGCCCTGTGGGACTGGGTTAGAACCTGCCGTTTCCTTCTGTTTCTTTCACAAAGCTGCAGAGTTTCTGCCTTATAAACCCTCCTTTCCGACACAGCCTCCCGCACTGCCTGGCTAAGCTCTCCGGCAGAAGGGCAAGTTTTGCTATTTGGGAAGCTTCTTGGCTCTCCCATGGATGGCAGAGCATGCCTCATGCCCAGTTGTGTGCCCTGGAAAATTGCTGGTACTTTGTTTCCCTGGACAGTGTTTTTGATTTTCACTGAAATAGGAGGCGGTAAATCATTCCACTCAGTTCTGTCTTCAGGCTTTTTCATCAGAATGCTGTTGCACTTGTCACAGAAGAAGGATCAGAAATCAGGAGAAGAATCTAGAGGTCTTGCAGATGAACCATCATCAGTATTCAATTAGTGGTTTAAACCATCATGCTGCGTTTGCACATACGGCAGTCGCTGCCCTGCCATCCAGACCTGCAGTTCTTGCAAGGCTGCAGAATGTGAAGTACTTCACAAGCATGGGGACTGTAGTGCTGCTGGCTTTTGGAGACCCTAGGCTAATACTTGTGGACCTCTTTCCAACATAGGTAAGGCAGCAGCAGGTTTTCTGGTCCCAGTGCTGCTTTGTGCTTGCTTTGGGTGCAGGATAACGTAGCGAGCCCTGCAACGCTGCAGAGTGGCCCGTCCAGCCTGCTGGCCACACAGAGGTGCTCAGCTCTGCATGGAGTGGCCCGTCCAGCCTGCTGGCCACAGAGAGGTGCTCAGCTCATACTTGCTGCCCATGCAGCCGTGCTCCTGGGTAGGGACGTGTCTGGGAATGTTCTATAGCAACAGGGAGGGAGGAAAGCTAAGAAACCCCAGTAAGACAAAAGCTGCTTCCATTGCTTGAAATAACTACTCAGACCAGGCAGGGCACAGCAGCTACAACTTCACACTGAGAAAACTGCAGGGCTGGTCAGAGCACACATGGAGCTTCTGTGGAAGGCCAGGCTCTCAAGCCACTTCTGTGTTCACCATGCCCTGTCTTCCTGATGCTGCAAGGCTTGTTACAGAGCTCCCAAGAACATGTAAAACTTCTAAAAGTAGGAGGAGACACGTACAGAACTGCAGGGACTGCCGTTGACTTTTCAGATCATGCTTAGGGGTACAATACACACTGCTCTGTCAGTGGTCTCATCAGTTCCCGGTAATAAACCTCAGTTTGTTTCTTTTATGGGTGCTTCTCCCAAAAGCATGGTTCTGTGATGTTCATACCAGGTATGAATGGCCAGCTAGCAGCATGAATACAATAGACATTGTCCTCAGTGGTATACAGTTTATCCAAGGATGGATGAACTGGTCAGGGTGGAAAGGTTATATGGAAATGTGAACGTTTAGCAGTACTTTCTGTTCAGCAGTATTTACACTGAAGAGTAGCTTCCAACTAGCAAGGAATTTTAAAAAGGAGAATAAAAAAGTGCCAGAATATATAGTTCCTGCTAGACAGGAGATGAGGTGAGAAGACTGGTTTAGCACACTCATGAACACCAGGCCATGAACCTGTATGTTTGCAATGGGACAGGGAGCAAGACCTGTAGCTCCATAAAGCAACACTGGAACAGCCTCTGGGTTGTTCACAGCTGGAGCAGTGTTGTCCGAGCAGCAGGACGGTCAGAGCTGCTTCTTCCTGCATCTGTGAGCAGCCATGGCTTGCTGAATAGTGACAGGCATGGAGACCAAGGTGGCTGTGGATTTGTTACAGTATTTCATCCAAATTCACTACAGGAGGGACTTGTACGAAGCCAGCAGGAGAAGCACTGCACATTCTGTACTCAGGGCTGTCTGCAAATCACCAAAGCTATGCAAGGAACATGGCTATTAGCAGAGACGTTAGTAAAGCAAGAAGAATCGTAACATTAATGTAAACATGACAGATCCTTTCCTGATGGATGCATGTAGTCCATAAACGTTGTCACTTTGGAGTTCTTGCCAGAGATTCCTGAAGGTGCTTTTAAGCATGCTGCAGTCTTGTCCTGTGGTTCTTGGGGTTTCAAAATTATGCTCATCTGTTTGTAATTAAGGCCAATTTGAAAGCAGGACAGAGTGATGCTGAGAGACTCGTTTTGAACTAGGAGTGTCTTCAGTCCCGCTGAGAAGTTCCCCTAGGCAGGTGAAGCTCAGAAATGTTCTGCATCAGGCCAAGACCTCAAATGGATCTGATGCAGGGCAGGCACAGGAGTATGTGAATATGGTGATCACTACAAGTTTTCCAGATACAAGACCCAACCCTGTAAACATTTCCTGTCTACAGTAGTGGCATAGTCATTGCTTAAAAGTGGTAGTTCCACCAGTAAGCATTAAATTCGCTTTCAGATTTTTGCAACTAGAACCTTGATGCCTTGATACCTCAATAGTTCATTTAGGGAACATTTGGGGACTTGCTGAGGTGAAAGTACTCTTGCTTTCTTGCTTTGCAATAACTGTCATACATTATGGGCGTGATTCCAGAGAGTTGTTATCACCTTGGACTCCTATGGACCCTGGGAAGAGATAGTCCCTCTCCATGTTGTTCAAGGATGGTGGCTGGATGTTGTAGAAGGCCTCTACCACCCTGGTGGGTTCTGCCCTGGTGGGACCCTGGGAAGAGATAGTCCCTCTCCATGTTGTTCAAGGATGGTGGCTGGATGTTGTAGAAGGCCTCTACCACCCTGGTGGGTTCTGCAAAGACACTGAGAAAAAGCGAAGGACACAGCTACTTTCCTGTGGGGAACATGAATAGGGATGGAGAGACTTGGAACTGCTGGAGAGAGTCCAGGGGATGGCTGTGAGGATGACTGGGGGACTGGAGCATCTCTCATATGCGGAGGGGCTGTGAGAGGAGGGACTGTTCAGCCCGGAGAAGAGACGATTTGGAGGGGATCTTATCAGTGTGTACAAATATCTTAAGGGAGGGTGTCAAGAGGATGGGCCCAGACTGTTTTCAGTGGCGGTCAGCGACAGATCAAGAGGTCATGGCCGCAGACTGAAACACAGGAAGGTCTGCCTGGATATCATCCGTGGGTTATGAGACTCCTCTCTCCTTGGTCTTACCGTTTGGATGGATCACATGCCCCTGCATTGAAGTGCATTTTAAAATCAGTCAAAACTGTCTGAAAGTATGTTTCTCTGCTGTTGTGTATTTCAGTGGCGGTCAGCGACAGATCAAGAGGTCATGGCCGCAGACTGAAACACAGGAAGGTCTGCCTGGATATCATCCGTGGGTTATGAGACTCCTCTCTCCTTGGTCTTACCGTTTGGATGGATCACATGCCCCTGCATTGAAGTGCATTTTAAAATCAGTCAAAACTGTCTGAAAGTATGTTTCTCTGCTGTTCTCTGCTGTAAAAATATTATCTTTCTGGCTTGTCGCCATGAGAATATTAAAAATAGGTTACTAAGTTACTCAGTGAAAATCACTAATATAATAAGACTTTTGTGTCTTATTTCATTAATGAAGGAACTCTAGTGCTGTACTTTAATGTGATACTTCTGTAAATCAATACAGAATATTTTTGGAAAAACACAATCCTAATATTCAAAGATATTTTTGTAGGATAAGGAAATGTTCAGAAAGGAACATTTATTGCTGTGACTTTTGTCCAACTCAATAAGTTATTTGCATCTGAAAACTTTAGTGTTGGTTAAATCAAAGCATGCTTCTTCACATGGGATGGCATTTGCTAGTTGGCTCTACTGCCATTTGTCCAGCCCAGAAGAGAATATGTGTGGCAGAGAAAGGCTTGGAGCTATTTCTTTCCTTGACTCCACGGCTTACCTAGAGAGCAGTCAGAGCAGGATACGGCTCTGAGCTTCTAATGAACAGCAGCCAGAAAGCAGTGAGTCTGGGAGGTGGCCTAATGTGGAGACACAGAATTCCTGTCCCTTTTCCAATCTCCAGTTGTTTTTTAATTAACCCCACAATTTGTGACCATCCCAGATGAAGGTACTGAGAACATAGCATAAGAATGCAAAAACTGTTCTGCCGGGTCAGGGCAGAGGCTATTCTAGATCACCGTCTTGTCTACTGTGCTAGTAGCCAAGGAAATGTGGAAAAACAAGGCAAGCACACAAGCAGCAATGCTTCCACAGTTTCCATATCCAGCATTTAGCAATTCAGGTTTTTCCTCAGCAAGGAGAAAGCCTTTATATTTAATGGCCTCAGCAGATATTTCTTCCATGAATTTATCTAATTGCCTTTTGAACCCATGTAAAAGCTGATTTGCTACTTCCGCTGTAGCCTACTGAGTGGTGTAAATCACTTTGCTCCTGCAATAACAAGAGAACCAGACAGCATTCCTCCCGTGGTTGCTTTCCTGAATGCTGCACCAGTGCTACCATTGCCTCTGCTCTCTCCAGAGACAGCTCTAATTTATTTTTGTTTAAAAAGGCTTCCATGATGGTCTCTGCTTTGAGGTTAGAAGCAGTGTTCTTACAACGCCTAAGTCCCCAAAGTGCCTCTTGGTTTGCTCTGCCCATGATCCACACTTGCAATCCCTTAAACATCTCTGCAGGGTGAAGAACAGCTTATGCAGCAGGAGAACAGATAAGTTCAGGGAAAGGGGTCCTCTTAGACAAGAAACAGCATTCAGCTCTTAAGCTGAGAGCATGCATCTGGGAACAAATGATATAAAACATCACAGCAGTGTCATGAGCCAGGAACTAAGTATTACACACTCTCTCTAAATCCATATGTTCATTCTGGGTTCCTCTGGAAGAAACCTCAAAAAGTTCTCCACCCAAAGCCAACATCAACTTTACCTCAGTCAGTGCTGACAGACGTTTGTCCATCCTCTTGTTAAAAATTGTTTTTGGTGGAGATTCCAACTCTTACCTGTGTTCAGTTCAGCTAGATCCTCCCATCCCATCTGAAATGCAAGTCCGTAACTTCTTGTCCTACCCAACATGGGTACAGAGGATAAAGTATTCCATGACTTTCCGTAGTCGCCTTTTCTAGATTTAAACACTTATTATGGTTCCTCTCATTCCATTTTTCTCCAGACTTTCACCCTGTTCTTCCCTTGAATGTCTTATTTTCTAAGCTTCTGGTCATTCTTTCTGTCCACTGAATTGTTGGTTTGCATCTTTCACAATGCAAAGCTCACAGCAGAACCTACTGCTCAAGCTAAGAACATACCCATGTTGAGCAGAGCAGCAGGCTGTGCTCTGCAGTCTTCACTGCATGTACTAACCAAGTGTTTGCCTCTTCATGCTTGCACAACATCAGTGGTGGTCTTGATCCAGCTAATGATCCAGGTCTGTTTCTGCAGAAATGCAGCATAAGATATTGCTTGAAGCATTTTAAATGTGTAGCTGCTCATCCCAGTATAATTCTCATAGAATTTAAATCTGCAAGTGCCCTGCAAAATTCTTTTTCAAAATTATTGCAAACTGTAACATGCCTGCATCCCCTTCCAACTTGGTCCTTCCTTATTATTAAATGAAACAATGCTTTACTCCATTTTGTGGATGGAAACACAGGGAACTCTGTGGGATCTAATGACCCACTGAGAACTGCTTTTCAAGTCTACCTAACTGTTCTGCACTCACCTTTAGCAGCTTCATATAAACAATATTTTCCCAATAAGCTTTTGCAAATGTCATGTCACACAGCATCAACAGCCTTGTTAAATAGAAAATCGATGAAAAATCCCTATCCACAAGTGTCACAGATTATTAGATCTGACATATCCTCACTGGCTTCTATTTATTCCTTTTCATGAGCTGTTTCAGTATGTGTTTGTTGGCTTGATTAGTTGTCCCAGTACTTTTCTGGAAATGGATGTTAAGATAGCTGATATATAATTTCCCTTTTTCAAAAATAGATTATCTGTTTACCATTTGCCTAAGCAATAAGGAGTGTTATATGTCTATTCCAGCCATATGTCTTTAAAAATCTGTTTAAATTGTCAGTACTTAGAACATTACAATAGATATATATCTTTCCAGCAGAAAGCACAATTAAAATCATTTGTACTTTCACTGGTTATTTCCAAGACTTGCTCTTTCATGATGTTTCATCCAATAGACAGAAGATAACTGCTTAGGGGGGTATCCTGCATGAAGGGGTGTTCTGTTGGAATGAAAGACACTGGTGTGAGACAGCACAGCTCTAGAAAGAGCTCTTGGAGCTGACATTTCATAATTCCCTTTTAATAAAATAATTAAAGAGTCAATGAAAATGTAACCCAAGAGTTAGTACAGTGTAGGGGAGTTTATGGAGTCTAACCCTGTCCAGTGCAAATTCTGCTGTCACTGTGTATGGCATATGATTTTAATTCCCTAGCTCTGCAAGGTCCCACTCAAAGGAAACAAAGAGCTGAAATGTTCTCCGAAGCAAAGGGCAAAGCAGAGTGACACTGTCAGTAGAGGAGAAGTAGCAGTTAGGTACCCAAAACACCTCTAAGAGGAGTGCAAGTATCACTGTCTCCTTAGGGGAATCACAGAGCTTGGGAACAGCATCTCTTTCTCCATTTGGCCCAAGAACAGAGTGCGGTTTTCTCCTTCTTCACAGTTAAGTGTGATTTTCTGTCCTCACTGATGCTGAGTTGTGGCCTGGGAAGCAACAAAATGCCTTGGATATGGTAGAGTGTTTGAGAACATTCAAGACAGAGGAAAATGTGGGTGCGGACAGTTGCCTCCTGGCTGCCAAGGCACTGCAGCAGCCTGTGCTCCTCTCGGGCTGTGAGCAGAAACATTGCAAAGGGCCCTTCCACAGTACGTGGTTTCCTTCACTTTCAGCCTCAGGAAGCCTCCTGCCTCACAAGCAGGAGAAAGTCTTGCCATAAGCAATAGGCAAACAGTATCAGATGGAGAGCATACACCTGCAGAGACTCACAACACCCAGCACAGGCATAATCCCCTTTTGATTGCATCAACGAGCCAGCCCTGCTAAAATAATAGAGCATTATGGAGTCTATGGGCTCAGGTCAGTTTGTTAACCATATATAGCATAACCCACTACAGCTGACTGAAAGCATTTTAATAACTTCGAATTTATTTCTGTAAAAATAGATTAAATCTAAAGTGTAATCTATAATTCATGCAAAAAA
>NW_010584261.1:2391-17773 GCF_000705375.1 Tinamus guttatus | reverse complement strand
TTTGTGCAGGATGATGAGAAATGTCTTCCAAGAACTTCCTATAGAAGAAGAAAAGTGAGTTGGGTAATCTTTATCTTCCCTATTCAAACCAGGTCTAGGAGGAGAAAAAATGATGAGTGGACTGGATTGAAATTTATGGGAGTGGTAGTTTCATTTATATCAGTCACAGATGGTTCTGAACTCTTCTGATGTTAATCAGGAAATAAATGCTTTGCCTAAGTAGTTGTTGTTATTTTAACACTTATACTGTGTAATTGGCCAGCAAGCTTTTGCTGCTGAATTTATAAATATTCTTTGCAAGTGTTTTCATTTATCTGTATGACACTGAATTAAAAACATTACTTCCTACTTAGAAAATCAGAGTAACGGATATTCTGCTGTTTTAAGAATAATTCTGAAGTAATTCACTTTTTCAAGAGTAATTCTCAACTGCAATTTTGCTGTTTAACAGTAGTTCTCAGTGCTGCTTTAAGAGTAACTACTCTTAATGCAAAATGTAATGAAACTTTGAACACCCAGTGGCCACTAATTTCATTCATGTTTTTGAAAATAATTTTGTTTTGTGCAGGATGATGAGAAATGTCTTACTACATTTAAGAGTAACTACTCTTAAACCTCCTAAGAAATCAGGAGGTGTGTTCCTTGGTTATTTTATATGAACAAGAAACATGAGAAGGGGGAAGAAGTTACCATTTGATGGAGCTGTTCATACAGACTAGAGAAAACAATCTGCTAGTAATATATCATGACTTTTGGTTATAAAACCTTATGTTTTAAAGCTTTTTTTTGGGCACAGAAATCATTGTGATTACATTTTTAGAATTGGTCTTTTCAGACTGTTAGTAATGCCTTTTTTTTTTTTTTTTAAGGGGAGAGCTGTAAAAAGAGGAAAAAGTGTGAAAACTGGCTATGATGAAAACAGCTGGAAAAAGCAGTGTATGGAACTAGTGAACTTAATTTTCCAGTGTGAAGATTCTGAACCTTTTAGACAGCCAGTTGATTTGGATCAGTATCCTGTAAGTTTTTCTTACTGATATTGAAAGATAATTGTATTGTTTGTTTTTCTCTTAACTTTTGGTTTCATAATAAGATCTTCACATTACTCTTAGATTGTTGTTATGGTTTTAGTCCAGAGCCATTCAAAGGAATTCAGAGTTCATACTTCTAAGCACACGGCAATATACTCTATTAAGATACAGTCCATCAAATTATTAACAATTTGTAAACAAAACAAACTGTAGGAACTGCAAATGCTGCATTACCCTAAATAAACATGTAATGTCTCTTGGTGTACCTTTATCTGTTAAGTAGATATTTAAACATTCAAAGTTTCTCTTGAACTGATCCCAGTCAAAACTGAACTTACCTGAATTCCCATGGCTTGGTTTTTATAGAGTGTCATTGCTGGCATTATCTTTTCCACTTGCTCACCGAATATTTTGAGGAATCTGCGTCCTCTTTGAAGTTTCACATAAAATGTAAATTTTGATTGAAACGTACCTCTGAAATACAGGTTTCATCCTGTTTTATTTTTTCCTGAATTTCTTGTAAAATGTGTTTCAGAACATCTTACTGCCTTGGTTATCAGTTCCATTTCGTATCAATCAAATACCTTCTTTGCCCTCCTGTTATTTAGAACCTTACCCTAATGTCAGGAGTCATTTCTCCAAAATGTATCCTTCTTTGTTTCAGTACTGGGTTCACACTTTTTTTCTTTCCCACTGTCTTTTATATGAAAGTTGATTTAGATAAATCTGCGTTTTTGTCATTACAACTTGCTGCTTCAGGCTGCTAGAAAAAAAAATCTGTTGAGTCTAAGCGATAAACTGGATTTTTTCTTTCTCGTAAAACCTTGCAGTATTCTTGCTATCTGTCTCTCTTGTTGTAATGACCCAGTAAGCACTCACAGGAAGAAAGCTTTTTAGTAACCATGCAGTTGTTTTTTTCTGAGCTTCCTATCTAGAGTTCGGGTTTCTTTGGGTTTGAAGAACTTTTTGGGCTTCTCTAAAACTCCTCATTTACAGGGGAGAGAACAAATAGAGATTTTGGCAGGGAGGGAGGGGGTGTTTGTGCGTTAATCCAGTTTATTTTTCATAGTAGAAATGCATTGGTGAAAGGATTGCGTAAAGACTTGTCACAGCCGATTTCTCATTTTGGTAACGAAATAGTTTGCTTGCGTGTTATTGTTACTGGGTAGCTCTTATAGAAGTAACTCGTAAGAAGTAATCGAAACTGTACTCGTAAGTAGTAACTGAAACTGGAAAACTGTATTCTTGGGCATGTGGCATTTCAGACTTTTTTTGAAGAAAACGCACTGATGGAGGAAAAAAAACTTGAAAATGAGCAAGAGGGTAATACAGTGGAGAGTTCAGGTAGTCTCTGTGAAAGCTAAGCTGTCTACTCTGCTGGGTGTTGCTGTCTTCAGGTGGTATTAAACACGATCGTCTTACCTCACCTTGAAATGACAAAAATAATAAAATTCTCAACTGCTGTTTTATTTTCTTTATGCCTTGTTGAATTGCTTATTTTCTCTTTTCCCTCTGTTTTCATATCTTTAGGACTACAGACATATTATAGACACTCCAATGGACTTTGGTACAGTGAAAGAAACACTGGAAGCAGGAAACTATGACACTCCAATGGAACTGTGCAAAGATATAAGGCTAATATTCAGTAATGCAAAATCTTACACTCCAAATAAAAAATCGAAGGTAGCTGTTTTTTTTTTTCTTTTCTTGTTGTAGCAACATTAGTGTTTATTTTGGAATAGATTTGTTAATTACTATCTGTTGATAAAACTTGACTGGATAGATAGTGGGGAGAAGTGCGACAAAAATACTAAATATATTTTTTCATATGTCTTGTTTATGTAGTCCTACAGAACATCGCTTTGCTGTACTTTTTTTAGCTAATGCATTTCTGTATGCTTTTTAAGTTTAGGATTATTTTTCTTAGATAAAATGTTCTGTTTTTAATATATAATATTTTTATTAAGATTTATAGTATGACCCTGAGATTGTCAGCACTATTTGAAGAGAAAATAAGACGAATTGTTTCAGATTTTAAAAATGGTCAGAAGCAGAATGAAACATTACGCAAAAAACGAAGATATACTAGAAGATTTTTGAATCAATGCTCAGTTCAGACTCCTACCAAAACGCTCAGGTAACTACATGAGTTAAAGATGTGCACAGATTTATCACAGTGTCAAGTATTTGTGTGCCATTATATAGTCTGGGAAGATGACATCAGTTGATTTTTTAGATATTAGATGCCCAGCAAACTTCAGTGAAATGTATTTAGAATTACCTCTTTTGCAGTAGTATAGACATACTTAGGAAAAAAGTGTTCTTCTGTAGTGTGAGATGGGTTGTAAACAACTGAGGGACTCAAGGTAGAATAGGTTTGTGGGTTTTTTGTGTTTTTGTTGGATTTAAATACATCAGCAGTCAGACTTAATTGAAAATGTATTACAGCAATGTCTTATGCACAGAAGAAATTCAGTCCTGCATAAGGTGCTGAGACAATTACTGGCTGACATAATTGCATGTATTCTTCCCAATCTGTCTGTAGGATGAAGTGAGACAAAATGCAAAAAGCTAAACATGGTGGACGGTGGGAACTTAACATGTCCCCTTTTTGGGTGTTCTCCAGCCATTGTGACTGGCTACGGAAGGATAGAATGAGAGTTCTAAGGGGGGGCAGGGCGGGGCTTTGGAAAAGTTTCTTTGCTCTATGTGGCTATATTTGGTCACAGTTCTGAAGAGTAGTGGGTTATTTCTACGTTTCCAGTCCTGAATGTTTTGTGAGAATGCTGGATTACACCATATGCACATCCTTGTGATGGATGCCTTGAGCATTTGGGAATATTCCTAAAGCTTGTAGTTCTTCCCAGTGAAACAGTTTTGTGAATGTAGTAGAGAATCGCACATCAGGATAGACAGGAGCTCTTCTTCAAATCAAAGCTTACATTTTCACCAAGAATTTCACATGACTTGTTTACAGTTCAGTAGTGAATAGTTGAAATGAGTTTTAGGGATATTTAGGGGAGCATTTGACTATTAAGCCATTATGCAGGAAGTGCATACATGTGCATTTAGAAAAATATCTGAAAGCCTGTGACTAAAAGGAAACAAAATAGTAGTTCTAAATGTGTTTAGAAAAAGGAGAGAAAAAAAAAAAAAAGACTTTTGGGTGCTTAGTGGGCTCTGAATGGCCTGTGTATTATGCATGTCTCCTCTGCATTTCCTCTCTGGATAATTTTTCTTCCGTTGTAGTCAAATAGAACATCTGGACTGTGGTGAAAGTTGTTTTTTGAGAGTTGTATCAGTTTTTTACTACAATTTAGACAGTTAAATCATCCCCCAAAGATGCACCTTCCTGGTGTCTTTGGAGCTCAGATTATCACAGAATAATGCCTGTATGAAGAGCACTTTACTGTGAGGCTTATGTGTGCTTGGCAAGATTGCAGCATGCAGAGATCAGCACCTGTTGCTGCAACTTGCTGTTAGCTAGAGGGTGTTTGTGCCACAAGCACATTTCATATGAGCTTTTTTTTTTTCTTTTTTTTTTTTCTTCCCAATCAGAGTAGAGAAAGAAATCATTTTTCTCTTAAAATTTTCTTAGGAGTGCAGACTTTTTTTTTTTAACAGAAAATTTAACAGAAAATTAAAATTGCCCCACACCTTGTTAGGTCGCAAATCTAAATACGCTTTCGTAAATCCAAACTAACCATACGCTATGTGATTTAAGCTTCCAGAAAAGAATGATTGCCAGAATACTTAATTACATATTTTTCACAGTTTTACAACCTATGTTGCTTTTACTCCTTTCTCCTTCCAGTAGAAATTTGAAGCAGAAACCATTAAAATCTCAGGCAAAAATTGAATCCGAGCAGGAAGATTCTTTTACTCTACCTACCTCAAGCAGAGCCGCTTGTGTTACAAGCCATAAAACGACTGCTAGCAATTATGCCCATAGTTCCTCTGGGGAATCTTCTGATTTTGTATGCCTGGCATCCCTCGAAAGGAACGGAAAGGCGAGGTCAGCAACGCTGACAAATTGTTCTGCTTTGTCATCAGGTAAGGAGTGGAATCTGCTTCACCTGCAGATTTTTATCTTGGCCATATCCAATGTTTACTTGGTAATCAGTACAAAGGTGTTTTAATATTTCTGTGCAGTTTGTATTTTGAGCAATACTGAATTTTGAATATTGTGTATGTTGCTGAATTTTAAATTATGTTTGTAATTTATAAGTTCTTGAAGATCTGTGTACTAAATACAGGATTATCTCCTTAATCATACAGAATATCTTAAGGTTAATCAGCTCCTTTATTAACAAAAAGCCTGCTCCAAAGGGGAGATTTATCTTTAGGATAGTCGGAGGCAGAGCTGTCCTGGTTTCATATTGTAGTCTCGCAGATAATAATTTTAGCCACTTTGTGTAGGGCTTCCCTAAAAAGCTGAATTGATTGAGACTAATGCAGAAAAAAAATGATGCTCTTTAGTCTCCTACCAGTTTCAGTAACAGAAGCTCTACATTTCAGAGAGCAGTTTTGGGAAAGCGGCTGTGGTGAGTGGATGCCTCTTACTAGAGAGGGAAATGTGAGCTATTGGATAAACGGTGTTATATAAAATATAGGTCATATACCTGCATATTGTGTTTAAAAGTTAACACCCGAAGTTAGCAAAGGGCAAAATGGAAATTTTTGGAGGCATGGCAGCCTTAGTCTCTGGCCTGTCCCCCACAAAAATACTAGCTTCCTTCAAAGAATAAGGATGCACATCCTGCTAAAAGAGATATAAGAAAACAGCAGTGTTACTTCAGCTGGAAAAAAGTACAGCTCGAAGAACCTACCTAACATAGAAAACGTTAGAAATAAAGTGCTATATTCTGCAAATACAGCTATCAATTTCATGTTTATATAAGGAATCAAAGCATGATAAACTGTGCACTGTAAAATAAATACTAAGTCAATAAATTTTGAGATTTCTTGGATGAGTAAACAGTTAAACTCCAATTAAGAGGTACTATGTGTTTAGATTTCTATTTTTTTTTCCAAACAGAAAGTGAGATAGAAGGTTCTTTGGTTTCTTCATCTTCATCTTCTACCAGTAGCTCAGAAGACAGTAAAGAAAGTGCCGCGACTCTTGTATCACCCCCACTGCAAAATGGGATATCTAGAAGAAAGAATAACAATTTCAGGATAACTAGAAATCGAGCTGCTCAAAGAAAACAGATAGGTAAGATTTGATCACTTTTCCTGTCAACGGCCACTAACACAAGGGAAACGTTGATAAAAGGTAATTGCTGTTTTTTAGTTGTATATGTTAAATGCCAGCTTTTAACTGATGCTAGTTCTCTAGCTCACAAAAGTTCTTTGAACTTTTGAAAATACTGGTATTGGTACTCAGGTTAGGAGACAGAAACGAGTAGTCTGAGTGGGATTATCTTGCCCACTTAAGATTTTAATTAAAGTAAAAATAATTTGTAGAGAAGCTTTACTTTTCACATAGCTAGAATAAATTCAAAATTTATGATGCAGTATAGTATCTCTTTCTGCTAGATGATAAAAACACATAGCTCTTACTAAAGGTGTATTTCATTAGTCATGTATTTGGGTTTAGCTTGTTTGAGATTTGGCTAGAGATAAGAAGAATCTGTTTCTGTATTTAAGATCTTAATTGCTCCTTTACTTTCCAGGAACACTTCCACAGGAGAATGGGAATACAAGAAGAACTGCCAGGAAAAGGTTATATGGAAGTGACTCTGAAAATACTTCAGTGGTGACATCCGAGTCACAGAGTAATAATACTGGTCGACACAGAAAAACTCCCCGCAGAAGCGCTGCTCTGGCTGCCAATAAATTAAAGCTAATGAGTGACGTGGAGGAAGAGGTTTCAAGCTCAGAAAGTATTGGCATTGGCTGCAAGAACAGAAAGTTGCCCCACCGCAATGCCTCGGCTGCAGCCAGGCGGATGCTGCTCGATGGCTCCGAGGATGATGCAGGGCTAAAATCTGAAAGTGAAAAAGAAGAAGAGAAGTTTACCAAGAGGAAAGGTCTTTCTCAGCCAGGTTCATCTACTGCAAGAAGAAAATTCATCAGCGAATCTGAAAATGCAACGTCAGATTCGGAAGCAGATACACAAGTGAAGCAGAAAAACTGGCAAAGCAATGGCCATAAACAGTCACGCGGGAGAGCCCGTTCTGTATCTCCCAGGGCAAAAAGTCCCACAGGAGAATTGTCGGAGGAGGACTCCAAAAGCCATAACTCGGAGGATGGGAGCAGTCAGAAAGCTGCTGACCAGTCAACTTCTGCACATAAGGCTGCAGTGAGCAACTCTGAGGATGAAGCCGATTCTGAATTGGAGAAGTGGAACAGCAGAAAAATGACTAGTCAGCATCTTGTTGCTCCTTTAAAAAAGACAAAAGTCTTGAGCGATTTAGAGGACACTGCAGAATCTGACAGAGAAGACAAAAAGGATAGGAGAGGTTATATTTCAGAGAGCTTGGTGCCATCTAGAATTGCGGAGAGTTCAAAATCTGGAGCTGGTGCCGGCTTAGATTTCTCTTCTGATACAGAATCTGACACAGATTCCAATAACAGTAATTGTAACACTTTAAAGACAAGAAGGAGGCAAAGAAAAGGAAAAACAAAACTCATAAGAAAAGGTAAAATTTTTAAAGCTGTTACGTATACTTGTGATATTGACTAGGTGGAGGAAGCAACACAGGATTAATATAGATAATGCCTGGGAGGATTTGGACTATACCAAGTGTAACAGTATTCCTAAAGGTTCTGAAATCTGAACTAGAAATCAAGGAAGGAGAGCCGTAAGGTGTGGTGGTAAGTGCCTAGAATTCTAGACTGTTTTGTTTAACTGGGAGATTACTGAGCACAACATTGAGAAAGCTAGCCCAGTTCTGTGGTAACAGGATTTAGAATTCACGATGAATGCTGGTCGTTCTAGTCATGCAATTCAGATAACATTCATTTTTCTATTAAAAACCGTCAGTTACGATTGATCTTTTCTTAACTGAATTTGTGCTTGCTTTTCTATATAACAGTTTATTGAAACTGGTGCTACACCCTGTGTAGTAACCATTAAAAGTTAGAGGAAAAATTGAGTTGCACAATAGCAAACAAAACTGGAAAGCCTGATGTGCCCGAGTTGTATGATACACAATTTGCGATAGCAGAAAATCTCCAAAGGAGCAGCCTGTTCCTCGTTCTTCAGCCTGCTCTTTGTTCAGACTTTCAGTGAGGGAGAACCTCTGGATTGTCGTTCTCTTACCTTCAGTTGAAGGGTAGAGTGTTAGTTCAATTTATCTTCTTTGTCAGTCAATGGCTTTGATGCTAACACAGACCAAGACATGGAGCCATTATTTTCAACTGAAGCAAATTCTTTGTGGCGTTTGAAATATGTATTAATGACTTTCACTTCCATGCTGTGCACTGCAACCTGTAATTTGATTTGACTTTACATATCACTGAGTGAAATGCAAGTATTGCTTTTGGGGTGTTTAAAAATGGTCTTTTAAAAATGTTCATTAATCCAATGAAGGGGGCCCATCTAAAGAAAATGTTAAAAGTATGGCAAATAAGGGGCAAGAGTGAGTGTTTCTAAATTCCCAAAAGGCCATGAGTATGCTCTCTAAGAGTTGGTACAGTAATGAATACTTGCCTTGTTTGGGTCTCGTTTCAGAGTAATCTGCAAAGATGAGGCCTCTGTAGTCGCTTAGTTTAAAAGTTAACATCATGTTTCCAATGTATTTGTAACCAGTGGGGTTGAAGATACAGGGCCAAGTTTGAGACCTGCTTTCATGAGAAAGGGAAATATATAATTCCCCTATACAGTGTTCCTTTCAGGCAAACTCTCTGGCATTTATAATGTGCTTGCCTTTTTGTGAGCTGCTTTGCACATTGTTTCACTGAAATATTACTTGACCATTATATTAACTGTAGGTACTCTTGGAAAATATTTATGTAAAATAGATTAAAGCTGAAAATAAATACTTCCTATGTAATCTTTAGTTTAATTTGGGGTATTATTGAAAGTAATCAAATAGCAGGGGCCTTCTATAGCTCATTTTATTCGTCAGCAGACAGATGGTGGGGCAGGTGCACTATTAGCACAGCTTAATTTATTGTGGCTCCTCATATGTGATGCAGGTATTGCCATTTGCTGAAGAAGCTCACAGTTAACAGTAAATAGGAAGCCAAACAAATTAGTACTTCTAAAAGCTTAGCTGGTGCTGGCATATATTTGTGCTTTTATATAAAAAAAAAAAAAAATCCAAGTTTCCACATAAATGGAATAGTTGGTTAACTGGGTATGAGAAGCACTTTGTGGACTGAAAAACAACCTGCAAGTTAGCTGACATGGAGTGAGGGTTGGGTATTGCTACCAGTCTGGCAGCCTGGACTTTCAGGTTTAGCGTTTGGTATTGTGTACTTTCCTTAGGCACGTGCAAATTGGGGTGGTGTTACGTGGCATGGAGGAATGCTTACTAGGGGATTCTGGAGTTGATTTTAATTCTGGTTAAGAAGCCAGAATTAAAAATTAAGATCAGCGTTATGCATAGTTTGTGCAAACTTTGTATGTAAAGCATAGATTTAACATACAGGCAGTGCTGCAGGAAGATGGGATTGGTCTTCAGGGGACTGTCAGACTGCTTTTATCCTTCAGCAATACTGTTTGTCCTCTGAATTAACTGCTGAAACTCTAAAAATAAGCGTAATTAGTGGTGATGGCCAAGCATTTTTCTTTAAGAGCACTTCTAGATATAAGCACCTAAACATCTATCTCAAAGGACTAAAAGCTTGTGGGCATTCTTTCTTTTTGGCTGTTTTTAATGGAGTGAAACTCCAGACTCAACTGACACTGCTGGGAGCGGTTATTTCTTCAGATGGCCAGTCACGACTGTGTCAATGTCAGTGCTCAGTGTTAAGGCTAGGAGGAAAGGAGTAAGGAACCAAAGTGCTGTTTTCAGCTCTGGGTAGTCGTCATTCTCGAGGGGCTTTGGGGGTTTTGGTTCAAGAGTGGTTTGAACAATTTAAGCAAGCTTAGCAGGATAAATTTCTGTCTGTAAGAAAAGGAGACAGAGTCTATCCTCTAAAGCCTTTGTTGCAATTGTATGCTATGTTTCCCTGAACTTTTAGTTAAAAAGGTATTTAGCTGCCTACCTTTCTGTGAAATAACATACAGTAGCTGCTATTATTCCCCCCTCAAGCGCCCCATTTCTGAGTGTAGGTAGAGAATCAGTAAAGCTAATAAGCTTGAGCTGGAACAAAACTTGTTGTTATTACTTATTAAGAAGAGTTAATAGACTAATGCTTTGATTGTATTTTTAGTGGATGCTTTCATGGAGTGAGTGGTTCTCCAAAAAATTAGTAATGATTCCAGAGGAATATACATTATTTAAACTTGGGAAAACTAACTTTACAAATGATGTTTCTGTTAAAATCATGAAACACCATCTCCTTTTTATTTTTAAATCACTTATATACTGATTAATTTATTTCAAGAACTTCTAATTTGAGCAAAATCCATCAGTAATTCTGTGATTTAAAAGGCAAAAGTTGAAATCGCTTGTTTGGTAACATCATTCCTATTATTTACAAACTGAATACTTTAAAACTCAGCATAAGAAACAGTTGCTGGATCAGAAATATGGCATGGAACATCCTCTCTAATGAAGCAATCTTACTGCTTACATCACTAAAGAATTGAAGGGTTTAAATGTTCTCTGTGTATATGAAAAAAAATTTATGATAGTGAAATCCATCCAACGCTTTTGTTTGCATAAGATGTTACCATCTGACTTTTAGAATAAAGCAAGTGTTGTAATTTATTTTGAAAAGACACATTAGGAAGAAAATGATAGCTTTAACAATAGAAGTACTAATAATGTTAAAGCATTTGTTTGTAGAGTTAAGTAAACTGTTATTTGGAAGCAAATAGTAATGGTAAAAGAATGTTATTCTTTCACTCTCCCCTTATCTGGGAGCAGTACAAGAATGCTGAAGAGAAGCGCTGAGAGGCAAAAGTATGCCTTGCACTGATTCTGAACCTTTTTAAATAAAGGCTTAAGGTAAATTGCACATAACGGTTGGAACTGAGAAATCTTTTCATGTATTTTACTAAAGGCAGCTATGTTTGTGCTTAAACTAACTTTTTTCTTTTGCCAGAAATGTAACCTTTCTAACTTTTAAATCTTCGTTTTTATAGACTCACCGTCCGAGGAGGTTGGACCAAGCAGAAAAGTGCTCAGGAGCAGGACATGTATAATTAACTACAAGAAACACATAAAGCTGTCAAATGTGACAGAGAAAAAAAATCCACGCAGATGTGCTACTTTGGCAGCTAATAAGATTAAGATAATGAGTGATACAAAGGAAGAATTATCAAGCTCAGAAAGTGTTTGCATAGGAAAAAAGAACCGAAGGCAGCTTCATGGCAATGGCTCGGCATCATCCCGAAAAAAACTGATCAGCACCTCTGAGATAGATGTTAGTTTAAAGTCTGAAAGTGAGAAAGAGCAGTTTGCTGGCAGGAAAAGACTTTCTTGCTCTAATTCTGCATTTAAGAGAAAGTACATTAGTGAATCTGAAAATGAAAAAACAGATTCTGAGGAAGAGACAAAAGTGACTCAAAAGCAGAGTGATGATGACGAGCAGCCACACAGAGCAGACCATACTGCATCTCTTAATGACATATATGACTTTACAGAAGAGAATTCCAGAAACCACAGCATGGAAAATGGGCGAAATTGGAAAGCTTCTAGTCAGTTAACTTCAGCCCACAACCATTGTATAGCCAGTAACTCTGAAGATGAAGCAAATTCCGCGTTAGCCAAACATGAAACTAAAAATGCCAGAGGGGTATCAAATAAAAAGTCTAGAACTACTTTCAAAAGAGCAAAATTATTGAATGATATAAAAGAAACAGCTGAATCTGAAGCAGTGGGAGGAAAAGATGAGAGAAGCTCAGTATCAGAGAATGTAGAAACATGTGGGGCTGCAGGAAGTTCAAAAGCCGGTTTCAGCTGTTCTTTTGATTCAGACTCTGGCACTGATAACAATAACTCTAGTGATGCCACAGAAACAAAGAAGAGGAAAAGAAAAGCAGAAGTTCTTAGGAAAGAAATCTCAAACTCCAGTTTGTCTTCCAAAAGACCCCAACGAAGGAAACGTTGTAAACTTAATCAAGAAAATGACTCTGAAGATCTGGATTACACCAAGTACAGAAGAGCTAATCGGCGTTCTAAGATAAGAACTCGGAATGGGGGCAGACGGACTGTGAGATATGACGATTGCGACGACGACGATGATGACAGAGGTTTAGGTGATATAAATTGTGAAACGTAACCTTAAAAAGAAAAGCCAGCACACTTTTTTTTTTATGGTAATAGCACTAGAACTCATGATGGATGCTGGCTCTTCTTTGTCCTACATTTCAGGGAATATATTTATATTTTTCTATGAAAAAGTTATGAATGTGATTAGATCATGACTTTCTCCTTTTCATATTTTGACTTGCACTTGCCTGCCCATGTAGCAGCATTTAGCACAGATGCCAAAATGTGCCTCATTATAGGGGCAATTTTTTGTCTTTACTGGTATTTTATTACATATAACAAGAGTTAAAAATGTTAAAACACTGCACAACAGGTTAATAGCAGTATGTTGAGTATTATTGTTATGGGTGCTGCAATGGAATACTACCTAGGTCAAACAACATTAACACATTCAAGAACAGATTTCAAACATCTCTAATGCTGTATGAAATTGTATACAATAGCAACAGGCTTATAAATAATACTGTACACTATAAAAATCTGGTAGATGCTACTATTGCATCAGAGGAGTAATGAATGGTCACGAGGTTAATAACATTACAGCTTCTATTAGTACAGATATTAAATGTTCTGTACTTCCATTATTGAAAACATACAACTAGAACCAGTTACCAGTGAAAAATATATTTGCCAGTTAAAAAAGCATTATGGTGCTGGTAAAGAGAGGGTTTATGCTGACAGGTAGTACTATCATCATTAATGTGACTTCTATACTGTAAATTTAATAATATGAAATGCAGGGGAACTCTTGGGCCTGAGGGTTTTTGTGTGTTTTCTTTATAAAATAGAAAAACAAACAAAACACTTGTTCTGTTTTTTTTAATGCGTGAAATGGTTGAGGTTCAGAATCCTTACATTCCAGACCTTTCTGCTGTTTCTTCATTGTTCTTCCATATTTAAATTTAAGTGTTTTAATATTAAGACTGCTGCGTTGATTAAATCTTATCTGTTTCTGATTATTGTAGTACCTCATCTGCCAATTTTTGGAATGCTAAAGACTGCTGTTGCTGACAAAAATTATTGCATAGAAGAAAAAGTAATTCTCCTGCTAAAATGTATAAATTCTCGAGTGGCCATGTATCAGATAAGAGGTTTTAACCTAATTTGATTCTCAACTTTTCCTTAGACATGCTTTTCAGTAGAGAACAGGTCAAGGAGCAGCTTTTCACTTCCCCTTGGCAAGTAGAAAACTTGCTGCAGTAGCTGTAGCTGCTTTACTGGCTTGATGACCTGTACTTGGCGGAGCTGTGCTGGCTGGAGCTGTAAGGTTACTGCCTTGCACCCAATTCCTGCGCCTTTCCCACTCTCCACTGTGGTTTTCCTGCCTCTGCTTTGCTGTGTCAGTTTCTCCCATGGTTGTGATTCCTATCTGCATTCAATAGGCAGGAGAGGTGCTTGTATAATTCTCCTAACCCAGTTCATTTTAACTGAAATAGCAAGTTTTTGAGTTAGTTTTAACATTTGGATGGGAAAAGTTTTGAAAAACTGGAAGCAGTACAGCTGCACAACGAAGCTCTCGTGGTATCAGCACAGTTTACGGGCATAGAAGTGAAGTAACAGAAAATGGAGTCCCAACCACTGCCTGCCAGCAGTTTGTGAAAGCCACTTCTCCAACAGGTTTGCTGACATAGTGTACCAAAATGTGCATCAGCCATCACAACATTTTGGTATCCTGAATGCTATCTCAGTATACTCACTCCCTTAGTTAGGGCTTCTGGGTGAAGTCCAGTAAACCTAGTTTATACCATTCCTGCCCCAGGAGCGCCTTTGTTTTTCACTAGAGCTTAGTCTTTAATATAGTGGTAGAATTTTATAAATTTGAAGTATATGTTTGTCTGAATTCTTTAGGCTGGTTTCTAAAATGTGAAAACAGTTGTGTTTAGCAATGAAAGTTTGCTCTTTGGAATGGCTTTTTGCACCCTGCCTTTTAGGAGCATCTTTGTTAAAAGAGAATAATAAGCAAACTAGTATTTTTATATTATCCGTAAGTGGAATGCATTGTTTCGCAGCTGCTTATGATCAGTCGGACATGAAGTATAATGTCCAATGGAGATGTAAAAGTAATTACTAGCTTGTGAGCTTCAGAATATTTATTAATGGGAAATTTAAATGGCTAAAATTGGGCTGGCAGGTTTTTGCTTCCAACTCAGGATTAGATTTAAAACATAATTTTCTTTGTCTTCCTTTTTCAGGTGCTGTGTTTTCTGTTACATGTTCATGATGCTCCTAGAAAGTTTGGTGTAGGTTGGCCACCATATTTGCATATCTGAGAGGGAATTACTGGCTTATGGACCATAATGCTGCACTTTTTCTTTACAGCTAAGCAAATGCTATTTCAAATGCTATTTTGTATTTTATTTTATTCATATGGACAGGCTCCTGAGAGCTGGCAGATGAATACTTGAAAAGTAAATATTTTTTTTCTCTTAACTTTCCAACCCTGAAAGAGTATGTCTTTTCTTCTAAAGAAGTGCACTTACTGTCATCACAGCTTGGCCTTTTTAGGTCTTGCAGAAAGCAATTCTTTGAGCTTGTTAGTAGTTTTAATCATTCAGCACTCTGTTAGCCATAGCTGTACTCGGAGGGAAGCAAAGTGATGTAGTAAGCACTTAAAAAAAAAATTAAAGTTGATATAATGAGTTGTTTTTGAAGCATGAATCTGGGGTAAAGAATAGGCTCACACGTAGCATGAACAGAGGAGAACGCTGGATGTGTAGACCAAAAGCATAGATTGAACTCCTGAGCAGTCTAGAGACCTCCATGGCGCTGTATGCGTAGGAGCAAAGTAACGCTCGAGGGACAGCCATAACCTCCCTGTACTCGTGTTTGCAAGTGCCTGGTGCGTTTGTTCTTGCTCTGCTGGCTCCCCAGGCACGCGCGGTGCCGCCTCAGCGGTTCCGTGAGTGGGACGGCGCTAACGGCTCCCAACGGCTCCCTAACGGCTGCCCAAGGCCCCGGCGCGGCGGCCCCCCGCTGCGTGGTGCGCAGGGCCAGAGCGGCCGCGGGGCGGGGCGGAGCTTC
>NW_010584259.1:0-21092 GCF_000705375.1 Tinamus guttatus | reverse complement strand
GACGCAGGCGGCGGGGGGACAGGCGGCAGCGCACCTTCAGGCCAGGGTTAGCGATGAGGCGGGTGTTGTCGCTGAGGTAGGCGGTGTAGTGCTCCACCATCCGCTTGGTCTCGGGTTGGCTCAGGTGCTCGTAAGGAGAGGAGAAGCTGCCTGCAGAGAGCATGACCGTGGGGCTTTCTAAAAATGAACGAAACAGGAGGAAATTAAGAGGACAATGAACTGCACAGACTCTGACCATGAGCGGGGAGCTGACGTGGAGGCCCACATGGGAGTGCGGCCAGCGGACAGAATCGCAGGGATGCGCCGGCTTCTCCGCTATTCCGGTTTCGGCACGGAAAGTGGAAAGGGCCCCCCTGCTTCAGGTGCAAGTGAGCTGCACGTGAGGGGACGTGAGGGTTGGGACCACCAGGCTTTGCTACTTCCCATACGTAGTTAACACAGTTTGGGGTTTCTAGTGATAGCCATAATTCAAGCAATTTTTTTGAATGACCACCTTCAGAAAAGAAGGTTTCACGATAAAGAAGAAATTAATGATCTGGTTTACATTGGTTAAGGAAAACACAGAAGAGCAGAAAAAGATCCATGACGATGATGCAGAGCTGAAGGCTAAGAATGACTTTTCTTGAATATTTTAAATACAACGTAAATTTGGATTTCTTGTCAAAAAGACCAGATTTCTCAGGGGTGCAAGGGTCTCCAGAGGAAAAAATCCTACCAGACTAAGTGAAGTTGTCTCCCTTTATTCATATTCCTCTACAACCCATCACCATACATCAAGCAACCATATCTACAGCAGTCACTTATTTGAGTCTTTCATCTGCTTAGCAGAGCAAATATTGTGACTGCATTTTCTCTTGCATGAAGCTTTTCCATTTCTCATCTTAGCACTGTGTTGTTGAGATATTTTCCATTTTTCAGCTTGCATTTTTGGATATAAGACAACCAAAACTAGGCACTACATTTAAACAAAATCTCTTGTGTTTTAAACAACTGGCAAAGCAGTTTCCATAGGACTATCAAGCTCCTCCACAACTCCTCAGTCTAATCTCACTTAATTATTTGCAGCAGTGCCATGTAGCAAGACAGTTATCACTATTCTATAATCTGCTATCAGACCTTCAAACTTTGCCAAAACCAATAGTTAATTCAGAACTTTCTATAATATAACATAAATTTTAAAGAACCAAAAATTGAATAATTATTGTGAAAGCTTGCAACTTATGATGTGTTGGATGTGTTCCCTTCACTAACATATTCTTAGGATATGTTACATTTCTGAAAAGATTTTGGAAACTCCCTGTCCTTTCCAGACATTAAAGCTTTTACTGACATGTTGACCCTGCCTCTTTCACAAGTGCTTGAACAACTGCTGAAATTAGTAAGGTGGAAGAGAATCACTGTAGCTGTCAACAGCAGAAGCCTGCCTTTCTGAAACGTGTCAGTGACCTGCGAACCTTCTGCAGGTACAGAAGATCTGGAAACTCTGCACATTAAAGTTCAGAGTTTCCCCTCAAAGACTGAACTTTTGACTTTCAAGTGTCAAAATCGATGGCATTAAATCCTTATGGCAGTGAAAAATCTGCATAGATCCCAAGTCAGCAGAACAGCAGTGCGGTCTGCCCGTCCACCACGCTCAAGCCATTTGCCAATAAGCTGCTTCACAGCCAAGAGGAGCGACTCGCAGGCCACGGGGGACATCTCTCCCCATCCTGTTGCTGGAACTAGATCGAGCGAGACCCACAGGTCAGTTCTCTCCCACCCTGAGGATGAGCTCTGCTGCGTTCGCTGCCCAAGTGCTCAGCAGCTTCGCGAGGATCGAGCAGGGCTGCACAAAGGCAACATGAATTAGAAAACCTGCCTCGCAGGAAAGCTCCTCAAGAGGAGGGCATTTCCACTGCTCTGTGGGAAGAGTTCTTCCTCTGGCCACCCGCACAGGGCACGGATGAAGCGCAGGAAGGCGTTACCTAAGGTTGCCAGCTGCTTGAAGTGCAGGCAGGCATTCGGCTGGCCCAGCAGATCCAAGCGGTGATACAGGAGCTTGCTGCTGGGGATGGTGTTGAGATTCTTAAGCTGTTTGACGGGTATTTCTGGCTGTATCACCACAACACACAGAATAAAGGACGTGTCTTGGACCTGAAAAACACAGCAAATCATCAAGCAAACAGAAGCATGTAGGTTTTATAGCATTTGTTTTCTATTTAGCCCTTATTATGTTTTCTTGAAACGCTCACGCCATCCTGTTTGGGAAGGTGGCAACCTGCTTAGCCTTACTCTCCAGGACCACAATCCCACTCTCTTTGACAACAGACAACTCCCATTCCAGGATTTAACAAGGATTTGATCGTGAAGCAAAGAACCAGGCAGACAAAACATTCAGACCACACTGGTCTCTGTGCAAGACTGTTATTTCTATTACTGATAAGGAGAAAAAGACACAACTCTTCCAGTAGGTAATAGAGCCTGCAGCATATACATCCTCCTCAGTTCCAATAATGCAAACTTAACAAAATAACAGCATTCATGCTCCCGTGTAATCCAAACTTTTCATACTTCAGTGTGAGCAATGCTTCATACCTCACTATATTCAATATATTAATATACTCTGTAATAATTTAACTTTATGCAACCATGCACCTGTTTCCTTTCAGGGACTTACCATCTTCCAGGCATAGCTGACATTGTAGGCTTCTTTTCCAACTTCTCTCAGCTTGTTTACATGCCAAGACAGCGAGGAGTTCACAGGGACCGTAATGATCTGACTGCCCAGGGGGATGCTGTATTGGTAAAAACAAGAGCCAGCATTTTGTTAAACACTGCAAAAGCTCTTCAACAAAACTCATCTACTGCACTTCCATAAAGCCATCATAAGAGACAAGGGGTTGAATGTTATATTCCTTTAGTGAAGAAAAGATTGCCCGCGTTTCCTGAAAATACCTGCATATTTTCCTGCAAGTATATGCAATGAAGCATATTTTGAGTAAAACCTGATTTTCTCAACTGCAAAATGAATTTAAAAAAATATCTTAAGCCTTAAAAATCTTCTATTCTGCACCGTCATACAGGACACGATCTTATCATTTTCTGATACATTATGAATACAGGAATGGTACTCATTTCCTATCAATTTAAATACAGGATAAGAAGCAGCAGGTAGACTTTAAATTATACCTAATAATAGCAAGGCTTAAACATGCAGAACTGTTCATGCATATCATAGTGCACCTTTGCCTATTCTAACGTTGCTTTCAGACCAGAAATGTTCAAAGCTTAAAAAAGACACCCAGATCCAACTAGAAAAAAAAGGTAGACAGAAGGAAGGACATAACCTAAGGTACAAATATTCTGGCATGCTGCAGAATGCTGCGAAAAAATGAGTGCAAAGGAATTAACAGGAGTTAATTATCTTAAATAACAGTTCAATTGTTGGCACTTCAACACTAAAATGATTTCTGAAATTTGGAGAACACAGAGAAGAACATCAAAATCACTAGAGGGAAAGGAGAAAAGCAAAGAGAAAGATCAGATGGGAACCAGCCAGCCTTATGATTATGATCTTACAATGTTAAGCAGCCATAATAACTATCTACCAACAGCTAAAATAGTTGATCTTCCAACAGAGAGAAAAGGTATCAGGAGTGAAACTGGAATTACTGGATAGGAAGAAAAACCCAGACCAAATATTTGGAAAATCTTCCTGATTTGCGGGGTTATAAAGATTCTCCCCCTACGTGGGTTGTGGAAACCACTGCTTAGCACATCAGAGACAATGAAGAAAGCTGGAGGAAAAATAAAAACAGAATTGTTCTGCATTAGCAAAAGAAGATGGGTCCTCAATTCCATCTGAGCATCCAGACGTAGCAAGAAAAGCAACTTTCAGTGATAACAATGAGGAATCTACACCATATATTCTCTTAAACTCCCCTCTGAGAATCCTTCCAGTGCTCTTAGGGCTGCTAGCGTGTGGATTTGCACTCCGGAGGATCCTTACCTGAGGATGTTCTGCCGCACCAGCTCAAACTTGGGAATATTCTCATAATGAATAATGTCCGTGTGGAGCGGCGGCTCCGACAGCAGGTAGGGCCTCGTGAGGGACGGATGCATCAGGGTGTATCCTGAAACAGAAACACATCGAATCCGTTATATCCATACACTGCAGATAAGCATATATTGAAGCATACGTTGAATGCATTATATCCACTAAGGACAGAGAGAACAAAGAACAAATACAGTAACTACATACAAGTGCTCTTCTTATTTTCAGAAATGCTTTAAAAAAGTAAGTAAACAAGGAATGCTATCACCAAAGAAGTGGCAAACTGCAAACTTGGTAAACTGCAAACAATAAGTGAATGAATACGGGATCAGAAAAAAAAAGACAAAAAGTAAAAAGCACTTCATACACATACTCCATTTTTGCCTTTTGCCCTACATCCAATAAAAAATCATTTATACATGTAGAAAATCCCTTTCAGTATCAGTCAAGATTTCGATATTAGAGATCCAGTGCAGAAATTTCAAATCTTGAATGCACTTATAGTCTCTAGCTATCTGGCAATCCTTAGGCAAAACTAACTAAACAAGTTGCAATTAATCTTTTAATAAACGTTATAGTTCATTATTTATAGATTAGAGACACGAGAATTAGCAGTTTGCTTTTGATGATCAGTGGGGTAGGAAGAGATCATGTGAACCAAAAAGTTACCTTTATTATCTATGAGAAATGTGTAGGAACCCAAGGAATCTTGATAATAGGTGACATCTTCCAAGATATACGCAAGATTAACATCTACTCCAACAATCCCCAGCAACAGGTTTCCAAAGTAGCAAGGTTTGCTTACAGTCATTATCAGGCCTGCAAGAGACAGAAAGAACACAAAATAGATCAGCAACAACCTGCAGTTAATGAGCACTGGAGGCAGCAGAGCGGGTGCCTTGTGCTTCCATGTGGGGACACGGCATCAGCGATAGGGACAAGGGGACATGTGGGATCACAGGAGGACGACACGGAAGATGGGAGAGGCCTGAGCAGAGCGGGTGCCTTGTGCTTCCATGCGGGGACACGATGGAATCAGCGATAGGGACAAGGTGACACGTGGGATCAGGAGGACAACACGGAAGACGGGAGAGGCCTCGGCACCCACCACTGACCCTTGGGCTTGAGATGTCCAAGCAGCGCTCCCAACACATCCCTGCGGAGCCGCGCCAGAAACTGGGATGCAGGAGGAGCCTGGGCTCCTGTTGAGAGCTCCAGAGATTATCATGGCTGGGTTTTCTTACACTAAGTAGTTAATTTTACTCCTTTGACAGTGACCTAAAATTAATTTCATTTAATCTACATGATTTATTGAAACATACATATATAAAACATATGCAAATAGGAAATGCAGTAGCATGAGAAGTCAAGCTGCTAATTTGTTCCTTTAGCATTGCTGTTTAAGGAAACTCCAAAAGAGAAAGGGAAGGAATTTGGACTTGTAAAGCAGCAATAGGGATGAATTGTTGCTCATCTAATATGTTCAAAATATTAAACCTCCTCTGCTTGACTAGAGCCCAATACAGCCATTGTACTGGGAATTATAAACATAGCCACACAATGATTCAAGAGGGTAGGAAGTCTAGGCAACACTTTATTTCTCTTTGGAAACTCTGTGACCCTTTTCTTTCAAACCTTCTTTCAAATATAATAACTATCCACGTGCTCTCAAACATATCTTGACATTTATGTAAGACAAATCTTCTCTACTGCACCATTTCTAAGGCTCATATTTTCCATTACACTTTGAGAGAGATGGATAAAATAAGAGCTTAATTAGAGATATCTGAAAAATATAAAAGTACCCTGTTGACTCGGAAGAGGGTCCTAACCCACACGGGGGGACCTAATGCTCAAGGCATATATGGCCTTCCTAAACTCAGAAATCCTTGAGAACTATTCAGCATAAGCCTCGAGTGCTACTACAGAATAACTAATAGAAGAATGTGCAAAGTTGCAAGCTAAGAAATACAGAATTTGTTAAACTGTCAAAGCAAAGACAATCACTGCTGTATTTCTCATCTTTGTGATGTTTTTCGCACCTTTTTGGAGAGCATGGGAGCAGAGCTAGAGAAGTCAAGAGAGCTGCTGAACAAGCAGGGCTATAGGGAGCTAACAGATCTGCAGCCCTGAGCTTCCCAGGAAATGCTCTGGGTTTAGGAAGGGCAGGAGGCTGCAGGAGAGAGAAAATCACTGCAACTTGAACGGAGGAAGCCAGAGCATCTGCCAAGAGCAGGGGAACCTGCAAGCGGGTGCTCGTCCAGCCGGGGGAGCTCTGCCAGCACCAGGAAACGCTGAACCCTGCTCCCTTCCTCGCTGCAATGGGCCGTTTTGATTGAAGGGAAACGTGCTAAATGGCCCTTTTCCACTAAATCCAGCTTGTTCCCAGCCTGTCCTCTGTGAATCCCACCTAAATGAACCCGCTTCTTGTCCTGTTATGGCTTTTCTCATAACCAGCCCTTCTGCAGATATAAACCTCACACGTACTGCTGGGGTGACCGGCTATTTTTACATTTGCCTTGGGAATACACTTAAAAGCGTCACCTTTTAAGTCTACAATACTTTGGGACACAGGCAAGCAAAAGGAAACCTAATCTCCACGCTTTTACGCCTAAATTCCGTGTTTCCTAAGCACTTACCATCTCCCATTTCATCCGAGAAAGGCAGGCTGAAAACTGCTTCATCAATCATCCTGTTGGGGAGGTTCGTATAGAACCGCCCCACCGTCGTTTCGAGGTTACTCAGCTGGTTTAAGACCATCATGCTGCCCTTGATCACGGGTAAGGACGTTCGGTCTGGCAGCCCGTACTTCATGGAGTTCTGCTCCGCCAGGTCCCGGAGAAAGGCCAGCTCCTTTAAACCCGTCACTCCCTCTGAGAAAAGGGAAATGTAAGAAATAACACAAGGAAGGAGATAAAAGGAACTTGCTTTCCATCAATATTCCTTCATCTTACTCTGAAGTAAAAGCAAAACGATACATATATTTATACCATAGGATTGAACATATTTAAGCCATCAGGTGAAGTGCTGAACGACTATCCATATATGATAATGACTATTATGGTTTTGTGCTCTTAACCAGCACAAAATTTAACAAGATCTCCTCTTACACACTGTCACACTGTGCAAAAATTCAACATGTTGTTCCCACCATCGCTCTCAACAAAGATTTATGTGACCCATAAATCCCAGGACTGCCGTTCCTGTCCAGGGCTGGTGCACGTGAAGGACTAGGAGCCTGTTATCCAGCCCTGGAGAAAACAGGCTTTGCTCTTTAGCTTGGACATTTGCTGCATGTTTTATGCAAGCTCCAAGCTCAATTCCTGCAGACAAATCAAAGACTTTTGGATATACCAGAGCTCAAATAAGTATTCAAACTTGGAATGAAACGATCCATTAGCTTAAGTATTAGTTTCCTTGGCCAGAGTCCGTGCCACTTTTAGTAATGTAACGTACAGCCCTCTCCCTGGGATTGCTTTCCTGGGAAGGGCACAGGACACCAAGCTGCCGTGTGAGCGATCTGCAAATTTAACCTCCCTCTTAAGTTTGGCCCTGAAGTATGGAAGCCCTTGAGTCCTGTTTGACGTTACGATCCATTAGCTTAAGTATTAGTTTCCTTGGCCAGAGTCCGTGCCACTTTTAGTAATGTAACGTACAGCCCTCTCCCTGGGATTGCTTTCCTGGGAAGGGCACAGGACACCAAGCTGCCGTGTGAGCGATCTGCAAATTTAACCTCCCTCTTAAGTCTGGCCTTGAAGTATGGAAGCCCTTGAGTCCTGTTTGATGTTACACTCATGCTCGCTGGGCACGACTGAGGCAGGTCACACGTGTCCTCTCAGTCTGCAGCACCAGAAGACGCCGTCAGTGTCCGTAGGGCAGTGGGTATCAGCCTGAACTCAGTCTAGCTGCCACTGCACGCTTCAGGCAAGAACATTTTACACCCTGAGCAGCTGCACTTTGATATATAAGCACATACTGACACATGCTTTTTACACCAAAGAGGTAATATTTGAGCCCAAACCCATTAACATCCTCCTCCGGGTAAGGCCAGTCCTAGGAGGAGATGCAGAGGGGGGAACCTCACCACTAGGAACAGGACATTTCTCACCGTTCATGAGCGCGTAGGTGAGAATCATCACCGAGTTGTTGAGGAAGCTGTTCTCTTCGTTGATGACACGCAGAGTGGCCTTTTTATCATCTTCTGAGGAATCTTTCGATGTAATCCCAGCTGAGAGATAAATTATGACCATATCGGTATCTAAGAAAAAAGCCACACACACGGCAGAAAGTACGTTAGGGTTTTAACAGAAGGAGAAACAGGATAAGAGTTCTCACATTTGCTTACAAACCCACACAGGCATGCGCTGCCCACGGCTTTACTTGCAAGAGTCCTGTTTCTACAGGGGATAAACACACTGGAGCCTTGCGAATTTTATTGTTCCTCATTAAACTGTAATTTACAGAATTTCACAGGCAGCTGTTGCTTTCAGCATCTCTCTGCTACCCAGCAAAGCTACTGAGCTCCCAGAGCTGTCCCACCTGCCTTTTGCTGATAAAGAGGTTTTAATGCTGTGACCACTTTGACTTCTGTATTTTGTCCCTAGTGACTTGAAATCACTTTTGGTCAGAACTTTTGAGATAAAGAACTATATGGGACTGTTAACAGGAGGGGTAACGTTAGCTGCACTTTAATTTCAGGAGTTAAAACAAGAAGAAGCAGAAGGCTAGGGCAGTTGTTAATACAGTTCTGGCTGCACTTCTAGGGGAAATATTCATCTTTTTCCCAGCAACAGCATGGTACCATGTTTGTTTTACCTTTTTTTTTAAAAAAAAAAAAAATAAAAGATGAAAGGATTAATTGCAAAAAGGAGATGTGTTTTATAAATATCCTCTTCTCAAACCTATTGCGCCTTATCATATGGATTGTGAAATGTGCTCTGATTCGCACAGCGAATCTTAAAATCTCCCATTCTTACAAAAACAACTAAATGCAAAACATTTGCCTTGTGTTTTAGGTTTCATGTACTTCCCCCTATGTAATCACGCCTCAGAATTGTAGGAAACCTAGTAAAAACATGTGGTTTCATGTTAACGAAGGAAACGCCAAGACTTCCTAATCACAAGGAGCACCAGGTAGATGAGGGATGCAGGAGGATGCTGTAAAACTGCACAGCCAAGGCTCCTGGAATAGCTGCTAATGATTCACACATCCTATCCCACATAATCCAGCACTGTTGATGTGGTGTGTGCTTTCTGGGTTATTTTTTCACTTGTTTTTGCCAGGAAGGTACACCCTTTTCATTGTTTTGCCAGAGGATGGTAAAAATCTGCCCTTAACAAGGCTATCTTTCAGCTAAGCAAGGTACGTGTCTTCTTTCTTTTTTCTTTATACTATGTGCAGTGATCTGAGCTGGTGCCCTTCAGGACAATGAAAAAGCAGTATCAAGCTGTGGGCTCTGCAATGCATCAACAAACTCATGAAAACAATATATATATTTTAATATATATCAGTTAAATGCAAACTCAGCCAGGCCAACCTCACACTCCACAAAACATCACCCATAATTGGTATTCTAAAAAATAAACAAATGCCCCCCCCAATACAAACACACAAAAAAACCCACCAAACAGAACCCCCCTTTCCTCCAGAAGCAGTGACCTTGTCCTTGGGATTGCAGTTAAGCAGACTGCACATAATACATGTATGTTTTGGCAATGAATCAGTGAAGCTGCAGCATGAACTGTTTTTTATTAAAGACCACCACTGATATCCTTCCAATCCTTGGTAAGTAATTCAGCAATGTAGCAACTCGCTGCATTAATTTCATACTACAACTCAAAATGAAGTCCCCAAGTGATATAAAATAGAAGCTAATGTGAAGATTTCAGATCAAGCAAATGCTCCTTAACAAAAACATGTGCATTTATTTTAAATACCCACAGTTACACTACTTTGACCTCTGCCAAAGTGAGAAAATCATACACAAAATTTGCAAACCTCAAAACGAATCAGGATTGCACAACAAGAAACTTACTTCCTTGGAGCTTTGTGCCATTGTTTGTGTTTCGTATCAACTGAAATGTCTTTTGAAATCCCACCGCGTGCTGGGTAGGGCTGTCAGAGGACTTGATGCTGCTGACGAAGGTGGACATCTTCCTTTTTGTCTCGCTGGTGGCGGGGGACAGAAACGTCTTATAGCACTGATCCAGCGAGCAGGTTCTGACTGTGTCTGCCACGGTTAACACAGAGATCTTAAAAGAGAAGAAACTCTATTGGATTACCTTACCATTTATAATTCCTTACGTGCCGATATAGAACACACAATGATAAGCCAATAGAAGAGATTCTGTGGATTTAAAATTCAATTGTTAAAAAATAAATGCCTGGGGCATAAATCCATCAAATTTGATGAGGATTAGACTTATGGTGATTTCAAGAGAGACTTTGCTCTTTGTTTCTCAGATGAAGTCAGCTTCACACTGCTCATATATAATAGCTACTATACTGTGCTGAGCAGAAACCCAAGCAAACTAAAGATATTTCAGAACAAAATCTACACAGAGCACTTTCAGTAAATCCTTGAGAGCCTGCAGAAAAGCAGAGCGCTTGCAGAAAATGAGATACCTAAAGAAATTTTCATAAAGCAACGTGGTTTTTAATGTTTCAGTGAAAATGAGCCAAATCAACCATCAACTTTCACCCTGTAGATTAGTTAAGGCATGCAGTGGTAACACTTGCATTAATGAATATGCATAAGATACTAGTCTTGCTAAGTGTTGGCATACTTTATTATAAATTATGACTCAAGCAAGAAAGTCACAATAATTATTTATCTAATAGGTTTCAAAACCACTAAGTTACTGACCAAGTAATACACTGTATCTTAAATATATTTTCTTTGCTAGAGCTCTACATTCAAATACTTTTGACACTTTAAATACTATCAATTCTGCTAAACTACCAGCACTCTTATACCATATTAAAATGCTCTGAAAGCAACCACGTTAGCTAGAAGTGTTTTGCCATACACTACTAATGGGCTGACTTAAAGCAAAGATTATAATCAACAGCACTTCAGTTAAGTTGATTAAAACTCACTTCCAATTCAAAAGAGGAAAAATAAAGCCCCCACAACCACAGAGGTGCTGAACGTGCAGATGGAGCTGGGGCAGCCTGTGGTCCTATAAAGCACTCTTTCACCCCCTGTGTTGTAATCCCTACTTTAAAAAATTCTGGGTTAAGCTACTTTCTCATTGCCTTATGGAGTATCTGTGGCAGAGCCCGGAAAAGAATCCTGATGTATCCAGGCCTTTGCTTTAACCTTCTCCTGCTGCTATCTCGGTTTTCTGGGAACCTTTCAAACACTAATTATACTTCAGAGTTCCCCGGTATAGCAGGGGAATAAATCATTTCCATTTGCACAGGCTAAAAACAGACAGACTCAGAGGTTAAATGAGCTGCACAAAGCAATCTCCCACCTCAGAGAGAGAACTGCACCTGTATCACAGTGCTGCCCATTACCAAAAGTATCTACCAAGATGAAAAATTACTAAGAAACATGATTTTGCTTTAGATTGGTGGTTTTCCCTTGATTTTTTTTTCAGTTTGTGGATGCCCAAACATTTCCCAGTAGTAATACAGGCTTCCACTAGCAAGTTCAAGCCTTCATCACGCGTTAGAGGTAGACCACGGGTCCCCAGGAGGCCACAGAGCACTTTGCTTTGGATAAAAACTGAAAACACTGGGTATAGTTAAAACCACTGAAAACATGCCCGTGGCTGAGGGAAACGGTACCTTATCGTGTTCGTCGATGGAGCTCAGAATAACCTGAGCTGCATCCTTGGCGATCTGCAGCTGCGTCTCCGTCACCGAGGCCCCGTGGTCCACAATGACAACGATGTGTTTAGACTGAGGTCTGACCGTGGAAACGTAGACAGGCCTGGAGGAGATTTCCACCAAAACGTTACGAGGGAGAGCAGGCAGGAATTAAAAGCACCCCGCAAAGAAACAGTGAATTGCAAAGGGAATTTTTGCCTTCAAGAAAACTCTGTGGGGAAAGGAGAGCTCTGTATGGAAGTTCACACGGGGACAAGCAGGGCTGGAGGACAGCAGGGCACAGCCAGAAGGACCCTGGCTTTCCCGTGTGGTTTTTACCGTCAGGCTCGTGCTCGGGAATGGGCTTAGCCAGGTCGCGCTCCGCAGCCCGGGGGATCCGGGCAGCCTGGAACGGCGCTGCCCATTCCTGGTAGAGTCTGCTAGGGGCTCTTAGTGCTTCCATGTGTGCATTTTTTGCTAACATCAAAACCCATATTTCCAGCGAGGCGGTGTTCAGATATGGTTCAATACTGTGAGGTATGTGCGAAAGGTTTAACAAGTTCTTTTCAAGGTTTCAACATGGAACGAATTAGAAGAATCTTTAACAGGAGGCAGAACTCTCTTTCCCCTTTAGCCCAGACCCTAAAGCTACTTAACTCCACATATGAGTTTTGGGGATCTACATTTTATTATATCAAAGGCAACCACAGCAATCTTATTAAGAGCAAAGGACACGCAGGAGATTTTAGACAAGGCACCGCCATAAACAACTGGCACAAATCAGCCCTTAATTGTAAAAGAGCCTGCAGCTCTGCACGGGTGTTAATACCTAGGACCCAGACAGAGCGTTTGATCTTCAAAGCACTGAAGTATTAGCTAATTAATCCATGCGAACTACCCTCTGAGGGAAACACTAGCAAATAAAATAAAATAAAATAAAGTAAAATAAAATAAAATAAAATAAAATAAAATAAAATAAAGTAAAATAAAATACAGTAAAAGAAAGTAAAAGAAAATAAAATAAATAAGTGATGTAGACAGGCTGAAACTGAGACAAAGATTGAGCGACTTGTACAAACTCTGCTTTGAATGGTCTTATCAGCAGAGAGTTTCCACCACCACAGTCTGTCACGGAGGTGCCAGGGAAGGATGCGGGTCTGGTGGAGCCCGGCACGCGGCTCCTCCGTGTCCCTGCTCGCCGCTGTCCCCTGCCCCTGCCAGCCAAGGCCACCACGCACCTACTGCTTCACACACGCTGCTCAAGGCTGAGCCAAATTCCAGAGACAAACTTGGCCTATGAGCACACCCAGAATTTACAGGGTGCTGCTACATGGAGCTTATTCCATTGATGAGAAGTGGGGAATCAGTGTGCATTTAATTTTTACTTTACAGTTATGTAAAAGCAAGAACTGCTGCTTAAAAAAAAAAAACAAACCTAAAAGAACTCAAGAGACCCTAATAAAGGTTACGTATAACTGCTGTCTTCTTGGCCAGGGATAATGCTGAAAGGAAAACAATGCCTGAGGTTTTATAATCTTTTGGCTTTTCGCTCTTACCTGCTGCGGTGTTCGTAGCTGCCTTTGCACCGGAACTTGTGGGCTGGGAAAACGGTGAAAATGCCTTCTTCGGAGCTGAAGTACTGCCACTTAATCCCCGGGTTGGACTTCAGATTATCCGCAAGAACTGGAGGTTGAAGAGGAAAAAGGGAGTTACCCAAGGGATGACCAAGCTGGAGGGATGTTTATTCCAGGCCTCCCAGATATGTGCTCGGGGAAGATCCAGGGTCCAACACAGGCAGGGCTCTTTGTGGAGCGATAAAACTTCACATCTTGCCTGCAAACAATTAAAGTCTCCTGGAAATATAACACTAGGTCTTGTTTAACCGAGTTTCGCTTAACATGCAATTGCCACCTCGTTGGAGAGATTTCTAAGAATTATGCCCTAAAGATCTCTGCGAAAAAAGGAGGTAATTTGAAGAGCAGATGAGCGCGATGTCTTGCAGGGCATCGTGTCTTCTTGGCGCTTTTGCACCCGTGAGTCAGTGCTGCAGGAACGCCGGGATGACAGAAAACCATGGGAGAAATCCATGGAGTTTTCAGAAAGAAAATAAGCTTACATCATGAAAAATATGTATTTCTTTTACAACGGAAGCTTCTCATTATCGCTGTGCTATAATGAACAGGGCTGTGGGCTGCTCACGTGTCTCCTTTGGAGAATTAGCACCCGCCAGGACAAGCACACAGCACCCTCAACGGGTCGGGCGGTGACTTGGGGCTTCGTTGGGATTCAACCATCTTGACTGGGCATCAATTCCCAGCTCCAGCTTTCAGAATAATTACGAAATTCAGGCAAAATGGAAACATCTGAGTATGGAGCAACATTCCTCCCAGAAAATTCCTCTGCAGCAGGTGAACATTAATAACTCATCATAAAGAGGAAAAAGCAAAGAAAGAGGGAAGCAAAGGACATATCCCGAGTCACCGGAGCAGCCAGGAACAGGGCGCAGCTGCCGGGTAGGGCTGCAGACCTCCTCCACTTCCCAGGCCTAAAACCTACTGACCTTCCCATTAAAACATACAGCTCTGCAAAAAAGAGAAAATTCTTTAAGGAAGCACTGCTCATCACTGCAACATTTAATTAATTAAATTAATTTTAATTAAATTAATTAAGTTAATTAAAAGTTCTAGATTAACTGAAGGTTTAAGGCAGTGTAAGATCAGGTTTGCCCTTTGGTGAGCACGTGCTAGGGACATGGCCTGGCTCCCGGGTTCCCTTCCTGGCTTCCTGTACATGCCCAACATGAGATATTTAAATTCTTTTTGTTTTTCTGCCATTCAAAATGGACCATATCAGCTTTAAGTGCGTATTTAAAAATAAACTCTTTTCCTGCCAGCCCTACCATCACGTTCTTGAACAAACAAGAAAACACCCGGCAAGGCGACCTGCCTGTGCTCAACCACAGGGGAAGTCGCAGCAACGCGCACACAACATCTCACTAATTACACAACTTCCCAGGCTTCCCTATGCTGAATCCAGATCTGTGGGTCTCATTTTAACTCGGGCAGTATTTTTTATTTGTTTTCTGGTCAGGTCCAAGCCATTTTTTGCCAAGGAGAATCAGCACCCTGTTCCCCTACTTCAACACACAGCAGGAAGCATCTTGCATCACTGAGCACGTGTCGTGATTCTGCTTTTCTGGCTCGACATCACACCGCTTGTGGAAGCTAAAACTTACAGGGGTAGAAATCTTAGTGGTATCCATTAATTCCAGGCACAAATTGGGGCTATAAATGGCCGATTGTGACTATTCTTGCTAGCTTGGAGAGCCTCTGTCCCCGTGGTGCCCAGGGCGGCAGCGCTGACCCTGGATTCTGCTGCCCATGGAAGAGAGTTGGGAAGCACCAGCATGGTCCTACGGAAGCGATCTGCCTCTCTGCAATTATAAATATCTAACCAAGGCAAAAAGGACTTTTAGAGAGAAAGCCCTGTGTGACAGAGATCATAAAACTTCAAAGGAAATGTGATATGATAACACTTAGCACTTCTAGATACCACTTTGCATCTTCAAAGCGTAGTCAAATCATTAACTAATTAATCTTCAAAGAACAGCACAAATAGTCAGTAAAAAAAAAAAGGCACTATGGAACATAATTGCTCATTATAAGAGTTTCTTGGAGTCTTCTTGAGCATTACGTTTACAGAGCTGCCGACCACACAGTTCTCACCCGGCAAAAAATTTGAACTTTGTTGTGCCTGATGCATCCCACTGGAGAATATCCATTTAGAAAATCCTCATGGAGATCCCGAGCGCTTCCCAGAAATGCTCTGTGTTGAGCAGAAAGCAAATGTGCTCATTTTACAAGTCAAGACCTTCTCTCTTTAGCTCGCCAGGCCTACAAATCCGACCCAGGCTTTTCTGAAGCAAACTGTATTTCTGGCTCATTTTCCCTGGAAATAAAAGCCTCTGCAACTGAAACCCAATTAAAATTCGACGGAGGGGATTAGCCAGAACAAACCCCAGTTTACTCCTTGGTGGGTCTTTTCACTCTGAAGCGCAAAGGCATTTCCAAATGTCATTTAAACAGCGAGTCCAGCTTCCCCACGCAAGAGGAGCTGAGCAGAGGAGCGTGTTTTGGGGAGGGGGGACGTAACCCCTGTATCTTAACTCACCCAAACACCAACCGGGTGAATAAGGCTCGGACCAAGTCACGGGGAGACTCTGCAGCTCCACAGGCTCCAGGGGAAGGTGACAGACATTTGGGAAGGCAGGAAGAAAGATTTATTGGTTCCTTAGTTGGTTCAAAAGAAATAAATAAGGAATCTGCTACCGTCATGTCCTAGCTCTGTGTAACTGTGGTCTTTTCTCCTTCTCTCTGATAAATGAAGGACTATTTGTACCGGTGGGGACAGCTATCTAACACTGCTTGAAGGCCACCATTTAATCTGAAGATTAGACCCTCACCTTAACTATTCTGCAGTAATGGTTAAAATTAATGCAAATAAAGTTTTAGCTAATACAAAGTGAAAACTTGTCAAGACTTGAAAAAAAAGAACGGAAAAAAAAAAAAGAAAAGAAAAGAAGCGGACAGAGCATTTTTGAAGGGTCAAAACAGAACTGAATCTACTTCTTTGAAAACAGTAGCCCCCAACTAGAGGTGTTCCCAAGGAGCTCCCAACCAGGAGCTCCTTCTCTGTAAGTCCAGGGGGCTCCTGCAACGCGCTGTATCCCGCGGGAATGCCTGCAGACGTGATGTGTGGGAGCACGTGGATTCCCAACCCACCTGCGACTCTGAATGAGCAACGAAAAAGAAGGACCAAAATCCGCAGCAGCACCAGCAACCCGCAGGAGACACTTTAGGGAGGAAAAATAATTTGGACTATGGTAAGCTCAGAATTCAAGGTGCAAGAGGCATCTTGTAATAGATCTTCACTCCACTTTCAAGAGCAGCTTTAGTTTAGAATAACACAGACACACACACACATATATATATACACATACAGCTGGATAGATTTACTTGGAAACAGCTCCTGAGTAGACAAAATGCTCAGTGTTAAGTGCATCCTCTCCAGTTAGGGATCTCACAGAACTGTCACTGCAGAAAGAGCCAGGAAGCAAAACCTGGGAGTTCAGGAGATGGGTGAGACGCAGGGAGCACCATTCCCAAGCTCCTCAAAGCTTCCCTGCTGCCGAGGTGGGTGCTGGGGCCTGAAGACCACCCGGTTTCTGGCCAAAACCGTTTCGTTGTCTCCCTCCACTCCTTGCCTCCCTACAGCCAACTACTGCCTTAGGCTGCGATTTCTCTAGGGCAGGGACTGCTTTCCTGGCTCAAGGGCCAGAGCTGCAGATAACCAGGAGCAGGAGGCTCCTCGCCTGCAAAGCAAACACCCGGCCTGGCTGCATCCGACAGCCCCGAGCCCCGGCACAGGGATGCAAGGAGCCCCATCGCAGGGATGCATGGGATGCATGGAGCCCCAGCACAGGGATGCACGGAGCCCCGGCAGAGGGATGCACGGGATGCACAGGATGCACGGAGCCCCAACACAGGGATGCACAAAGCCCCAGTGCAGGGATGCACGGAGCCTCAGCGCAGGGATGCATGGAATGCATGGAGCCCCAGCGCAGGGATGCACGGGAAGCATGGAGCCCCGGAGCAGGGATGCACGGGATGCACGGCTGCTGCTGCAGTAACCCCCGGCACCAGCAGCCCTCCCTGTCCATAGTTTTTTGCTCTCAACTCCCTCTTCTCTTCCTCTGCCCTTTGCTGCCCACACAACTGCTGCAGCACCCGCTCCTTCAGGTAGGCAGCCCTCCAGCCGCAGGAGAGGAGGGACACAGGGCCCAGCTCCTGCTGCCAGGTCCCACCTAACCGGTAAGTCAGGACAAGAAGACACCTGAACCCTTTGGTTTTGCACAAATTTCCACTCAAATTAAAAGTTGTAAATGTTTAAGTATGCTTAAACATTTGGCTTAGGTTATTTGTTAGGTTATTTGTATCCACTCAAGTAGGATAATTGTTTAATATATTATTTTATAAATATCTTCTGCAGTAGAGAAGGAAAAGTCTGCTTAAAAACATTGAGTTAGGGATTCATCCAGTGCTTTGCTACTATAGCGGTGATTAAAAATTTGCTTTCAAAAACTATTTTTATTAATCATCAATTGCACAATTTTAAACATTATAAGTAACCATTTTTTTCATTTAAAGAGGGAGCTTATGAGTCAAACAAGGTCCAAGGAATAAAAAGGGACCAGAGACTGCTTATCTTTAGCATGGAAAACTCCACACCAATAATAATGCTAACACATATATCAGGCAATTAGCTTGTCTGGCCAGCACCTGCATTCAAGATGTGCTGTACACTGCATGGGATGGAAAGGAACTTGTGAGGGCTGCTTGTTCTGCTCTCTTTGGGGTTTTAATTACGTATTTTAGATGTCATTAAGAGAGTAATTATCTAGAGCTGATGTCAAGCTCTAAGAAGGGATACAGCATCACTAGCCAAAAACATCCCCAAACCTGTGCGAAATGGAGTCCATAATCAGAATCCATAGCGCAGTAAGTTATAAAACACTAAGTCACCATAAAAAGTTAAAACACAAGATAAAACAGCTGGGTAAATTCATGACCAAAAAAAAAAGAAAAAAATCCCTGCATTAAATCAAGTTCACCAGATGTAACGAAAGAAAATCTTGCAGGAGGACCAAACACTGAATTCCTCAGGGATAAGTCATGTGTCTCTGGTTCTAAGATCTCCAGTTTTTTAAGTGTGTCAAGCAAATGGGTCGACTGTCAAGACAGAAACGCCCTGACAAGACAAAGGGAGGAAATATTTTAGGCTGCCCTTTTATTTTGTATTTTTGCGTATCGCTACAAACACAACCTCCCGTTAGCTGAACTCAGCTAGGAAGACCAGAGGAAGTTCTCCGCTTGGAGCCAACGCTCCCAATGCCGGCGCGGGCAGGCCCAACAAGAAAATATCATGGAAGAAAAAAAAAAGTGCAAAAAATGCAACAGAATTATCCACGGTAGGTTGGAATAAATCTTCCTGACATTTTTATAAAGTACTCGGTCTAAGGGCATTACTTTAGGTATCATCTTTCAATCATGAAATCTCAAATTAAGAAGAGTGTGACAGTTGCAAGGAGAGTAAGAGCTTGTTGCTATGACAATCGATGTTAACTCTCTATGCCAAGGAAACATTAAAGTCTAACGGGGAGAAGAAAAAAGAAAAACACAACAAACCTACAACAAAAAAGAGAAAGACACAAAGTTATACTACTCACCAGAATTTAAATCACGCCCGGGATTGAAGGCTCTGCTGTTAACAGTGGTGGACAGTCTATCACAGCTAATAGTTCTAGAAACGTTGGTGTTAAAATTCCCATCAAATCTGAAACGACAAACAACAAGATTAGCAAAGCAAGCTAACGTTATCTGTTGAGCATACACAGGACTTGACACGGAAGCAAATCTTGCTGAAGGTTCAATGAAAAGTCATTATTTATTTGGAAACGCAAACATTATAGATATTTTAAGGGTCCAGGAAAAAACGTGAAATCCAGAGCTCATTGGATCTGGCCTGCATCTGCTCTTCAATGTATCCTGCATTTTTTTTGCAGTAATATTCATTGAGAGGTACAAACATAAGAGTAGGTTGGCTTAGTGTGGATTCAAGTAGTAGAGCTTCTAGCTGGGGAAATCTGCCCCGTGTTGGAGTGTGCCAGAAGGAGTGTTTGTTCCTTTTGAACCAAACTTCTCTAAATACTGAGAACCCTTCAAGCACTAGTGTTTCCTCTCTCCTTATTTTTCTTTTAATATAATTTATTCCAAGTACTGTGCATGAAGAGGATTTCTTCCTTATGCCTTTAGAAAGCAAAAAGTCTAAAAAGTTAGAGTGATTGTAAGCTTATTTTCTGGAGGATTTATGTTTCAATCACGGTAACAAGCTTTATAGTCTGAGCTTCATTACATTTTTATTAGGTAAAACAGTTTAAATATGCTCCTAGTTCTAATGCAAAAAGTATCCGAGTGCAGAATTCTTATGATGATCAAATAAATTAAACCAATGTTTTAACAAGATTTAAGAAAGGGCTTTAAAGGGTTACACATTTGAAGTTTTCAAGGACTTCAGAAATGCAACTCCATATCATTTACATAGGATAATTTTATTTCCTAACGTTTTATTCATCTTGAGCAGTATGGTGACATTTGACTCCCACTCTGATTATTCTGAGCCTTCAAAAACTACTCACTTGACATCAAAAAATTTTTCTACCATTAACCTATTTCTGAGAAATTCCTGAATTTACACGCAGACTCCTGCATGCAGAAGCTGCACACAGCCCAGCCTGGAGGAAGCTCCTTGCTCTCCTTCTCGCACACAAGTTGGCAGGCAGCAAATCCTGGAGCTCGACTGGGCAGACCGGAGGTTTGCTCAGTACTGTCAAGATTAAAACAGCCAAATACACAAAATACAACTCCAGCAGCAGACACTGGCCAACTTATTAATATTAATGGCATACCCACGACTCGCTCAAGATAATGCTGTGCTCACCCAGGCTCTCTCGAGCACATTTTAGCACATGTACATTATGGATGTGCTAAGGGCTCTTTGTTTTCTTGCTTATTGTTAACTGCACATAAACACTTGCTCCACTATCCTTTTTTTTTTCCAGTATTCCAAGAGTGCAAAACCAGCGCTGTTCTCCTGGCTTGCTGAAACTCAGCAATGGAGAAAGGAGAAGACACCGTTTCCCCTTGTGCTCTGCCCGAGCAGTTCCAGACAAGGGAGCAAAACACGGTTAAATTAGGAAAGGCAAAACCTGAGATCGCAGACGCGTGGGAGCGGGTCCTGCGAGGGAGCTGTGAGTTATGGAGCACTAAGCAAGCCTTGTAAAGCAAACTAAATCTCTCCTAACCCAATGGATTTTCGCCGAGTCCAACTGAAAGTAATTCCTTCCTAAAGGAAGGTGGCAGAGTTGCCCCAAGCGGCCGGGGGCTGGATTGGTACGGGTGAAGAAAGCAGCTTCTCCTCTCACAGCTACAAACTCTGCCCTACAAGTCGAAAAGGTCTTTCCCAAGACCTTAGCACCAAATTCCTTAATGATTTTGTCCATTGAGAACAATTAAAATAATAGCCTGCTACACAAATGCACAAAACTCCTCAGCCTGTTTCTCGTTAGGGCTTAAATCAGACTGTACATCCTGACTCCAGCAGAGTCGCGAGAGACCTGGTCTTGCA
>NW_010584256.1:0-22159 GCF_000705375.1 Tinamus guttatus | reverse complement strand
CTTCAGCACAGAGACGACTGAAGACGAATAATTCCGGACTCCTGGCCCATTGTGGATATGGAGAGAACCCCCTGTTGGGCGGCGAGGGGCAGCTGCCCTGAGGAGCTGCTGCACGCACGCTCAATGTGCGAGATCCAGCAGGGCACGACGGGACGCAGCCGCCTCCCCGCTGCCTTCTGCGTCGAGACCACGGATGGAAAACAGAGAGTGACCCCAGGACCTGAATGTGTTAACGGCACCTCCAAACGGAAACGATAACAAGCTTCTTTTCCGGACTAGAACAGAAGCTAAAGGTAAATTACAGTGTGAAGGGCATGACAGAGGGCTCTGGTTTAGGTTTTTTGGTTTTTTTGCTAAGTCTGTTATGAAGAGAAAAAAAATTATCATCAAATACCTCACAAAATAGGTCAGATTGCTTGCTCTTGAGAGCGCAGTGCCGCTGCAAGATCACTTCTTCTTCAGAGGAAGCGCCCGCTCACACACACCGTTCATTTTGGTTCAGAAGATACCTCATTAACATTTGAAAGCTTCTGAACAACATATTCACCCTTCCCATTCTCTGCTATTGCCTGATCTCTGGATAGGATCCTTTACAGCCCTAGCTTTGACACGGCAAGAGGCCTTTCGCCTGCTTGTGGTGAGTTTGTCTCCTCGCCGCCTTAAACCAAGATGTCGGCTGGCCCAGCCTGCGCAAAGTGAACACGTTCAACACGGCCGGGCTACTTCAATGTGCTGGAATGAGCATTTAGCTGCACAAACACAGCATTAAGAAGGATATTTCAAGGAGACTAGTTAAACTAGGAAATATATCTATATGCTATTTCATTTTTAGAAATAAAATTCAGTGTGGTGGCTTCCAAAAAATCTGCTAATGGGGCTGAAGTCATGGAAATTGCAAGCAAGAGCATCCACAAAGCCAAAGAATGACACTTAACTGCTATTTTTGCACACTGTTATGATCGCTTTTGCTTAAGGTCTTCATTTTGCTCTACCTCCAGGTTAATTCTCCCAGATGCACACATAATTACAAGCATTGTCTCCACATAAAACATTTTGACTTCAACGAACAGATTTTTAAGTTACTGTGATTATGTAAGAATGGGATCATTTTGTTTAACCATGCACATTTAAAATCACCTGCAATTTAAAATACTACTTTGCATACGTTTTTTACCCCTCTCAAATTCCATGAATTCTAAACACTTTATTCGGCATTTTACAGTTACCTGGGGGAACTCCAATTTTCCTGCCATCTCGTTAGGAGGGGGCAGGCAGAGCCACTCCAGTTCTCCATGGACAGAGGCAGTTGGCCAGTCCCACACACGGGCTCTGCATGGAAATTTAGTACCGCTCCATTTAAGTTCGATCCTGCTTTGCAATTCTAAGACAGTATCACAGCGAGATGAGCTGTGGGAGAGGCTCATACCTTCACTCGCCATGTCAGAGACAGGAAAACTGCGCTCCTAAATGAGCTCGCCTGAAAACTGGGCAGGATTATTTTTGCCAAAGTACAGCTCGAACTGAAACTCCCCAGGTTGCCACTGCTTTAAAACAAGAATGAAATTTAAAACAAGAAGAAATACTCATTTTTGGCAGAATGGTGCTCCCTGAATTTCGGATTACACAACAAACTTGTCTCGGGTTTTAAATGAACTATAGTACAAAAAGTGCATGGGTCAGAAGGATGGAATAAACTGAACAACCTGGTCTGTGAGTTTTAGGTACTTCTTTTTTTTGATAAACACTGAATATGCAAAATTAAAAAGCTTTTCACTCATGGGTACATTTTTTTCTTCTGCATTCCAACCATGAAAACACTCATTGAGTAGAATAACCAAAGACATTCAGATTTAGACCAAGAAGTTGCAGTAGGTGTTTGTGGCTAGGGCTTCCAAACACGGCATTTTTCACAAAAGCGCAAGGGCCGTGGTCCCGCCACGTGAAGGCCGTTCTTTCTCCCCAGCCCTACAGGGCGCCCGTGCTCAGCTTGGGGCCAGCACCCAGCAGGATTCTGGTTGGCGCCGGCGCCTCCTGCACTGCGGGATGTGGACGAGGAAAGGACTCTCGCTGCTGTGGAGACTTCTTTCCTCTTCCATCCCGCCTGAAATCTTCTTTCCTACAATTTTACTGCTCCACTGCCTGAACTCCAGGTTGAGAGAGGCTCCGCTCAACCTCCTTGGCCGCATCTCTTCAAGCCTAACGTTCCCATCCCCGACTACTGCTCCATCTGCCCCAACCCCACAGTGTCAGATCCCTTTAATAAATAAATTATATTAATAAAGCTGTCACACTGTTTGAACATGAGTAATTCTTATGTTAATAAAACCCAGTAAAGGCACAGCTTTGCCTTCGTATTTTTAAATTCTATTTTGTTACAACAAATAAAGCACTCCAAGCTTTATTTTTCTAAATGATTATTACATTTCTGTGATGGATAAAGGCAATATGTATTTGCTAACAACACCCGAAAATTAGATGAAGGCGAGACACATGGAATAAACAGAAGTGAAGTTCCCCCTCGTGATGGATGGCTTGAAGTTTCTCTAATCACTAAAGTTTGCTCAGAATCAAAATAATTTTCCATTAGGTAAGAAAGCATGCTACATGGACAACACATCAGCCAGGAAAGAAAGCAACAGCACAAATATTAGCTAATATAAATAAAAACGGATTACTAATCTAAGTGCAAAAATATCTTTTTTCCATTTTTTTGCTCGCAATGTTATTCATGCCTCTAAGCAACTCACTTAATCTTCCTTTTGTGTGCTTTCTCTGTAAAATGGGAATGAAACCAACATAATTTATCCCAATGGTGTAATAGAAGAGCTAGAGTTACACACAAAAAAATAAAAAATCCAAGCATCTCATAATTATTTAAATAGAATTTAGTACATCAGGATGACATTCATGATCTATGCTTTCTGTCTCTTTGAGAAAAAAAAATTATCATGTGTTTAACGTGTATAAATTTTTCACTCTAAAGCACACAACTCAATCCTTGCCATGTCCCAATTTATATCATTTTCGGATATATAAAAGATGAAGTGAACGCATTATGGCTTTTTTTTTTCTTTTTTTTTCTTTTTTTTTTTGGACTTTAAATCTTGTGTAACTCTCCTCATGTACCACCTTTCACAACAAATTAACATCCATATCAAGACAAGTTCATTAGCATTCAGAGGCCTGTTAAAAAAGAAGAAAGAATTACACCTTAAAGTGCCCTGGATCAGCTACTCGTTAATAAAATGGGTAACGAATAATTTCATGGTTTCCTAATCAGTTTCTTTTTCTTCCTTTCTAATCAAAAAGCTCTGAAACTAAGTTCTATATCCTAAATAAGTAAATCCTCATTGTCAAAAGTATCGTATTTGTTTCCTGAAGGCAAAAATGATGTCAATACAAAATAAATAGTAAATATGACTATATAAATAAAAGTGGGATACGAATGCATTTTGGTGCTTTTAAATATAGCGCTCTAGGGACCTGCAGTTGACAAAAATTACTCTTAGCACTTAATGGCATTAATTCAGAGAAAAATGCCATCTATAGCTCAGTTACCAATAAAAAGCAAGTTCCAGCAGTGCCACATCCCAGGCGCTGGTAAAGCACAGAGGAGCAGGCGATGCCGGCCCGTGCAGCCGCCTGCCAGGCCACGGCCCTTGGCGCAAACGCAGCGGCTTCGACGGGAGCCGCAGGGCACGGAGGAGAAAAACCAACCGCGTGTCCAAGTACATCAAAAACAGGGCTGGCTCCCGCTCTTTCAAGTAAAAATTTGCAGTTTTATAATCCAAGTTGTAAAGACTATAATGGACGCCTCTTACAGTGAAATCAGTTATAATGTAGATATTAATTACTAATAACTAAAACCAAAGGAACACAAACAACCCTCCCACCCCGCTGGCACAATTCTGCCTACTTCAGCCACCGCTGAAGCCCAAGTTTCCACTGTAAATTCACAGATACTTTATATATACACTCGATCTCTGCTCTTTGGGGCTGTTGGCAGGAGGTGCTGCACCTCCTGCAGTCGCTCCCGCCGGGAACGGGGCTTCTTGTCTCCACTGCCCTGGCCAGACGCTTGGGCAGCTCAGCCTCGAAATCCAGACCACTTCCAGCTACTGGCATTTCAGCGGGCCACTTGCTAGCCCTTCTTTATTAGCTACATCTAGCCTAGAAAATAAGCATAAAGTGACCTGAAAGGCAAAATTAACACATCAACATTATAATATTTTGACATTTTGTCTAATTCCTATGCTTTCTGTACTATTAATATGCTATTTGTTGACAAAATCTGGGAAACACAGTGCTAGTCAAACGCTTGATTCTGCTCGTCTCCTGTGCATTCCTCCTACGTCCCTACTTAATGAACTAATTAATTTGCCATTGACAAGGGGAGCTTTTCCCCAACAGCAGCGCCCTGGGGACACTGGCAGCCACGGCCCGGCCCCGCTCCGTGCCGAGGCCCCGTGTGCTGTGGCGCTGGGCTGTGTGCATGGTGCTGGCCCGTGTTTGCTTCTCATTTCTGCGGTCCCTCTGGAAAGGGCACGCTCCTCCTAACAGGTGAAGCCTCCCAGCTGCGGGTGAACCACTGCACGGACCGCGTTGGGCTCCTCTGCAACCCCCTGCACGGGGTATCTCGAGCAGACGGGGAGTTGGCTCCCACTGTGCTTCTGAGCAAGTCCCTGCTTTTGCCTTCAGTCAGTCTGTGAGTGTGAAATATTATGGAACTACTATATGGCAATATAAACTTGAGAGCTTTTTTCCTCCTCAGAGCTGAGAGAGTATTTATAGCTGTAATTCAGCTACTGCTTAGCTGATACCACTGAGGTCTCACAAGTTTCTAAAAAGGCTCTGAACCAAAAGAAAAGTTCTTCAGGTTTTATGGAAGGCCCTTGAACTGTTTGTTAGCTTTTCAAATGAATGCAAAAAAAAACAACCAATACACACACACATACAGCGACATAAAGATATATGCTATATTTATATAGCAGATCTACTAGATAGGCAAGGACCCTCTACCTGAGCCTCTACCACCACCACCAGCCACCTCTCCCAAACTGTGCACAGCAAGGTCACTTGATACCATCTTAGTGGTGATCTTTATCATTTTTACCTCTTCCCCGGTTATTCTACTTGGCTATATTTCCAAATCTCTCTCTCTGGGATGGCCTCACTCCCCTTGCTGATATAAGGCTTTCCAGATAAGATGTACTTCCACAAATTCTGCTAACGCTTTCTCTTCTCGCTTCTGCTGGTCAGACTCAGCACCCTGAAGTTCACACCGATACCCTTCCTGCTTATTCCCCTTTCAGCACCGTTCCCAAGTAGCCTTTTATGGTTTCTCTTTATCTTGGCAACTATCTTTCTTACTGATTCCCATATCTCAACATTTACCTAGCCTTTTCAACACTGAAGATACCGCCTTAGCCTCAGGTGCAAGTTCTTCCTGGCATTTCCTAAGCCTTGATTTCCTATACCATTCCGCACAGCTTATATGTCCTTAAGAGAGGACGACCAGCACAAGAAAATCATTTAATTGGTTGGTGAATGTGGGGGAAAACAGAGAAAACACAAATTCAAAGGCATTCGAAATATCTTGTCACAAACCTAAAGATTCTTGCAAAGAATTCCTTGAGAGAGAGAAGGGGGAGAAAAAAAAAAAAAGAGCTAGAAAACTCTGCAGACACACTCAACCACCTGCATATCCAAAAATACCTGCAGGTTTCAGTAGAAATATAAAACCTGAAGCATAACAGAGTCCTTGACAGTAAGGAGCCACTTTGCACAAGTGCCCTCTCTCCCCTCATCTGCATTTCAGATTACGCCGTGTGCTAATTTACAGCTCAGAGTCATCAGAACTTTAAGACAGGCCGCCTAAGGATGCTTCAAGTGGAAAGCGAGCAAGTTAAACCATAAGGATACAAATACTGCCCTGCTGTGCAGGAGGGTTTACTTGTTACTGCAGCTGCTCAGCCTCCTCGCAGACCTCCTTGGTTTCTCCTTTTTGGTGGCTGCACGGATCGTATGCAGAATTAACGCAGAACATGGCTTTTTGTGGAGCTACTGTCAACAGAAAACTGCCTTTTAATAAAATGACTGTAAGAAGGTAAAGTTTGTGCAGAGATTTAGCTCAACTTGCCTTCTGTTTTGAAAGCTGAAGCGATAAAGGCCTTTTAGAGATGTGATCTCTATGGGGGAGAATTTCTCTTACATGAGCAAACAATGAACGAGCTATTTATTTAAACATTTCATTACAGCTGAAGGAGATGAGCTCGAAGCAAACGATTTGGTTCTTTTTGCAGGTGTATTGTGTAAGCATAGTTCTAACTAAATTATACTCTTGGATTTATTGTATGCTTTGAACATACTAGGCACTGTCTCCATGTAGATATATTTATGCACACACATATATATTTAAAAAGCATAAAAGAAATCTTAAAAATTGCATGTATAAAATTCACTGATGTTGCCAAATAGCCAAGCATCTGCTTCCTTACCAAATGGTCATACAACCTCTAGAGACAAGTTTTAACCCCAGTTTTGAAAAATATTACTGAAAATATGGCCAGGCACCTCAACGCCTTGATTTGTAGCAACATGCTACGCTTGTTGGTAGCGATTATCTTTTCATATGCGAGTGTGCTACCAACTGCAGAACATGATCCTGCATCTCATGAGGGGGACCGAGTGCAGAGCTCTCACACTTTGAGCCATTGCTTTACCACACATTCCTGTTGAGAATACAAGGACAGGGTCTATACTGCATCGACAAATACAGTAACTACTCTAATTTCTTATCATCCAGAAGATATAAAAATTCAAAAATATAAAAAAGAGAGAAAGAAAAGAGGAGAAAGACTAAAAACTTCACCTCTCCCAACAAATTTCAAACAATGAGAATACAAAAATAATAATGGGTGGTAATCAAAATGTTTTTAAGCCCTTCAAAATCACTTAGTATTATTAAAAAAAAAAATCTGTCAGGGAAGCAAATCTGAACTAAAACTACATGTCTTCTCTCACACTCCACTATTCCATAGCAAAACAGTTGAGTAAAATGACACTGCAGAATCAGTAATTAAATCAATCCTATTAAACAATGTTACAACTATTTTACAGCTGTAAAAATGGCTTCTTAATTTCACGTTTCTTGGATCTACCAAGTCATTCTGTTAATTGCAAGTTCCTTCTATGCACAGCCATTCAATCTGACAGTCAATCTGTGCTACCAATGACCGTCGGGTTTTGAAATTCCAAAATGTCCATTTTATAAATGCCACAGCTGTAAGGTAAGAGAAAAGGCTACCGCACTGCGAGATTTTTTAGACATTTCCTAAACTGGATATTAAAGTCCCAAGCAGTAAAAGAGATACTGGAGAAAAATCAGGTAACGTCAACCTCATTACATTTTTACAAGCTGCAGAAATTAGTAAGCACAAAAACGGACAGAAAATCCACTGTAAAACAATACTGGAATTTTGTTAACCTAGACTGCTCTGCTGAGTGTCATGATTGCCTACAAAACGACAACCAGATAAAATAGCCCTCTGTGGGATGGATGTACTTGGACATAAAATTGTTCCACTGTCCAAAATATGAGGGAAGATGATGATTTTAATGGGTTTTAAGACAGGGGAGTCTGTGAGGCAGTAACAGTTTAAGAGAGTTAGGGTATACTAAAGCCAAGCTGACATACTCGATAACCACAAAAACTACTTATTCCAAATATCCTCTCAATTACAGTCATTGTGGATTACCCAAAATAAAGAGATCCTTACAGCAAAGCAGAGGACAGGTTCTACGCTGCTGAGCTCTCGAAGGCTCCCTGCGTGTGCTGGAGCCTGCCCCACCGCCCGGCTGGTCAAGCACTAGGGAACTAGCCAGGAGCTCCCGGTTCCCAGTGTATCCCGTCACCGCGCGGGACAACGCGGCGATGGGAAAGGCGCTTCCCAAGAGCCCGGCGTGGGGGGAAGCAGAAGGGCCTCCCAAAAGGTTTATTTCAGGGTCAACTCAAAACCCAAGCAAAACCCACACAACACAAGGCAAATCGTTGGGGGAAGCAGATGTTTCCAAGAGCACCGTAACGCACTGAACCACCCCCATCTGTGGGGCTTGGCTGCAGCACAAGAGCCAACGCGCAGAAGAAACAACTTCAGGACTGCTGGGAAATAGCAAAAATAAGCCCCAAAGTTCTTTTATTTACTTAAGGAATAGAAGAGAAATGGGTAAGCACAGAGGAGAGATTGCTGCAATGAGTCTACAAGGAAGAAACATATAACTCTGGTACTGACGATGTCCAAAGCCACGATCTGTTGTGCACACAATGATTTCAGAGAGCAAATAACATCTGATTTTGCTGTGCTGTGTTATGGTTCCTCTTCACAACACCTCTAAATGCAACTATAGACATTCAGTCCCTTATTACCAGTACACCACGTATTGCTACATCCCTCAAATTTCAAAATTTAATTCAGCTTAATGCATTTTCTATTAATTAGCAAGCTGCTAGATCCGTAAGCATTATAACAAATAACTTGAATCTTATTTTAATTTTTCATTACAAGAATTGTAACTCTTCATTAACTTGGGAAGATGGAGCATTACAATTGTGATACATCATCCCTGATTTTATTAATCATCTACTTTAGGAGCTCCGTGCTACAAGTGTGCAACTTTTTATTTTTGTATTTATGTGAATTTAGAAGCAAAACTAATAGGAGAGCATACATTTAGTTGCTGATACGTACACAAAATTTTGCACACAGTCATATTATTTTAAAATCAGTGCCAGAATACGGCTGCACTAACTCCAGCAGACTTCCTAGAAACTAAAACGCAAGCGAAAAGCCATCTGAACCAATATTACCATGAAAAACCCCCCTTGAAAACAGAAAATAAAAACACCACAAACACATATGCTCTTAACTGGTAAGATTACTGAAGTGCAAACAATATCCAGATTATATCTTCAATACAATAAATATTTTGAACGTTGGGAATAATTGGCAATGAAGAATAATAGCTTTCCCTCAGAATTAAGTATCATTTCAGCTTTATTTGAAATACTATTTAAAGGTCAAGTTCAGGGACTGAGGAACTCCAATGGACAAACAGACATTGCTTTGAAACAGGAGTTATTTATAAGGTTTTTATTTCATTTTTGTTTTTCTCTGCTATAACTACAAAACCTAATTTGAAAAATTAATAGTGCTTAATATTTCAACCTAACCTGCTGTCTGTAGAATGCATTATAAAATATTTAACTAGTAATTCATAAAAGCTAGCATTCCTTGAGAGACAGAACCACAGAACAGGCCATCTGCAATTTTATGCAGTTGCTGTAAAAAAATTTTTAGGCAATTAATGCTTTTGAGAAAACGGCCCCAAACAGAGAAATTGTTTAAGTGAGCACTAATTCTTGCAGTCTTGATCAAAACATCTTTAGCAAGCAGGGAGCACACAGCTAGTTGGTTTCTACATAAAAATTCATACAATTATATTTTGCCTTTTTTCACAGGCAATACCGGGGGCGGGGGGGGGAAGATACGCTCATGGTGGATATTTGTTTAAATTTTCTTACAGTGAAGTGTTTCTTGGCATTTGACACCAGACCACAAACCACAACCTGGATAACACAACCCCCGAGCAGAGCAGGGCCACCACCACCACCTCCCAACACCCTCTCTGAGGCCAAGCAGCTCCTCAGATGGTCACCACCTGCAGCCGCCCTGGGTTGGACATCCTCAACGACCCTGGACTCCTGTGCAGGAGAGGTCGGTGTGGATGGCGCCACCGGTCTCCCCCTTCACGCAGGTACCGCGACACTGCGGGAAACGCTCGCTGGTAGCAGGGAACGGGGCTGCCCAACAACCCCAGAGCACCCGGTGAAGACCACAGACACACACACAGACAGGCGGTGGTTTTAGGATTTCATGCAAGAATATTTTCGAATATCAAATTCAGCTTGTAGCATCCAGTATTGACGAAAGCATAGAAAACAGCCCTCAAAATACAAGTTCTTAACTACTGAAAGTTTCCCTAACTTTCCCATCAGCAGGTAATTCCATTCTCCTTTTCTGAAGTTGCTGAAAATCACCTAAAAAAGAAAAATCTCCTTTTTCCTTCTTCACTGCATTAAGGAGAAGCAGAGCTGTATTTTTGCCTTTTCCCATAACCATTTTATCACACTGACATACCAATATCTGAGGCCCACTCTGTATCATATATTATAAACAGCATGCCTCAAAGAGGCTTTCTCCAAATACTTTTAAAAGATATCTTTTGATTCTGAATTAAACAGGATGTAGGGATTGCCACTAGAGGATGAGTAGGAATCACAAACAGCTATAACCCAAATATTCTGAGGAAATGTAAGCAAGAAATTGCAAATAAAACTGCTTATACTCATGTAACTTGTTTGGCAACAGCAGTATACCATAAGGAAAGCTGCTACAATTCATAACAGCATCTTGTAATAAAACAGCTTTATGCATCCCTCTCAAACTGTTTAGTGCTCAAATCTCATCAGATGGCTGAGTAAGCATTACACTTTGGGACAGTAAATCTCTGTTTCCAATATGGTCTACATTCACAGATATGTACTGCAGTACTCACTGCAAGACACTTCCAGCTAAGCACTTGTACAAAAAACTAGCATTATATAAAAATATTTGCATGGTACTTTGCCTAGTCAGTTATGTAGACTTGAAATGAAATGAGGAGCCTGGAACCCGCAGCAGCTCACCAGCAACACGCTGCCACCAGAGAGAGACCCCCAAGACGAGACTTTAAGACTCTAAAATATGCTTCTTTCAGATAAAGATTTTAGGGCTGATAATTCCATTAAAGATATTTAGATATGTGATGGTTTTTGCAAAAAGATTCATGAAATGTGATTCATCATATCCTCCCTCATTAACATGGGATATCTGTATCCCATATTTGGGATGGGTTTTGTCCCACTGTGCAGCTCCCCTTTCCTGCCAGCCCTGCCCTCCCCCTTTCCCCCAAAAGGTTTTCAACAGATAAAGAGCCAAGAGGCAGGATGCAATACTCCAGAAAACGATGCAGAGTAAACTGTAGTAACACATGAAGTTAAAGAAGACTGAGCGTATTACGCTCCCCAGTGGCCCTCTCTGAGGATCCCACTCCAATTTCACAATTTTCTCTTTGTTATTAACAAAGATAATGAACAAATTTAGGGTACAAACTTATTCTAAGCATTGCCAGTACATGCTTCCCGCCCTCCTCCTCTCTCTAATTCTGGTCAATTTAGTTGCAGTGCCCAACAGGCTGCAAAAGCCCATGTGCTTAAGCAGGTAACCAAACCAAACCCCAGCATTTGAGCTTAGGCTGGGGCTGCTGCTCTTCACTGCAATTACACTGCTGTGCAAGAGGAGATGCTGGGCAACACACAAAGCAGCATGGCCAGCTGCACAAGGTGGCTGCAAAATATTTTGGAAGACTGTTGGGCCCAGATAAATACAGCTTTTTTTTTTTTTTTCACTCTCATTTTTAATAACTTCAAACACATTCTCTGTTTGTTTTAATCTTTCACAGCAGAGATTTACTGCTAAACTAGATCTGACCTGTGAATGAGAAAGCAGCCCATTCTGTCCAACTATTGAGTTATAAATTTTGTGTTGGCTGAAGCCTGGAGTTTGGCTCAAGCAGAAAGATGAAACCTGAGAGCTACAAATGCCAAGTGAGGGGCTCCGGAACAAACACATTTGCAGCCAGCCCTGCCTGCAACCCATTTCTAATTCTAACAAGTCAATGCAGTGTGGTTTTTTAAATACAGTTTGGTTACAAAGTATACAAGAAAAGAGATGGCATTTGAAGGCAAGTTCTTTAAAAGAACAGTTTTCCAAAATAATGATTCTTTCCTCTAAGGAGACATACCTTCGCCATGCTGTGTCAGCAAATGAAGTCAGGAGGAAGGGCTTTTTTTTTCCCTTTTTTCTCCTTAAAAAAAAAAATCAAATCTGATTTGATCTCTTTGGCAGAAGAATACATGGCATATAAAGAAATTCACACATTACCAGAAGGTTGTAAGATATTCCAAATATTCAGAGGTGTCAGAACTATTGTCAAACTTTTGACATATCTCAGCAGAGAGTCCAAAAGTTTCTATTCATCTTAGAATGCAGCATTCAGAAAAGACTCCTCACCTTTTATGACAGCTTGTAATGTCAGAATCCTCTCTCACATCAATTGAAGGACTGAATTTTTTCAAATCGATTGAATAATAAAGATATTCAAGTCTTGATACTGAACTACAAATATATTTCCATCTCTATTAAGGAAAATCTTACACAAATTGCTACCTCAAATGTGCACTAGGCCTGTAATTTTAAAATCTAAGAATATGCAAACCTGTTTTGAGGATCATCAGAAAATGGAGTTTACACAATAAAACTAGACCTGATGTTTTCAAGTTCATGCGGTATTTGCACACTATGGGGACTTCATTACATGTATACTGAAATAATCCTCTAAAAGCTACTATTGGGGTCTGAAAAAAATCCACATACCTAAACAGGAAAATCCTAGTACTTAGAAAAAATGGAGATGAATTTACGGTGGGGAACGCTTAGCACAAGCAGTGCCAAATGAAGCTGCTTCACATATTCAAAGCCATTTCATTGTTCACCCCTGCATACCAAACCTTCCAAAGAAGGCACCAGATGGTTGTTATCTAGGACAGACTAACTTTCTTTGGTAGGCAGACGTGCCCAGGATTAGCACAAAAGCCTTCTTTCAAAACATGCAGCTGATGGCTCAGGTAAGGTAAGCCTTTCCCATTGCACATTCACACCTAGTGCCCGTCAGCACGCCGTTTTCCCATTAAACCCCACTAGCTCAGGGAGGTCTTTCTGCTTCAAAGATCTATTTGCTTCTAATGAAAGGGAAGGAGCACCAAACCAGGACAAAACACCAAACACCAAGCTAGAAGACTTGTTTTAAAGTTGAGCTCCAAGGATTTTAAGTACTCAGGGCTCGCTGCGGTGTCTTCGCAAACAGAAACTCAAGTGATGCAGCTTGGTCTTCTGCTTACCTCTGGCTTTCAATTCTAAAGACTGTATGATCAGACAGCATCTTAAAACAAATGTTTTGTGCAGGCTCAGTACCTGCTTAATTAAACATGGTTATTTTTCAACAATCAATTGCATACAACTTTCCTTGCAGTAAAGATGAAATATTTGGGAAAATATCTAAGACGGCTTTAAAAAAACCAAGTTGAATACTTTCTGCAGCAGAAGAATAAAAATCATACTCTACAGACTATTTATTTTAAGGATGTTTATTTCCTACAGAATTTAATCCCATCAAAACACCCACTCAAATGTAGAATTAATTTACATGTATAAATTCCTAGATGTCTGCAGCTGGAAAGTGCATGCTTAAGAAAACATAATGAACAGTATTCAACTACTTTTAAGAACCACCCCGTTTTATCCATATAAATTGAATGCAGCAAGCGGTAACATGTTCCACATCTTAAACTAGATCTACTTTAACTAAAGCAGGAAAATTAAGGAAAAATTAATTCAAAAATTAAATTAAAAAATCAATCTTATTTGGCTTTTAGGGAATAAACTGAATATTCCCTATATATACTGAATACTAGGGAATAAACTGAATTCATCTAGAGCTAGCAAACCCAGAGCAAACCGAGACTGGCAGGGACCTGGGCAGCTCAGTGACCAGCAGTTTGCGCTGCCCTTCACCATGAGGACTGAAGCAAACGTACCAAGAGCGGGAAGAGGAGGAGGAGGAGGAGGAATAATCAAGGGAAAGGAGCACCCTTGCAAAACCCCGAGTAGCCACCAGGACACCCCAAAGCGGTACCTGAGCTGAAGCAGCCATTACAGAAATATTAAGATGCCTCCTGAACACAAGGGCTGAGCAAACCCGAGGGAAACGGCGGCAGGCGGGGGCCGATGCTCGGCGTGACGCGTCCCCTCCGGGTGAACGCGCTTAAGCAAAGGCCGCCCCGCAAGCACGGAGACGGCCTCAGAGACAGGACCCAGGTGTCTGACAGATAGGGCACACCGCAAACGCTTGAAAACACCAGTAGATGGACGCATGAGAACCAAGGGATTAAGCAAGGGATTCATTAGCGATGCTAATTAATATGTATTTTGGCTTAAAGGTGAGGACCGACACTGATTGCTGGCAGAGTGCTTTCAGCAGATTCTATGATATTATCAATGATACTAAGTGTAAAAAATAACTTTGCATTAGACTTCTTAGCAGGCTCCTGGCATGAACTCCACAGAGGAGAGGATAACATCCTGGGATGGCCCCGGTCCCAGGAAACAGCACTGTCACTGCATGGGAGGTGTGCGCTAGGGAACAGTCGCGTGCCAGGAACAGGCAGGTACAGCACCGAGCAGAACTGCAGCAACCAAGACTGCGCTACATCATTTATCTTCCAGTGAGATGGCCACTGGTGGGCTATACATTCATGTCTCAAAACCCACCTACATCCTATTCAATCTCAATTTATATAAACTGTATCTCATTTTCAAGCATAAGTAAGCCTAGTAACTTATTTTCAAACTCACCACATCTAATTGTTGACTGAGTGACAATTTAATCAAGTATGTTTTAGTTCCGCCAAGTTAATCAGAGGATTCAACACTGCTTGTTGTAGCAAATGGTGTTCACTAATGTTTTCACCATACAAATCTAGGATCTCTCAGAACAAATACTTGAATGAGTGTAAAAAGCCCATGTGTGCGTAAAGAAGCGTTTTCAAGTGAAAATATTTAAATCATTCAGTCTTTGGATCTAACGGGTATTTAAAGCAAACAGTATTTTGTAAGTCTTGCTTACAGGTTAGCATAAGCAAGTTAGTTCAAGTACAAGTTGTGGGAGCTCAGTGGTGTGATAACATATTATAGCCAATTATAAAAGTAATTAGATGGGCTTCCTGCTTCCACTTTTTATGAGATAAAGCACAAGCTGCAAGTGTGAGCAGTAAGCACTACTTCAAGCAGTGACAAAATGAAGCCAGAGAAAACAGCATTCCCATCCCTGTATTTCAATTACAGAACAGTTAGGAACATGAAAGTAATTGCAGGGCAGCTGATTAGTGATGATTGGACATTTACCATATTGTGTTTTACCATAACAGTGTTTAACACGTCTTCCCAATGCAGGCACTCTAGCTAAGAAAGACAAGCTACACTGAAAATGCCATTATTATTTCTAAAACAAACCTAAAAAATCCCAGTAATATAAAATTAGCATATCTGCCATCACCAAGATGCATGACAAGTAAGACTACGTGCTTTTGAAATGCTTTAAAGAGAGGAACCTGGTTTGCACCAATAACTAACAATAAATTCCGAGAGCATCAAAAATAGAATATTTCTGCTTAAATTTAATAGGAAGAAAAAGGGCCTACTAATGGATCCCTCTATGGAAGGCAGCTTAAAATAACGGTAAAAGGGCATGCAGTCTCCTTGTTTCGGTAATACTCCCTACACCAGCAGCATCCCCGAGCTACACAGAGGCCGCCCGCTGGGGACGGCCGCAGAGGGAACGCGCCGCCTCCACGCATACCTTGCCTGGGGAACTCGTCCGACTCCCTGTGCACCAGGTCCGAAACGCGATTTCCGTAGTGCATCCTGGTGTCATGGTCGTAGGCTTTGAGCGTCTCGCTGGAGCTGTAGGACTTCTGCGTGGGCACGCGGCAGTCCTCGCTGTCCAGCGAGGAGCTGGTGTAGCGGCACTCCTTCCCGCAGCGGCCCCGCGTCAGCGAGCGGTGCCTGCGGTCCTTGACGTCCATCCTCGCAGCTCGGGCGGCGCGCTGGCCCAACAGCCACTCTTCCCCTCGGGCCGAGTCACCGTCACCTACCAACACACAAAGGGAGCAACAAGTGAGCAGTGCTGCCATCACCTCTTCTTTCACTCTGCTTTCCCCAGCCTCTCCGTGGAGAGCCAGGCAGCACACATCAAGGGGCAAGGAAAGGGCCTGACCTGAAAAGGGAGGGGAAAAAAAAATAAAAATAAAAATCAAGTTCCATAGAAAAAGTAAGTTTTATCTAAATTATCATCTTACTGAAGAGTGTAAAAATAACAATACAACAAAACCACTGTTATCTTTTGATCATTGAATAAGCACTGATAACAACCTGAGACCGACAGCACAATATTTGCTCTTGTCGTGTAACAGCACAAAGAGAAACAGATTCAAGCGAGATTTAATTATTCCCTTTTTCCTGCAGGAGGGCTTGCAATTAGGAATGACACATGCAGGAGTGTTGCATAGCGACCTTCACTCCTGGTCAGCATTAATGCATTACAACAGTATTAGTTATGCTTTATCAATACTTTCACAAACAGCAGAAACTGGTTTATGGAGGAAATGGTTGGCTCTGACCTAATCTAAGGTCCTTTTTCCAGCAGGAGGCTGGAGCAGGTATCTCCAGAGGTCCAGCCTGCAAGACAAGACACGTGGATCTCCATTTCCAGCAGAGCACTGAGCAGCATTTGCTGCTCTCAAGCACAATAGCACATGACATTAAGTTCTCCATAGCCCCTCAAGATGACCAGTTTACCCATCTCAGCAGTTGGAGCTTTTCAAAATGGTATAAAAATCTTCTGGCTCACTGGAGCAGAAACAGAGGTTCTTGTAGCCTACTTAATTAGCACCCCCGTGCTGTGGCATATATACTTTAACATATGCATGGTTAGCATGCATAAACAGAGAACTGAAAGATGCTGCAGATAATAAGAAATACACTCTGCCACTGGGGTACAGATTATTTTCAGCTGGTATTTCTGTGTGGGGGTCTCATTGCATCCTAACTCCAGGTCCATCCTAGCCCAGAGAAATCTTCATGACCAAGTTTCTTGGTGGAAATGAAATTGTTCCAAACAAACAACGCTCTGAACCAACAAGAAGTGGAACATAACGGTGATGCTTTGATGAACAAAACCGATGTCTCATCTCAGTCCCAGCTGAGAAAGGTCTCATCAAATTTAGATACTAATATGTCAGATGTACAACACAGAAGATGATGAACAGAGGGCAGTGTTACACAGAAGCTGGCAATTCCTGTCTACATCTCTTCAGGCTGATGTTCAATGCAAAAAAACCTATTCCATATGAAGGCAATGCCTGCCATGATTTCATACTTGGTCTGATCTGCTCTCCATTGCTTATGAAAGAGTCTTTAATTCCTTGTTACTATAGTTAAAAGAAGGATTTACTGTGATAGGCCTTCTGAGTATTTCCATGACAGTAACTTATTAACACATCTTCTCAGACAGACAAGATTTATAGAAATTGTTTCCTCAACAAATATTCTCTTAAGAGTTCCATGGGATTTGCCTAGAAATACAAAAATAGCAAGAAATGCTAAGACAATGCTGTATTATTAATAAAGCTACGAAACATTCTTCAGTCACCTCTCCACACAGGACATAACGTCCAACTCCTGCACAATCATCACCACCACTAATCCAACGGGTTAACAGAAGGAAATACATTCAGAAACACAGGAAATATTATATCCCAACAGCTTTACTTCGACCCTTCTTAAGGAAAATCTGAAAGAAGCACATTTCATAATCATTTAATAACTTCTTGTTTCTTTTTACGGTACTTTTAATTTTTTTTCTAGTTCTTTGATTGCTGAAGGACAAATCCCAAGCCTCTGAAACTAAACAACTCTACCTTAACACAACAAAATACTCAGAGATTCCTCTCATCCTCATCTCTGCTTGGGTGATTTCTACCAACAAAGCAGCTATGAAAAAAATAATTCCAAAACATCAAACTGCACTTCTCAAGTTCAGACAACATTATCACCATATGTTGCTTAAAACACACTGATGAATGAAGTTATAACACACTCCTAGAAAATTTGACTTTTTTTCTCATACTTGCTTTAAATTGGAAATTGAAACACTTTCGATTCCATGTGAAGAGTCTTCCCTATTAGATAGCAAGATCCTTATGTAATATATTGCCAGAAAGGTAAAATGGGAAAGCTTGGGTTAATGGAGAATAACAGCAGATTCAATTTGAATTTCAAATTCCTGACACTTTGCCTTGCCCGCCTCAAGGGCGCTCTCTGAATGGTTTATTTTGGGTAACTGACCTAAATAGCGACAGACTTAATGCTCGCTTTTGTTTCAAAAGATTTAAATAAAATGGCTCATATTTAGCCGTTTACACTCCTGAGCAGTGCTACAACTGCTCAAAGTGACTTGAGCCGCCTCTCTCATCTATCATAGCTCTGAAACACCGCAGAGCAGGCCCCACCTTCCAGCCTTTCCCAACAGTAGCCATGGCTGCCGGAGTTGCCCAGGCACAGGCACGTTGTCCCAGCGGAGCTGCACCCTCCCCACAAGGGTCATTTGAAGCCGTTTTTGGCCAGGCAGCACGAGCGGCTGGTGCGCAGGCCCCCACCGCGCGCACGGCCCAGCTGCCTTGAGCTGCTCCCTCAAACCCGGCGTCGGAGAGCGCACGTGCAGGAGCGACGTCCTCGGACCGCACAGCAGCAGAGGGGACAAAAGCCTCGGGTAGCACCGAGCCTGCTAAACCCCGAGGTCAGCGTGGGAGCGCCAAGGACACCAGAGACCTCCTGTCCTGCAGCAGTGGCCGCAGCAGCGCTCACGAGAAGGCCAGCCCACCCCAAGCAGCTACCAAGAAGAAACTTGACCACTTCCTCCTGTGCCCACGGTGTCAAACCAACAGGAAGCACGAAGGGAGGACTCAGAACGATTTGTAATGGTTGGGTGAAGCCTACGCTAAAGCTCTAAATATACAGCTGATTCTTACACTGATCTTATTTAGCTATGTGCTTGTTTTTTGCATTTTCTAATGATCCCTTATACTCTTAGAGCGTATGTGGCCATTAGACCTGCCACTCACAGCCAACAGAATGCAGTAATCACTTGGAAGTTCAGGAGAGAACAAAGCACTCACACTTACTTTGTGCCCCAAATAACCGAGCACAACTAGATAACAACTCTACAATCGTGCCTACTGTATTAGAAACAGCCTATTTTTTAAAAGAAAAAAAAAAAGGTAGCACACCATGTACCGATCTGTTCATTAGAAAAAAAGTCTCTTAAAAGCCTGTACTTCTTTTCATCATCAACAATTGGAAATAAGCTTGTGATTTAGAGATTCAAATGCTTTTCATTATTTTATGCAACAACTATTTTTGAAATGGGAGAATTCTTTAATTCAGCTTTGACACAGAACAAGTTTTCAGTGAATAAATAAAAAGGGTTTATACTGCTGAGATTTTACTTATATTTTATTATTAGTGGAAAAAATATTAAGATCACCTCTGCTTTTTTTAAAAAAAATGCATGAAAGGCAATTTTTAATGAAATACTAGTTTGGTAAGAACATTTTGTTACACTGAAATAAAACTAATAAGTTACATGAGTTTTGATCTTAATCCAAAAATCTAAGTATAATCGGACAGTTTGCTCACTGTAGTAGTGTAACTTGCTTCCCACTGATAAATCTCCCTTCTGATTCATTATATTATTTTTTTTTTCCAGATTCTGAATCTTAATTTTAGAGTGCTTACTGTATGTGTCATGTTTAAAAATAGATGCAATATGATATCCTAAATAGCCAATTTAGAACTATTTTGATGAATGATTCAAATTTCACTAATAAAAGAGTGCTAGGAGGCATTCTGCATTGTGTTTTACTGCATGGTAAACCCAACCTTGTTTATTTATTAATCCATCTGAACACATGAAAAAAAAAAAAAAAAAGAGAAAAGCTATCAGAGGCATTTCTAGACTAAGAGCATTCAAAACTGTTAACACAGGAACCAAATCAAACTGTGTCAAAAGAGGTATTTGTGTCTTTACCTACTACAGCCATAAAACACGACTCTGCTGCAGTCCAAGGTCTGACACAGGAAGGGGAACACCCAGAGCAGCCATCCCCAATTCTCATTTCACTCCAGGGAAACTCAGTAGTATTTGAATTCTTTTTTTTTTTTCCCTTTTCACAGAAGGGAGACAGCAAGCAAATAGGTTCCCATCCTATTTGATATATTTTGAGGCAGAAGGCAAAATATCAGCCTCAGAACCTCCATCACACAAAATTAATTTAGCACATTCATTGGCCAACACAGGATAATTATAGAACCTCCAGTCTTAAAAAGTTATTTTAAACTCATAACAATACTGCATGCATCCTGCCTATTTCCACACCAAGTCCTCAAAAACGCACGGACATTAAAAGAGGCCAAATTTCTTCCTTGCTGTTACACTGTCCATTCAAAGCAGATCGCACTGTATTGCCCCAGAAAGATCAGGGTTTGTAAACATGAAAGAAACCAAGAAAAAGTACAGAGATTTAACAATAGCAAGAAATGTATTTATTTATTTTTTATAGAAAAGCTTATAAAGCCACTCAATCTATTACCAAGTAGAACATCACCAGTTACAGAGATGGGGATGAAATGACAGCTACTTTTATCCTTAGAAATACAGAGTTAAAAATGTAAAAAAGGCCAAAGCACAGAACACACATTCCTCTGCGAAGTTTTTCACACGTTTCTCCTCTTGAGATTTTTTGCAACCCCCTTCCCCGAAACAGGAGCCTTCCCCCGCCCCGAAACCTGACCAAATAATACAAGTAGAGGTGGTATCCGTGTAACATCATCTCCCTCTAAACTCTAGGCAATTTCCAAGCATTCATTAGGCTCTGGAGGTGCCCTGGCAGATTAAGGACCTTTTCTGCAGCAAAAAGCAGGGACACAGGGAGAGGCCAAGCATTCCCGAGGCCACAGCATCGCTGGGCTCCCACCACCTCCAGCCTCCCTTTCCTGCTCGTGGGATAACTGCTGGCTACATAGCTCATCCCTGCGTGCAGGCAGATTAAAAAGAAGGAGACAAACAGGAGTCAAGTCATCCTGGCTTCCTAGCACAATACAACATGCCGACTTTCCAATTACTATAATTACTGGAAATTAGTCTAGCTGAACAAGTTCACAACATGGATTTAAAGATCAAATGCAAACTGGTCACTTCCAAAGACAACGTTTGCTAAAAATAATTGTCTAAAGAACTCGATTACTCTCCTACTACACAAAAAGAACAAATAGTGCTATTATCCACTGCTAAAATGCAGTTAACGAAGAAAGGTAGAATAATTTATCATTGCATAATTAACACAATACAGCTAAACATGCTTTAATGATTCTGTATAATGGTTTCCCATCACTAGAGGATACTTTTGAGTCAAGAAATAATTGTCTAAATATTTTTTGATTAAGTCTTTGATCAAACTTATCAACATTTATGGAAGTGAGATAGATCTAATGCTTGTGCAATGAGTGACAACTTGCTTCATTTAACTGTCCATTAGTGCTCCCCTTTCTTCTTTCAAATCCTAAGATGGAATACTAGCCTTAATTAAGTTAATGAGATTTTTAACCTTACTAGTAATGGAGTCAGGACTTCCAACTGGTTTATTCAACTTGTGGTGCTGCAGTCATCCCCTGTCTCCTTTGCTTTCCCCCACACTCAGTTGTTTTTCACGTAATTTGCTACTAGCTTTTATCAGCGTAAAGAATTTCCCCAGCATCTGGGATCAAACCTCACTCTTGCGTACCTCTCCACAAGACCATTTTCGAGGCTCATCAAAATGAACATAGTCATGCAAACAGCTAAGAGTTCAGCTATTTCACCTATCATTTCAGCCAATAACAACAGCTGCTTCTAACTCTAACCTGTCACCCTTGTTCTGACTAGAAAGCCTGCATACCCTTTTTTTCCTTAAAGTTACTATAGAATCCCTCCTATCTTCATCTGATACTAACAATTTTCATATTCTCACTTATGAGACGCTTTAATATGCTTGCTTCCTGCTAGCAATATCAATCTTGGATAATATTCATTGAAGTAGCTTGTACTAGAGATCATTTATAAAGCCGTATAAGCTTGACCCAATAATAAAATGCTAAAAATGCTACAATAAAAAAATAAAAAAAACTTCAACAGTAATCTGTAGCATTTCAATTAAGAGCACTACTCCCAGCTACACGAGGAAATAATCCATTCCACTAAGCGTTGTGAAACTCCTGTCTACCTGTGTCTTCCACTAAGCGTTGTGAAACTCCTGTCTGTGTCCCCCCAAAAAGAGAGCTCTTTTGTGTAT
>NW_010584245.1:0-56424 GCF_000705375.1 Tinamus guttatus | reverse complement strand
TTTTTTTTATCTTAGTTTTAAGCTGTGGGGAATTTATAGGCCAAAAAAGAAAAAAAAATAAATCAGTGGATTTTACTCAATTTGACTCAGTGCATTCCTGAGACTGTATGAGGTTGATGACATGCCTTAATATTGGAGTTAGGTGGTGAAGAACTGATGTTGAGCTTTTGGCTTAACTTGCACTTACACACTTCTGTGCATTTGATTTCTGAAATGTAATCTTGCAGTAACTTTTTATTCATAGAGTTCCTTTATTTTTCATTGTTTCTCTTTTTCAGAAAGAAAAAGGTATAAGCTACCACAAAGCAATAGCTTAGGAGCTCAAAATTTTGACAACAGCTCTAGAGTCCAGGCATCCTTACCAGGATCTTAGGCAACCAGAAAAATTTTCTCTTTAATCTTTGATTGGCATCTTGTTGATTGTGGATTTAATGCTCTAGGCTTGGTTTAGAAGCTCTATAAAGTTGTATGATCCTCCTGTATTCACCCTGCATCTTAGCAAGATGTTTTCACTTATGTCTTTGCACCACTAACAACACTTCCATGTCTTCCTCACGGGTGTATTGCAAGCCTGGAAGCACATTCCCAGTGCGACTGCTCACTGCCCAGTCGTTCTTTCTCAATTTTTCTTTCGCTCGTCGTTGCTGAAAACTCCCTTCTGGTTTCTGGCTGTTGCTCTGTTCTATTTTCTATGTCTGTAATTGAGAATCTTCCAGCCAACCAGCTCCTGAAGCCATGACTCCATGGCAAAAACGGACTTCTCCTGTCTCATAAGCTTTCCAGGAGAGACAAGCAGGCACAGGCAGTACCTTGAGTACTGACTGTATTTGGGATTTTGCAAATACCTTTTATACTGGGTAAATCTAAGTTTTTCTGTCTCCCTTCTCTTCATCATCAGACTTTCTTAGTCTTTTAAAATAATTTCTCCAAATTGGAAGCTAGAATTGTGAAGCAATTGTACATCTGACAGATGCCTTTCCCATTACTAGTTTTATATTCAGATATATGCATGTGTCTATATGTGTGAATATATATATATATATCATATAAATATATATGTGAGTTATTTGAGATTTATGCAAGAGGTTTGGTTTCATTCCCAGGCATGTCATATGTAAATAGTGAAAGCTCCTATTTACCCAAATATGCTATTTCCTAGTAGTCCTAACATCATATTTTTCCCTGGACCTGTGCTTACTTAACAGTGTGAATTTTCATTTATTAAACTGTTGCTTACCTTATACATAGGACTCACTAGTCTAATTGTTTTAGGTTAAATTAAAGTAGATAAGATGATAGACATTTTTTCTGTCTTTTAAAAACCTAAATGAATTTTACATTTTATGAGAATACTTATGTCCTTTCAAATATTTTCTGAAATACTTAGAACAGCAATTGCAATAATATTTCTTGAAACTTCTTGTTTTGAACGCTTTTTTCTTAAGTGATTGCATTTCTTTTTTTAACCAGTTACTAAGCACCAGGCTGGCCTTTCTGTTTGGTTTATCAACTGACATGCTAAAATACATTTCAATACTTTCATTTCCACAGAACATTTTGCTGTTCTGTAGAGTATCTTCATTGCTCCTTGATATTGCTTAGTTCATTACTGCATAAACCAACTATGTTAAAACAATATGAATTTATTTTTAGAAGCAAAGAAAAAGGCCATCAAGTATGGTAGTGAAATATTTCATAATGACTTGTGTTATAATTTTTCTGGATCCATTAAAACTGTTTGTGCATAGTAAGAGCCATAATCATAGAGTAACAGGCAGCTCATGGTAGCCCAGAATATTTTTGATGCTAAAGAAACTCATTTGCAGGTGTCCTTGAACCTTGACTGTTTATTGCCAGTGGTGCTAAACAGCCCTTGACTGAAGTGGCCCTTTGCTGTTGCTGTGCAGAACATTTGAGCTGGGCTTGGGAGCACTTATTGTTTGCCGTGTTAATGCGAGGTGGTAGCGAGAGCGTGAGAAGTTTCAGCCGTCTGCATCTGCTGCAGCAAAAAGGAAATGTTTGACTCTCTGCCCAGCATTGCTAAATACGGAAACTTGGAAAAAAAGGAATGTAAAAATACCCTTTCCCTTGAAAATGCTATGTGATGCTATTTCCCAGGAAATGTGGGTTGGTTTTCTTTTTCTTTTTTTTTTTTTTAATAACATAAAGATGGGATTTTTTGGTACTAAAATATATGTTATCAAACTGATTATTTAATTTAACCAGATGTAAATTGTAACAAGGATGTGCCATGGTTTGGGTAATTTCCAGGAGATCTAGCGATTAGACCATTCTGTGACATAACGGTACTTGGATCTTAGCTTGTGTTCCTTACTTTCCTACCACACAATAAATGCACAGGCATTTCTTGCTAGAGCTTTAAAAGCTGAGTGTTATGGAAATCCTATGTATTATCTTAGGCTGTTTAATTTGATAATGAAAATTGAGTATGATATTGCCAGTGGATACTGATTTAGGCCTCAGCTGAGTGAAGCAGTTGAGTTCTTACTTTAGTGAATTTGCACAATTAAACCCTGATTATGTCAAATAAAGAGTAAGGGGAATTTTCAAGGAATGCCCAGTGATTTAATTGCCTGTGTAAATCATTTCTGCATTTCAGCTGGTAATAAACGTATCTAAATAGTTTAGCTAATTTTAAACATTTGTAAGTAACGCTGTAATCGCAAGTCATAAAGCTGGGGAAGGGTATGGACTGGAAGAGCAGTAATGCTGCAGGCCTCGAAAGCCCACGGGCTGCAAGCAGCACCTCTCCCTGGCTAATGTCTGGCTGGGTTTGCTGCTGCCTTTGTTTTTTATAGCAAATAACCTCTGGCAGAATAAAGTTGGTGGTTACGAGGTAGTATATAGACATACTATACATAGCACAGTTCTTTTAGTTGCTCATTAGTAATTTCCTGCATGATGGACGCAGCATTATGCAAAGAATCATAAATCTGAGGCACTCTGCTCCTTCGCTTTAGGAAAGGAAAAAAACACAGTACGCTGCAGCAGAAATTCAGCCTAACGCAAGGAGCAGCTGAAAGTGCCTGAAACTCTGCGGCGATTTGGCTTTCAGAACAGTTTGGGGGGGATCAGAGTGCTGCGCAGTGTGAAGGCACAGACAGAGCACATGAGTGGCTTCATTGTTGGCCCGGATGGCATGACTTAATTAAATAAAATATCTGTGCTGCTTATGTGTTGATGTCTGACGTTAGCCCTGGGCCAGGCTTGCAAATAACTGTGGTTTGCTAACGTGTGGCTTTTCAAACAAAATCTGTATTAGCACTCGTGAACTGTGAGAGTAGTAGTGTGGTGTGAGCTGGAGGCACAAGCCAGCTACAGAGATGAACAGAGCAAGGCCTGAAGAAGGAATTTGGCAACGTTTAAGAAATGGTCCGTTTGTGGGGACATGTACTTACCACGAAATCCTAGCAATTGGTCTGATGAAAAAATTGAACGCCTGCAGTAATCATTTCTAATTTCTTTTAGCTATAGGAAGACCTTGTTTGTCAGCTAATTTCAGGGAGATACCTGGGGAAAGGGTAGCCCAGCCTGAAGCCCCCAGCTGCAGGACGGCAGATGGGCAGGAGCACAGGCACCTTCCACCTCCAGGCTCCACATTTGCTTCCAACCCCCTCTGAGTTTCTTCCCAACAAGAGCTGCCTTCCTGGTGTCAGGGAGAGGTGTGGATGGGATTAACTGGGAAATTTCTCTGCTCCACAGCAAAAAGATGCTGTCTCCCTGCAGCCGCATCCTTCCCTGGTAGATCTGCCACCTCTGTGGCCCCTATTCACCACCCGAATCTGGGTAGGGGATACCTCGGGAGACAGCCTTGGGACTGCCAAATTGGTGGTGTTTTTTTCCTCCATTTCCTCAGTGGTAAATATCAAGGTTCCACTTTCAGCTATAATGTGTGAAGTTACTGTGAAAAGATGCTGTCTGAGAAGCAAAACAGACAGTGTATTCATGTCTAGACTAAAGCATGTGCAAGTTTCCAGTTTGGAAAAAAGGTCCAAAGAAAAGTGCTGAAAGAAGACTAAGTAAAAGTTACCCTTGCCACCTGTAGCTGATCGAGAATGTGAATAACTCAGCTAAAAGAGGGAAAGTACTCAGGACAGGGAAGGGAGCAGTGGGAAGAAGTCTGTGGAGAGCAGGAAGGGCAGGTGAAGTGAGTTGCCGTAGGCAGTTCCCAGGATTCAGCCGTGGTTCTTGGAGGGGGTTGTTTTTCTACGGAATTGGCGTATCCTTTTTGTTAGAGCAAGTAATTTTAGATAGTACATTTGTGATTGTATCTTCAGTTAGTGGAGCTACATTTTCATTAATGTAACAGGGTGCACCTTTAACTACCTTGTGGCTTTGCAGATGAATCCTGTGCCAGACATACCCGGACATCTTTACAAACAGAAGTTTGTAGAACAAGTCCTCTGTGCCTTTTTGTGTGTGTTTTGTTTTGAACATTTTACTTTTCTTCCAATAATGTCCAAGACGGGCTTATTTTTCAAGTCTTAAGATCCAGTCTGTGGAACTGAAACAGCCTATCAGTATTTGTAGATGCATCCTTGCAAACTGCAAGCACAAACGTACTTGTGAGTCAGAAGGGATTCTCCTCTTGGCAGATCTGACCTAAATACTTCTACTATTTTTCCAGACTTCTCATGGAATGTGAGTAAGCAGGTATCAGGCTGATTCAACCTGAGTTTAAAGTGTAAAAACACCCTTTTATTGAAAATAATCTAATATAAAGTGCTGGTGCATACTAGCTAACTGTTAAAGGAATGTCTCCAAAATTTAATTTCTGCTTTAAAATAGTATGTATCTTGAATGAAGCAGAGGTGATTGCCAGCATGCTGACTGGAAACTGAGACATTCTGCTTTGGTATTTCATATCATTTGTAAAGAATATTGAAAAATATAGAGAACATTTCATCCTACAGTGCATTTTAGCTACCATTGCCCTTTTATTTAGCCAAGGAAATCAGTATCTGGCCATATTTTGTATTTGGTAATAGATAAAGCCAAACAAACAAACACAAAAAGCAAATGTTTTCAGCTGGGAAGGAGAGCAGCGTTTGTGACGGACATGCACTCTTTCCTGCTTCCCCCAGTGTAACTGAGGGTGACTTGGTTTATGATCTCTGATTCAGTAAAGCATGGAAACAAATGCATAGCTTAACATACTTGCCTAAGTTGCATTTACTCCAATATAATTTAACATAGACTTAAGGGATCAATACAATTCCTTTTAACAATATAATTCTAACCTTAGAATCAAGTAGAGAAGAAATGGGTTATGCTTCAGTGCGCAAACTCTGTGGATTAAAATCAGATTCTGACATAGAGGAAAACATGCCAGTGAAGGCTACCCAGGGGCTTCCTTAATTTAAAAGCTGACACACAAATGCATACTTTCTTGCTTACTAATTCACATTTTTTTTTTCCAACAAAAAGGTGAACTGATCATGGCAACTCCCTCATCACACCGCACACATGGATAATCCTGTAAATGCAATAATATATGCCTTTGCCTCCTGCACTTTTTATCAGGCCTGATTCATGAAAAATGGATAAGCGAAGTAGTTTATTGCAGTGCCTATCTCCTCATCATGGCTTTAAAATGAAGTTTAGTTTAGCAATGTAGAAGAGGTAGCACAACTATCTTGTAATGATGTGTACTGTGTTAAAGAACATTCTATACTGAAGATGTCATAGTAGCATATACAGAATGTACTCTCTAATAATTTCAAAATTACCTGTGTGACCAAAATATTACCCATTTTTTTCCGTTTTAGCTGGTTTACTCTCCTCCCCACAAATTCTGTCACTGCCCTTTTCTAACTTTCACAACTGTAGCATTCACTACCTATTTCTTTCTGTTCCCAGTAGTATTAAAGGTTGGTGGAAGGATAAAAACAAGATACACATAGATTGTTAGTCACTTATTCTTCCTTTTGAGTGTGTTGATAATATTCCTCTGATCATTTCAATAACTGAAAAGGCTAAGTGGTTTGTTAGCAGATAAAAAACCCTTGCACTTTACATTTTATATTATTGAATTTGTAACATAATATTGTGTAATTCAGCCACAGCAGAACAGTATCTCATTTCTGCTATGAAACTTGGACTGTAATTACAATACTGTTATAACTCTTCTTGTCTTTCTGTGTAGGAATAAGCAAGCTCCAGAGAGCTGTGACACCGTCCTGGGCTGTTTTGGCAGAGCAGGAAACTGCCAGTGTCAGATGCAGAGGGTTAGGCCCCAATGAGACCGCTTTTTTTTTAAATTTATTTTCCCCCAAGATACCCTGTAAATTCCTTGTGGTTGCTTATATGCTGGAGATTGGCATCTTGCCCAGCAGGTTCATACATGGTGCTCCCCAGAATTTGTCTGAAAAAAAAAAAAAGGTAGATTTCCTCATGCTCCTCACATTGCTGCCTGGTGTCCCCAGCACTAAGATACAGACATCTGTGGATGTTCGGTACGTGGGAATAGGTGCCACATGGTATGGAATGGGTAGCAAAATGGTCCGGTCAGGCTTGGGAAGTGCTGATTTGTATTTGTCTGGTAAGCTTTGATATTTAATAGGGAATACTGAAAAGAGGGGACACGTTAACTGAAAGATGACAGTAGAAGAATTGTAAGGAACAAGCAGGAGCAGCTTCATGGAGGGAAATATTAGAAGAGAAGAAATAGAAAAACTGAACCCAAAGCAAGTTTTCTTCTTTTAGACTAAAACAGTAACTAATGAAAATACTGGCAGTTTGGAAAATGGGCTAACTGCTCAGATCTAGCTCTGCTTTGAGGCTGCAGTTGCAGTGCGCGTAGCTAGACAGGTCCCCTGTGCCACGTCCCAGAGCAAAGGCCGGGCGCAGGCTGCACCAACCCAGCCAGGCCTAGGAGAGAGGAAGCTGCATTTGTCGCCCTTGCACAATTTGTTTCCGTGTGGATGTGGCCATGGAAACTGTTCAGGCTGCTTTCTGCAGCCAATTCTGAGATGACTTTTCAGTTTGTGGCCTGCTTGTGAGAATCTTTTTTTTTTTCTTTTTTTGACTTTACAAGCAACTTTATTGACTTTAGTGGAACTGTTTGCCCCCTTTAGAGTATATAAGGCCATCTCAGATCCATATGGACAGAAATTATTAAAGTGCTTCTAAAGCTCTAACAGGGCTGGTGGGGACTTTCCTGTTTTCTTTCTCAGCTTGCCAGTTCAGCCCTGGCAATGGCATTTTAATCACACGTACCCACCAACGCCACCACCTTGTTTAGCCAGACCAAGAGGCTACAGCGCTGGTCATTATATTCACAATAAAACAGTTGTGCTCGAGCTGTCAGTAAATGTTTCTATTTAACTAGTGATTTAGTGTCCTGGATTATGCTGAAAATACTTTGAACTGATGGTTTTCTTATAAGGCCAAACCGCTTCTTATATTGCATCCAGTATTACTTTGAATACACTGGGAAGACTTATCCAGCACTGAATGTTTCTGCAGACTTTGAATATGTTGGGAACAAAATCAGAGTGTGAAAAATGGCTTTGGAGGTTCTCAAAGATTTCACATTTGATTGAAGATACTGTTACTATTTTTCCTTAGAATTAACGGTGCTTTTAACATCGCTAGATTCCCATATGTAAAAGCAAGAAGAGTATGTCCCAGCTACCAGGGGTATATTTTTGGGGTGATTTGTGGAGTTTTCAGAGTGCGCTTTCCATTAATCTCTGAATGAGTGCTATGCAAATCCCTAGTCAGCACTTAGTATAGAATAGAATTATTAGAAAAAAAAAATGTTTTGTGATGAACTGTTGTCCTTAGTATGCTAATGCTGGAAGGAAGGTTTTCTGAATGTGAAGGTGGTGTTAGAAGAAAAATCCTAGTAAGGTTTAAATGTGCAAGAAAACACAAGTTTTAGATGCATTAGAGAACAAGTCTTAACTATCTAAAGATGCAGGTTGGTGCCTGGTGGGATATTTGGAGTGACTGGATTTCAAAAATTCAGTTAAATGATGAAGGTACTTGTTCACTTCATAAAAATCCCCCTGTGCCTCAGTCTTGAGGTGTGGATGCAATATTTAGGCCTCAATACTCTTGAAATCTCCCCTATACCCGAGACCTTGTTTTTTTGTATTTTTTAAAAAATAAATCAGTGCATGTGGTGAAGACAAGTTTGATATGCTGCAGGTGATTGGAAAGAAAATCTAATTAAATCAGCAAAGTAGCTGATTATAGTTTCTGGGTATGTGTGCTTAATAAGAGGCCTACCCTAAAGGCTGTTGAGAAGGGTAGGTTTTTCTGTTGAGTTTGCTATGTTTTAGATAGCTTTCTCTCTCCATGGACACACATGTTAACAAAAATGCTGTGACAGTCCTAAAAATAAAGCCCTAAAGTTGTTTTTGACAATTATGTAGTAGCTTAGGATTTGATCCGAAAACTGAAGATATGTGCCCCAGAGGCAAATTGTATACTGTAAGGGCAAAGAACCCCCTCAGCAAGAGATTCCTGCACTAAAAACGCAGAAATAATAGATGGTAATCTGTTATATTTGAAATATCTTTTATAAAAACTACACTTTTAGAAACAATTAGTTAATGTAACCTATTTTTTTCTTTCAAATGCTTTTAGAAACGTTGTTTTTGTACCATTAGAAGATGCTACTTGTGACATATTCGCACATACAGCTGTAATTCTAAGCTAGTTTTTAGCAGAAGTAAAATGGAAATAAGTTGAGTTCTAGCTGTAAAATTAAAAAAAAAATCATGTCTTGTATAACAGCTGTGTATTTATTGGTATATAGCTTCATATGCAGATCTGTTGGTTGTTCATGGTGTAACTTACAGGAATAAAAACGAACAGCTCTGAAGCAGAGGAGCTGTCACTTACATCCTGCTCTGCAGTCTGGAGATGATAATTTGGCTTCTAATAATAATAAGGAACTACGCAGAAATCAAAGAATGAATTATTCTAAACTTAGCATGCAAACCACCGAGTAGCCAGCCTTCTGCTGTATTTTACTGCTCCTTCTCCCCAGTTGCTTACACTTAAGAAATGTATACAGTTCCTAAACTGTTATAAGTGTATCATGAAATACTATTCATTACTCCTTCTGAAAAGTGAATGCAGTATGGTAGGAAGAAACAGCACAGTTTTTGTAATCGCTTCAAGGATCTCTTCACCAAAAAGGTCTCTGAACCGCGGGATGTTGTTCCTTTTTCACCATGCATTGCCATCTAGTGGTACCTAGTGCTGTCCCACCTCCTGTTCCACCAGCTCCCTCTCCTCTAAGCAACCCTGTAGCTGTCCTGCTCTGCAGAGATTAAAGGTCCTGTTGCAAGGGTCTGATAATTGCACTGGCTGTCGCATGCGCACGCGCTGACGTTTCCTTTGACATTATTTTGAATGAAGATTCACGAGGGACAGAGGGTGTCAGGAATAGCTGGGCTGGGGTATGAGCAGAGCTGTTTGTTTTCACTTGCCATATGGTAACCCAGTCAGCTCAATCAATCTTGCTAAAGAGGGAGAAATAATTGATGCCAGGTTGGAATATTGGTGTGATTTGTTCCCAAATGCAGTAAAAGATGATCAAGAATTGGATGCTAACTGGTCAAGATTCTTCCTACCCAAAACTCAGATGACATCATGATCTAGTCGTTATTAGTTCTCATTCCATAGCCCTGCAAGATGAGGAGCCGTGGTGACCGTTTTTCCCTGGAGTTAGTTTGTCTTAACATGGACCAAATCCTGCTTCTTTGCGCTGACAAAAAGTGGCAGTCATTTATAAAGAAGTCATTATGCCAAATTGTTGCTCACAAAGCTGCTTTTGGACTTATGATTGCATTTAATTATAACCCATATCTTTGAGAAAGAAAAAGCCACTGAACTGGATTTTTCTTAAGTTCAGTAAATATCATTGCTACAAAGGTTGTTCTGAATAGTTCTGAATCAGATTTCTTCAAAAGAGGAACCACACACAGCAGTCTACCATTACAGAAGATTAAAAAAAAAAAAAAAAAGAGAGAGAAGAAACTAAGCAAATGTTTAAATGTTTGTTGTCTTATTATATTGAAATAATAGTGTGGAAATCCTCTTTATGTTTTCTATCATAATAGGACATGTTTTCCTATATTGCCTTGTATGCTTCATACCTTGCCAGTTGGTTCTTGAGGAAGAAGTGCTAATGCTGTTTCTCTCAGTAGTGTTTCCTGTGTCTCCAGGAGAATTTTGCTGTAAGATATCAGTGTGGGTGGGATGAGAGAAAAAGAAAATGCAACTTTAAAAGCCTAAAACAGCAAATTCTGGTCAGTTTTAGAGCTGCACATTGTATTGATTTGTGGTAATGAGGTGTGTGTATGTATGGAATGTCAGTGAGGATCAGCACAAGAAGAGCTTTAGATGAGATTTATTTTCTAGTTACCTGAAGAACTCCTTTGGAATGAGTATTCTGCAGGTTTTGTGTTGACATCAGGAGCAAATATTGAGCACTTTTGACTAATGGAGAAAAATCTAACTGTTGAAGATCAGTAATGGAGATCTCATTAATAAATCTAACTGCTATATCTTAAGCATAGTTTAAGAATAGGTATTATATATCAGCTCATAAGCTGCAGTTGCTGTGGGCCTCATATTTTAAATTCTTATTTCCAGAAATGTTATAAAGAGTATAATTGATAACTTTCTGCTTGCTTAAAGGTGGACTATGTGTTATCAGCAAAGTCAGAAATTTGAGCATTCAGGATTGAGGTAGGTTTTGAAGATATAAAATTGCAAAGCTGTTCAAAGCATCTGTCACTTAAAAATGTTTTAAAGAATTTTGGAACTGCTTCTATATTGGAATTGGATCTTATATGGAAAATCTCAGTGTAACTAGTGACATTACTACTTTAAAGTAGTAGTATCTAGTAAACTTTCTACTTAAAAACAATTGGTTGGTGAATTCTGATTTCTTTAAAATTTAACTATCTGCTTATTTGTTTCATCATACAAACTAAACCATTACTTTATCATTTATATATATGAATTTTGGGTGTTGCATGAGTGAAGTAAATGCGTATTTGTATTAGTATTGGCTTGTAAAAACAGTTGGCATGTTTAAATAGATGATGTGGTAGATTGCTGTTTGCACAACAGGATGTAAACTGGGCTAATCTTGTTGAAAGTTCAAAATGTTTTGTTATTTTTGTCTTACTCTTTCAGCACTGTTCACATAAGTAAAAATTGCAGCTCTTGGAGAATAACCTTGATCTTACTCTGCACCTGCTTACACTTAAGAAAAGAAACATTTGTCACTCTTACTTAGGTAATTGCTTAAATTGCATTTTAATTTTAGCAGCTTAACTATGTTAGTGGAGAAAAAGGTTTTCTGAATGAAAACTTGATCGAAAGCTCAGGGAGCCAGTGCAAGCCTTTCCATTAACTGGAGAGATGTTTCAGGCTTTTATTTAAACAATACTCCTGTGAACTATAACTAAGTGAAATTGGATTTTTTAAAAAGACATCTGAACAAAAAATTCAAATAGTAATATTTAATGATAATTTTGAGGAAAGTTACTGAAAATAAAATCTTTATGAAAAACATAAAATGGAAAATTTTAAATGTACAGAAACTTGCATTTATATTTTTTAAAAATAATATATCCGAGTATTACAATACTCAATTTCTTCTTGCTAAAATGGAAATTGGATTATATTCTGCTGGAGTAAACTCAGCAATTGCTTAACTTCTTTTGTGTAATTCTTCATTCCCATTAATAGGAATAACATGATACCTATAGTCAGCAATTCCCATCACTGTGGGCTTTTAAATAAACATTAGGAAATATTATTCTCAAAGTTAAAGACTCCATTTAGCACATTGCCCTGCTATGCATTTTATATTTGCAAATAGGAATGGCAGCCCAGGTTTTTTGACCACTCATTACACTAATGCTCGCAGGCTTTCCTGGCCAGCCCCTTCACAGAGTCGAGCAGGTTCAAAATGTATCAGCAGCCCTTATCACTCAAAGTAAACATTCGCAGCATATTTCCCCTTTGCTGAAAGATTTACATTAGTTCCCTGTTAGACAGCATATCAATTACTGCGCTGCGTTTCCTACATTTCATAGGTATGAACTTCCCCTTTTCTGTCACCTCAACTGAAGTTTAATGTACAGATGGTATAAAAGCAGGATCTGGCTGTATTTATTTAATGGTCGTCTTTCAAACCATTTAGGTGAAATCTTGAAGGCATTAGGGCATGTTTCCCTCGTCGGAGGCAGGCTGCGATGCTGCTAGTTGTGCCAAGCAGCGCAACACGCTGCAAACTTCCCAAGGCTTCATCGGGGCTACTGTGTAAACAGTACTTAGGTCATCTGATAACGCCTATCTGCTTCGCCTGTCCCCCAGATACATGATCCCCAGCTAATTTGAGCAGTAATTCAGGCAATATGTTTACCGATGAGCAAGTGAGGAGGAAAGTTATGTTTTAGATATTTGGCCCTTCAAAGAGTCAGATTCAGCAGCAATTTCCCCGCCGCACGTAGCAGGGGGAATCGCAGCCCAGCGCTCGGGACGTAACCGCGGAGTCCCGTAAGCACCGTGCCACGGGGGCCAGCGGCTCGGGAATGCCCCGGGAGGCTGGAACGGGAAGCGGGAATTGGGACAAACCTGCTTTAATCCCTGCAGATCCAGCACAGTTGCTCCCCTTTAGGTGGGCAGTAGTCCCATATTGTTGCAACTTAACGTTTCTTTCTCAAGCGCGTTCCAGGTAAATTCACATCACCGAGCAAATGCACAAAGGTAATAGGTGCTTTCTAGTAATATAAAATTAGAATTCTGGGGGCATCAGACATTTCGGGTTAGTTTTACAGGTAAAAAAAAGCACTAAAAATATAGCAACTAAAACTACAACTAACACAAAAGAGTTAATGGTAACAAAAAGTTGCTTGCGTTCCATACTTTCTAGGAAAGATTTCCTTTTTACAAAATCTTTATATGAATCATGATTTTCATATTTTTATTTAGCTAAATTGTATCAGGATCTAGATTAGCTTAGACATCATGTAAAATTAGACACATTTAGGAAAGGGAAGTCAAAGTAGGCTGAAAATAAGTTGCTGGGGACCATGTACATTCAATTGTCCTCAGGAAAGGAAAATTGTATTTTATTTAGTAAAGGGCTCAGTTCCATTCCCTTTTTCAAAAATTGCTTTTTGTTCTAAAGTGAAATATTCCTTCCCTGCATATGATCTCATTATTTGAAATTTTGGCAAGAAATCTGTATGCTTTTCTTGTAGCTATGTTACAATAAAAAAAGATTGTTTTGGAGATAGTTAAGGTGCTAACTGGAGTTCTGTCTGAGAAGTAATTTTGCAGCAAGTCAAACTAGGCTACTGCAATAGTCCTTTCTTTGTGTCTGTGACTCTATTAAAGTTTAGTTTTCTTTTTGTAATTTGCTTCAGGGATCCTAAAATAAATACATTTTTTTTAATTGATAGATTCAATGAAATGGGACTTAGTCATATACAAACATTTAAATTTACAAAAGTCCTAGTTCAAATTGCTGCTTGTTATATATTTTACAGAGATGAAAATAAAGGACGACACAGTTTACACCTAAAGGTATAAAGGCAGTACAAGCAGGTCATGTGAACCTCTTCTAGTGGAAATGAACAGGGAATAATATATGTTTGAATCTAAAAATACATTTAAGATCAGAATTATGAACTAAGAACTCGAACTGTTTAGTAGATGGAGAGTTTCTGTATTCAGTGCTTTAGAAGTTTTGGGGAGTTACACCTTTTTATATTCTCATTTTTCATAGTGAAGCATTAGCAGTTGTCTGATGCTTCTGTTCAAAACCATGTACGTGTTGGTTAGCTGTCTGGCCGATGAATTCCTCTGGTTTTTGCGCTGGAGCAGTGTAATGGTGAATCTGTCCACCAGCCCTTCATTTTCGTTTCATAAGTGTGAAATTGGAAAGCTAAGCAAAAGCCTGTCCAACAGCTGTTGTTTAGAAGTTCAGTTGACTTTTGATGTGATATTTTTGCTGTGAAATTCCGCAATGTAACTACTTTTTGCACTTTACCAAGCAAATGCTCAGTGGACACTTTAAACCTAAGCAATCTCATCTACCTTAATGAAAGGTCTAATCTGTCCAGCACCTCGACCAAAGCTTCAGCCAGCTATACTGATATATAACTGCACATAGCTCCAATATGTAATGCTGTGTCAGCCCAGGATCCTCAGGGAAACACAAAACCAGCACATCTAGTCCATATTTCAGTACTACTGGTTTCACTGAGGCTCTGCAGTCCAGGGGTGGAACAGCAGAATTTGCTAAAAGCTGAGGAGTGGCCGAACGCAGAACTTCACTTGTACAAAAAGGAATGGTAAAATACTTCCCAGTGAAGCTTTCATTATGGGAGGAAATATGTCCAGTTCTCACTCTCATGGTGGGTATTCAGAAGGACCTCTAAGAAGGGGTTTTGCACATTTATTAAGCTTAGAGATAGCCGAGAAGCAGAATAATAAGAAAGGGTAAAACAAGATAGCAGTATGATTACACAGCAAGCAACACATGAAGCATTCACTCACCGCAGAAAACCCTGTGAATCTAGATGCTAGATACACGCCAAAATTTATTTTCCTTTTTGTAAGTTAATTCTCGAATATTGCTCTTTTATTAAATGCATATAATATTGTAAAAGAATCCAGTGTATTATTTTTATTGTTTAAATGAGAACAAATGCTTCTATATGAGATTCTAGAATAAATGAGTTTTAATCTGATATTTCCAGGTTTATCAAATGAATGATGTGGCAGTGTCTGTAACAGTGATAAGAGAGCTATCAATTGAATGTTCATGGAATCAGTCCTAATTTGGGACTGGCCTTGTCTTTTGCATAGATATTTGTCATCTGAAATATTTTTGTTGTAATAATTTGTCATGAGCAGAATGTGAGTTAATAAAGCTTGGCGTGTATGGTTACAGGAATAACTGTCAAAATGAAGAGCTCGAGATGTCAGAACCCTGAACTTAGCAACAAATTTTTAAATTGATTTTAAAAGGAGCAGGACCCAAACATTACAAATGTGCTTACCCTTTCAGCAAGCACAGTTTGGGTCATATCCTCTTCATGTTGCTTTTATCTGTAGTTTTTGTGAAGTTTTTAGGGTTGAAGGGCTGTTTGGTCTGGTGTCTCAGAAAACACAGCAAAAACTGCAAGTGGAGGCAGTTTATATTAAAATTTCATAGCAGGTAGCATCGGATTCATCTATTGCAATTATTTTTAATTGCTGGTTATGGTAAAATTAAATTGTGTGTCACTATTACAGATGTTCTTTTTTATTGGAACTAATATCTGCAATTGTTCTCTATAGCTCTTTGTACTTGCCTTTTGGTTTACAGCAGTAGCGATCTTTAGGTTGCAGCTGACAGGGCAGATTTTTTACAAGAATAACATAATTACTGTTCAGACCATATATGAGTACTTGTATCAGGTGGCACAGAGTTAAAATTCCATTTGCAAAAGCCATATTATGTTGTATTTTTGGTTTCTATACTGAAAACATTCTGCTTTTTTGCAGGCAATGAGAGATTGAATATGTTGCCTGCTTTTGCTGGATGTAACTGTGAATTAAGGTCTTCAGATCTTTTCTGAGCAGTAGTTTCATCAGCATTGCTTAGAAAGGTGGTATATAGAACTGGTATAGAGCTGGTATATAAAAAGAATCTGACAGTTTTCGGGTTCCTGATAGTGTAGCAAAAAAAAATGTGCACTTTTAAAGTAAAAGCTAACCTTTAAAAAAAGATAGCATGAGAGATATTTTACATGTATAAGACAGAATTCCTTCAAGATACAGTTTGCCCATTTTGTTAAATGTAGATAGTAGAGTAGGCTATTTTAGAAACTGTTCTTGTAGATTTTGTTCCTTTTTTCACTTTGGAGGAACATGAAACAGTGGTTCTCCAAAAGAGATATGGAAAAATCTTATTTAATATTGTGTTCATTGAAAAAAAATATATATATATGTTATTTGAGACAGGAAGCGTAAATATATATGGCTCAAAGAATCAATCTGCAAAAAACAGTTATATTTCTTAGAGGTTCGAATGTTTGTGTAGATGCTTGTATTTTGCCAGGTAATAGACCACTCTATTTTCAACTCGGTGGCATTGTCCTTAGTGTAGTTATGTGCAGCATGTGTTTGCAAAATAAGAATTCTTGTCCAAAAAAAAAAAAAAAGGCAAAATTGCTTATGCATTTCAAGAGACTGAAGACTTTTCCTATTACCAGCAAAAAAGAAGAGGGCTGATAGTTGTTTTCCAGCGCATGCTGGGATAGTACTTCAAAATATAAATTTAGATTAAACAATCAAACTTGCTTATGTTTTCTGTCATAGAATAAAGCCAAATATATCAGTGCTTTAACAGTGTTGAATATGAATGCTTAGAATCAGGGATATATTTGGTTGAGTGACTGCATAAATGAAAAATCACGGATATGCAAGCTTTTCCTTTAATTCCTCATGTGAACCTTTCCTAAACTTTTTATAGTACATGTCAGCCAATAAAGAAGTAATGTGATACATTAGAGCAGAAGAATCTAGGCAGTGTTTTGCGCTGGGGCTGTGCTGTGTTAGGTTTCACAGGCTTTGGTGAAGCTCGCGTTCTCACTATTGAAGGGTTTGCACTTGATAAGCCAAATTCTGCTTGCCCTAATCAGCGAATCATTCCACTGATTTCAGTTAGTCAGCTGCCCTGATAAAGCCTAGCAAGATTTGGGCACATTGAGGATTTTTCTGCTTATCAAAAGCAGCAGCCTTAATATGACACAGCATTGGATTCCAGTTCCTAAAGGACAGGAAGAAGTGGACAGGATAATATTTGGTTTTCTCAGCAGTGCTATTAATAAGTGTTTTAAGATGTGAAAGTGGGAACTTGGAAACCACGCCGCCACCTACTCAAATACAGACGTGGATTTAATACAGCTCATTTATAACTGGTGATTGCTTGGAGGCACAGTGGACAAAATCCTTAATGTAAGAGGAAAAAGTGTAGGCTGTCACTTTCCGTTCCAGACTTTAATTTCAATTGTATGAGCAGGAGCAGCTGCATGTAGCTATCAGGCGTATGAAGTTTTTAGTGCTAAAAAGGCAGCTGGACTGGAAATACCCCAGAAGTACATATCCATTTGTCTGGTTAACTTCAGCACTTAAGCGATCAATCAGGTCAGCCTAAAGAAAAATGAATGACATCAGTCAAAACAATAGGATATCTCTGTGCAGTGATTAGCTCCGTGTAGTACAAAAACTTAAATAATTTGTTCTTTGAAAATGTGATGATTGATTGGCTTCCATTAGGCTTGGATTTTAAAACATTCCATGAACTCTCAGATAAAATGGCACTAAAATGTTATTGCAATAACCAAATAAATCATATCAGACTATAGTGTATATAAGTACTTTAAAACATTATAGATACTAGAATTCTGTGTATAATAAAAAGGTGAAGAATGTAATCCTCTTTTTCTCTTTTTTTAATACCTCAAGTTCACATCAGCATTCTCCTGGGCTGTTGTCTAGCATAGTGTTCTTAAGGCTATGTTTTTTAAAATTATTATTTTTATACTTTATATATGTACAAGTTATGTAGTTCTGGGTAAGTGTGGCCAAAGGGAGGTAGTTTGAAGCTATTGCTGTGTGGAATTTATCTGTGCTTTTGATACTGATAGTTTACCACTTACAGAATTGAAGGCCTTAGACTGCATCTGATCAGATCTGACAGTTTTAATTTGATCTCAGCCTTGCAATCAGCTTCAAGCTGAGAAATACAAGTTGCTCTTTTAAACATTGTGCTTTTTTCAGTTTCAGAGGTTTGTGGTTATTTTCAGAGTCTTGTAGTTCTGGCCAAAGAATCTCTGAAAATCTCTGAATAATGTTTTGCTTTGAATATTGTGTAGAAGAATAAAAACAAAATATTGCCCTGATGTGTAGGCTGGCAGCATGATTAGCACTTGTAATTTATGATTGTTCCCCCAATATTTCACACTTGTCTACCGATCCACTTTGTGCAGGAAAATAATTTGTAGAGAATCATCTTTCTAAAGAGAGCTCTAGTCCAAATGTGTACATGAACAGCCGAAGTACTGTGACTCCTAGGGATGGGATCGTAAACCAGAAGTCAGTGAAAATAATCCAGTCAAAAACATTTCATTATTTTAGGATTTTACTTATAAATTATGAGCAAACAATTGGTGGCATTGTAAATTTTCAGAGAATCAAAGGCAAACCTGTCTTTCAGCAACATGCACGTGATTGTCTTTAGAGTCAGTCAGAAGGGCATGGCCTCTGTACTGCTTGCCAGTGGTATCTCATAAGTTGTCTTCCAGTGAGAGAGAAAAATGAGCATCCTGAGAAGGTCCAGGTACCTCCCAAATCATGTTTGAAGAGTTGTATGCGTCGACATTTGACAGTTGTCCTCTAAATAGTACCTGTGATCCTAGGTTATTACTTCATAGCAGAAGTGCTAATAACAAATTATCACATTTCTACAGTGAATGGCAGACTTTAGTGAAAGTATCTTAAAGAAAAATCTTTGTTAATAAGTCATGTACACAGAAAAATCTTTTACATTTCTAAATGTCAGTCAGATCAAACCTAGTCCTGTGTTGCGTTGAATTTCCTGATCATATCTGCTGGTAGTATCTACTGCTGGTTGCGTACCTTTTGATTTTTATATATTTTGGTATTTCATATTGGGATTAGATGCCTTGAAGGGAAACAACTGATTTGTCTATGCATCGTTCCTCCCTCAGCAGGGATCCTCTCTCACTGCCTTGCAGAGTGCTGACTGCTGCCTGGTACTCGGTTATCCTTGTTGCCTCTTGTTAGGCAAAAAGTAAAGTTTGGTTCCTGACCAAAATTACGTAGTGCAGCTACTTCTGGTGTCTTGTCTCCTACGTTTCACAACAAATTCTCAACTCCTCCTACTTTATAGCAAATTTTCACTCTATATGTATTACAGCAGCACTTAAGAGTATCTAGTAAAAACCTTGAGGATATTTACACTTTAAATATATTAACAAGTGAAGATGGAATGTCTGCTAGGAATATGCGTGGACAGAAGTGCACTGGGCATGGGTATTGAGCTGGCCAGTCACTCTCAGAGGACCTATAGTGTTTCTCATTCTTTCTTGCTTCTTCTCTGTTATTAGGCTATATTTGCACATTCTTAATCTGTTCCAGTGCAAAATAATTAGTCTTGTGTTGAATACCTTCCATGCTGATTTTCTGGTAAACTATTTTATTCTGAAAACACGGAGGCAACTGAAGAATCCACTCGCACTCAGTTGGTAGCTATTGCTTTCTACAAGCCATGTGATAAATGACCTTTCAATATAAGGTAAAGCATGCTTTGCCTCATATTGCAATGGAGGAGGGTTGCCTATCTTAGCTTTACTGTATATCAGCACAGAGGAAACAGCAAACAGCTGAAAGTCAAAAATAGCCTGAGTCTAAGCTCTTTTTGTAGCTGGAGTTGATTCTGAAGAAGGCTTGTCAGTAGAATTGCTGCTTCAGGATGTAGTGGCGTGACTGCAGATAGATAAACCTGGCTTGGCCTGGGACTATGTGTGTGATGAAATTCCAGGCCAATTTGGGCAGACCAACAGCAGCTCAGGTAGCAACACAGACCAGTCCTCTGCTTCTTCAGTCAAGGCTGGAAAGTGGCCTAGCAGGACACAAAAGTTGACAGGCGGTAGATTTCTCAAACTGGAGCGAGGGACTCCTTTGTCATGACAGGTGATTTTGCTATTGAAAATATAACAATTTGAACATAATGTAAAGGGATAATACAATAAGAGAAAACAGTTTTCAGGGAGGAGAAGATGAAAGAAGCAAACAGTTGTTGATGTCTTCAGAAGTTTAGGTGACAAGAAAGGTAGATTCACCGTCCTTGGTTCCCTAGATGAACTTTAACTCCAAGGAATTTTGCACAACCTGATGGGATCAATCACTCCCGTGGGACAGAGCAGAGCCACCTGGAGCAGTCTGGAGTAGGCCAGAGACTACAAGGCAAGTGAGGATTTCTTCCAATTTTGCTAATAGTTCGGGAGTACCTTCAAATGGCTGTGCTTACCATTTTCTGAAGGCAACCACATGGGTTTTTATTCAGAGTGGATAGGATGCGAGGCTTAGATATTTGAAATGTATGTGAGACTGATCTTAACAAATTTTAATCCTCAAGTGAGAAAACCTGTGAAGATTTTGAGCAGTATGCAAGAAAAAAAAAAGTAGAAAATTGATTCTATTAATACATATTTCATGTGCCAGAAGCACTGAAAATGTTAAAATAGTGTTTTAAAACATACATTATGTTGTGGTTTTGTAAAGCTTTAGTCATAAATGTCTTGCCGATGATTTCTCCTGTTGTAATTCAGTGCATTCCCAAATGCTGAGACATCCTTTTGTGCTGGTCAGGAAAATATTATTGCTTGTCCAGAAGAGATTTTGGTTATGCATCTCTTGTGCAGGAAGTAAATCTCATTGGAGATGCATTACTAAATTCTAAAGTAACTCAGAATTTATTTTCTCCCTGCACGGAATTTTTTTTTGCTATGAAGACTATATTTCCTTATAATTGAGAATCAATTGTTCAGATTCTTTTGCTGCCTATCCTGTTTTCCTCAAGAATCACTCTATATAATTGTAATTAGCCAAATGGCTAAAGAGGGAAGAGTATATTTAGATTTTTACCATTATCTTACATTTTCTCAAGCTTCCTCTTTCTTCAAATGCACAAGTTCTTTGAGATGAAAACTTTCATGCTTGTTTTCAACACAATGTTTGTGAGAGAGGCTGAAGGGTAGGGTGTTTGTTCCAGTAGCCCTCAAATATGGGGGCTCTTAAAATAGACCTTTTTTTTTTCCTTTATCACAATGCTTTGCTTTGTCTAAAATCTTTTTCTGAATTAAATGGATTTATATAATTTATTCCTTTACTTCATGGCCTTTAAAATTATTTTAATATGCTCCTTCCACAATTATGTGAATATGCAGTCTGCTAAAATCTCTAAAGTAGTAAATTTTGTTTTAACACTCATTTTAACTGCTCATTTCTATCCTAAGTTTGTGACTGGAAACATACCTTTTCCTCTGTTCCTTTTCTGGTCATTCTGTTCACTTTCATTTCCCCCCAAGAGAGGGAAAATCAGTTGTACCAGCTGATTTTGGATTGGACAGAAATATGGCTCCATATCTTTTTTATAATCAGTCATCTTATCCCCAAAAACTACACTAATGCCCCGCGTGTTTGGTCAAAAGGTTTGTAGCAAATTACAATGCTCAATGCATTTTCTCGTTGTCGTTTCCAGTGCTGATTTCATGTTTTGCAGAAATCAGGTGCTGTCTTCTGAACCAAATCTGATATTTCTTGTGAACGCGGTGTCTTCTTTCCTCCCTCAGCTGTCCCCATGAGGACGTCAGTCAGTTGTCTGCCTCGAGTGTTGCTTTGTAGCGTAACCGTCTTTGCTCTTCAAAGACGAGTGGGAGCTGAAAGTCCTCCCGCCCTTCTGGTGACGGAAAATACAAAACAAACTGTATTTCTGTTTCAGACTTGTGAGTTCACTACAGTTCTTTGTTTGGGCTTTTGGGTTTGTTCTTAGTTATTCCATTGATCTCAACAGCTCTGGAAGTCAGCCATGCAGTAGCTAATCCCTTGACATCAAGGATCATCTTTTAGAGAGTTACTGCATGGTCACCCCTTGCGATGCTCTTTCCAACACGTGGTTTGACCTCAACAGTAGGATTTCCATGTGCGAGTGGCACCTGCAGGGCACAGCAGCATCCTGAGAGGTGCCTCCGTTCAGTACACACGTAGCTATTTGTCTTTCCAGCTTGCATTTGAAGTGTCGCCTTTGTTGCTTGGTCTGGATCCTGCTAATTCAGACCAGTGAATATTGGCCAAAATGTGACAGCAGCGCATAGAAATGAGTAATTTTACTGAGGTAAAATATGATTGTCATCAGTAACACAAGGAATTTGCATGTTGGCCTAACATAGCAAATCAGAGCTGCTCTCTTTGCATTTACGGGACGTTATTTTTTGCTGTGTGCTGCTTGGCTTCCTGGGAGGTGTTACAACTTCTTACAACTTTTAACTGGCTTTAATACAGATTGTTTGACCCCTCTGGATATCTGAAACCACTCTACCTTAAAGCATTACCCCAGCTTCTTGCTTCAACAGCAAAAATGTTTTGGGGTGAATAGTGTGGCTTTCCTCACCAGATTAGTATCTTCTAGATACTGTGTTACGCACAAAGAAAAATTTTGGTCTGTGACTTGTATACCTAACCATCCTGGTGTAGAGTCCAAAATCACCAAAGTTTTCTACTCATTTTTGGAACCTGTATCTGGGAAAATAGATATCTAATATAACTCAAAATAGAATCTGTTTAGTTGCCTACCCAGTAGATGATTTCAGCTCCTGCAGAAATATTAAAAACTGTTGATAAATGCAAAGTTGCAGCCAGGAGAGAGAGGCCCTTGCTATTTGCAGGTGACCTACTTCGGCGTGAGAGAGAGTGACCTACTGAAGTAAAAATAAATAAATACGAATTCTGTTGCTAGCTTACTCAGTGGCCTGCAGAATGCTTTGGGGAAAATTGCTTTCGCTCTCTTTGTTTTCTTGCTGCAATGATAAATGATACTGCCCTGAAATGGCTTTGCATGTGTGTGGGACAAGAACACACGGAAGACCTGTGGAAGACCTACGTATTGTTGCACGATGAAAGTGAAGGTTCAAGACCAGTATTTTCTTCAGAAACTTCAGAATCCTTTTACTCGTCTAGTGACAAAGAAGCAAATCTGAAACAAACTTCAAATTCTTACTGAAGGGAAAACATTTCCCAGAAAGTTGCAGGAGGATAAGGGAACACTAGGAAACACAGGGAATTTCTTGCCTTTTAGACTGGCTTATTGTCTATGTGGCTGATTCCAGGTCTTATGCTCAGAATTTCAGCATAAAACTTTGAGATTTGTCAGTAATTAATATTTTAGAAAAAAAAAAGTTTTTTTTTTTTTTTTAAGCTAAGGAAGCCTACTGCCCTTCAAGGCCTAGTGTTTTATCTTCTGTTGATACCAACCACAGGCATTCCACGCTTTCTTATGTAATCTTCTTTATGAAAGCACAGTAACGCAACCCAGTGAGTTTACTTGTCCTGACCTGCTTAATCCAAGCAGGGAACCATACGTAAGCGTAATAATGGCTTTCCACCTCTGGTTTCCTTAAGTTATGTAGCAGGGGAATCTAACTAATTCCAAGCTAAAGCTGGAACTTGTTAGTAGCAACTTTGCTCAGGAAATAGGAGCTCTTTTATAGAACAGACAGAGAAAAATGGTACCGGTGCTTACATATATCCTCAAAACATCACATTCTGATACAGATTTACTTAAGTAGAAAAATTTCAGGAGAAGATCTTGTTAATATTTTGATTGGGACAAATCAGGCCTGACTACACAAATTATATAAGATAATTGCAGATTGTACTGATATTAATTTTAAGAGCAAAGAAAGAAAAATGCTAGCCAAGCTGCTGGGAAGGCAGAAATCAAGAAACAAGGCAGACTTGGGCAAGCCCCTGTGTATGCCTTCACATAAAAAATTCACTGGCATCATCCACTGACATTGATCTCTTCTACAGTTATTCCTTTGAGCTCTTTTCTTCCACTGAATGCAGCTTCACCAAATATAGCACCTTGGCCTTGCTGTGAGCCCTTTCCTGTTGGAGAGGGGAAGATGCAGATATTATACTGAATAGAAGAAGTTTTATTGGGATACCTCATCATAATTTGGGGAAAAGTGTTAGACTATCATATTACTAAGGGGTATGTAGCAGAGAAAGTACATGGTCCATGGTAAACAATATAAGACAGATAAATAATGATGTATAGCACATTATTACTTGAAAGCGAGCACCCTTTGTAGAAATACTAGTACAGCATTGCCTTTTAGTACTTCATGTGTTTCTTTACAAGATCTGATTCTGCTTTAAATCATATATAAATACCCTCTCCGTTACTGTATATCTATCGGAGACTGCATCTTAAAACTATATAATAAACGACTTCTGCTTGGAATTAGCCAAATCTGTTCATAACAGATTATTATCAATAGCTTTTATAGAGGTCATTATCAGTTCCAATTGTCTGCCAAGCAGCATTAGGTTTAGTGTTTCCATCCGCCTAGTCATTTAACACATGTCAAACTCAAAGTAACTGGTAATTTCTGCAATTAAGGCCACCATTATTGTTTCCTTTACTTAAACACGGAGTCCAAATTACATGGTTAAATGTAACCACCAGTTGTCTCCTACCACCATTCCGCACACTTAACAGTCTGTGCTGCAGTTCAGTGTTAACCCTATGAGAATATACAATTAGTAAAATAACTGTAGATTAAGTTTGCTACTGTGAGCTCAAGCCTTAAAAGACAATATCCTTTTGAAGGCATCTAATTGGAGGAAAATCTCAGTGAATGGTGAGAGGCGTGACCTTCAATCTTAAAAACAAATAAATGAAAGCTTAAAACTGCTGCTTGAAGTTATGTGTATGCTCAACCATATACAAATAGGACAAAATAGTTGTAAACAATTAGAGCAAAATCTTTCTTTTGCTGTTAATATGAATAGTTCTGTTTCTTATTTGAAAGGATGAAGAAATCCTTAACATGCTCAGTGGGTAACAAGAAAAGCTGAGGGAAAGCAGTACAGGAAATTGATGAATAGGAAAAATAGACAAATATTATCTGAGAATTTCATGCTCAGTTCTTACAAGACCTGATCCAAAGTCCATTCACAGTCACTAAGAGGAGTTCCTACTGACTGCTCCAGAAGGTTGGTTCTTAGTTAGGAGCTGATGTTAGAATGGGGATTGAGAGCAAGGTAACGGATACTGCATTTCACACTGAGTATCAGTAATTAGAATTGAAATTTATATTTGCAGGTACTAGCTTATTTTAGAGTGTAATAGTTTTGTAATGACTTCTAAAGTAATATTTTGCTTTATTTCACATATTCAGGATGGAAGTCTAACACAACAAACAATCACCTGGTGCTAAGAACCAGGTGCTATCAATGCAAAGCTGCAAAGAGTCCCAGGGGAAAGCAAGTAAGTAATTTCTGCTAAACAGTGGTGCCCTTCTCTTTATAAAATAAGGCTAAGGAGGAAGGTGGTGTCACTCTCTCACTGCAACCTTTTTCTCCTTGTTGGTTTAAGCCAAACTGTACCGTTATTTAAATGTTGGTTTCTGTATTTGATTGAATGTGCCTTTATTGAGAGAAGCAATGCTCTTATATGAATGTGACACATTTTTTTTTCTCCAAGGGAAAACAAACCTATTTAAGTCACTTAAAGAAATCTGTAAAAGCTACAGTGAATTTAATTTAATCTGACGGTATGTTTAATCATGTTTAAGACACTTAAGGGATTTTGTTGATTTATATATTTATTAACAGGGGTTCTTTTATATCCTGATTCACAAATGTATAGCTCATTCAAATTAAGAGTAATGTTACATGCCTATCTTCTTCTCTTTTGGCCAAATTTAGTAATTCCCGGAATGGGCAATGAAGTGCACGTAAACTGCTGAGAGGCCCATGGCCTGCAGGGCCAGCAAACCATGGGGTAGCTAAAACTGGGACAGTGAAAGAGGTGAACTGCTTTTACTCAGCTGAAACAAAGCTGCCTAGGGCTGAGCCTTGTATTCCATTTGGCCCTTGGATTAGCAAGAAATCTGTCTTAGAGGCAAGGGTCTGTCGGAGACATTAAGATGTGCCATCAGTCAACCGTAAGCAGCAGCTTCGTGCTCAGTTGCAGAGGGACCAGAGGAAACACTCCCTTCCCTACCGCAACAGCCATATAATTTCTCCCTTAAAACACTGTCACAGCTCTTTATCTTGGGGATAAATACTGATAAAGCTGCTCTGCCAGGCAGGTTCTGTAAGCGGGCGGCGTGGGAGGGGGCCACGGTGCAGCCATGCAGGCCGTGACGAAGTGCAGGCCCAGCAGCCCACTCAAGCACTTGTTACAAGCACATAAACACTTGCTGTTTCGAGATACGAGAGAAGGGCAGCAGCTGAAAACAAGCTAAATCAGAGGGACTGGGCCGCTCTGCTATTTATCAACTCCTAATTAACTGTTAATTTGCTGGTCTTTAGGTTCAAGCACAGCCCTAATTCATCACAGGCAGCAATGGCAGTGTCAAAGCTGGGGGAAGGTACTCCACGCAGCACTTTAGCACTCTTTTCATTAACAAAAAAACATTATGTGAAGCAATTCATATTGCTGTCTGAGTCAGAGATAAGACTGCAAGTAAAATGCAAGAGTATTTCAATGCAGCCCACACTGGGCTGCGATGTGGATGAGCTGCTGCCTTCCCCGTGGCCGCCTGTCCACCAGGAGCTCATCTGAAGGAGCGTTCCCTTTCCATCAGACGAGTAGGTATCTGTCTGCAAAGTCTCCTAGTGACTTTATTTCCTGGTTATACCAGGAATTAGCAACTAAAATAGTCCATAGGAATTGTTATAAAATATTTGTCCCTAGCAGAATAATTGTTCTTTTTTATTCTTTACTTATGCATAGAAAATGCTGTGGTCAATTTACTATCGCTTCGTTTTAAGATCGGTTTGTGTTCAGCTTGTGTATATACCCAAACAATCTCATCACATCATGTTTTAACACACCATTGCTTCAGCTATGCCCTTTCCAAAAATGTTTCTTCTGAGAGCTCACATAATCTAGTATCTCTGGTTTGTGAGGGCTTGCTCCTTCAATACCTGCATAATAAAGTATTTAGGACTATGAATAGCTCCATTTGGGTGATTAGTTCGATAATGGTGCTAGATTAGGCTCACAGATTCCAGCCGTGCACCCATTAGTTCATATGACCAGTCCCATGGATTTACCAAGTACATAAAGTTAAGAACGTACATAAACATGAGGCTGTAAATGCTCATAGTAGGAAGCACAGCTTATATTGCAACATCTGTGGCACTCTCTGAACAGCTTTTAATAGGAATACATTTGATTTTGTTATCTGACTATGTAGTCTCTGTTTCTCTCCAGTGCTGTGATCTATACTGACATCCCACAAACCAGCCATCACTAAAATTATCATTTCACTCTTGTTATCAAAATATTTGAAAAGCAGCAGGAGAAGAAGGAAAGCATTTCACTGAGAGAGGCCAAGATGAGGAAGACTTTTAATATAGAAGTCTTATAGAGAGCTCATGACATTTACACGCTTTGTGCCACTTCATATCCCCTTGTTGTAACACCTAGTTAATGTTTTCCCTTTACGGTCTTTCAGGCCTGGAACACCTTATTAATGTCAAGCATCTTGCTCTCCTTGGCTAAGGTTGGTGTTGCATATTTAAGTGAGCCCTCCCTTCCAGGGGATAATGATTTTGGTGGGTGCCTTGAATTAAAGGGGAAAGTTATGCTAGCTACAGAGCTTTTTGTGCTCTGATGCCAGAAAATGCTCTATTGTTTACACTGAAGTTTGGCAGGATACTGGTGTATTTACTACAATCTTGGGAGTTGGGGTGTTTCTTAGCGAAACTGGCTGGTTTATTAGCACTTGAAAATCACCTACTGCACAACAGTAGCTTTTCACTGTGATTTCATTTAACTCATCTGCATTGAGAGGTGACCTGTAAATCCAACACCTCCCTTTTCTCTTTACAGACTCTTGGATTTGGAAAGAATGGTTGAGTTCAAACCTGGTAGCCCAAGTTGATATTTGCTATTGGACTGTTTGAGACCAAGTCTAAATGACCTGATCAAAAAGAGTGTTTTTAAGTTTTTAATTTATTAATTTTCTTAAGCTTCTGTTGAATTACTGTTTTCTATGCCATCTTATTTTCTACATTAGGGTAATCTGTTAGGCCTAATAGGTTGCATTCACTTTACAGTCCAAAACGCAAAATGGTTCTCATAAATGTGACTACATTTGGGAGCTGTTGGCAGGTCTGAAGCCTGCCAACCATGGTCTAAAGCTCCTCGATATTTCTGCAGCTCTCCACAGAGTCTAGATTGTCCTGCCAAACTGTCGTGAGCGCTGTGAAAGATGAGGTGGCTTCAGAAGAGCACAGGACTCTTTTTGCTGCATAGTGCACACAAAATTAAAGGTAATAGATTGGCAAGGACTGTTGGACTACAACTTATAGAGAAAAATCCTGTCTTTTTGCTTTCTGTTTTCATGCAGTGTTGCAGTTGAGCTAACCTCAATGTTAGTGACAAGCAGTTAAACTGTGCCAAGAGCTGGACTAACATAGTAATAAGAAGCAGGAGGGCAGTGATGGCTTATTTTTGTGAGAGCATTTGAGATGCTGCAGTTCAAGCCACTGTTATAGCACAGTCTTTAAATTTCTGCTCAAAACATCAGTGTGATGGAGGTGAATTTTCCCACATCCTATACAGAGAATTTGCATACTGGGCATTTGTATTTTCAGCACACAACCTGTTGTATTGAGAAAACCATGCGGGTATTTGGTACTCATGTGAAAATAATGAATGGCTTTGCACCTTCAGAGGTGGAGAATGCATTGCCTTTGCGGAGCCACCAATGCCAACTGCCAATGAGATGTGAAAGTGAATACTAGTCCCTTGAGCCTGCAGACAGGACGTAGGCAGCCATTCCTTGCCAGTGCTGGGTGCTAGGATGTTTACTCTGGTATAGTCAGTAAGACTCTGCATTTTTTGGGCAAAGAAGCCTGGAAACCTAGTCACCAAATATGGACTTTCCTCTTTTATCCTCACCCCTCTTACTAGTAAAAAGTATGCTGTACTTTTTTTTTCCTGCTGCATTCCAAAACACTCATTATTCAAACTTTCAAAATAGGTTTAAAATATACATTAATTTCTGCTCAGTGAGCACTTTTCACTTGATCTCTGTAATCTTGCACTTGGGCATCTAGAGGCCAGATGTGAATTAGCTCTGATGTCTGTATCAGGATGGCAAAAAGAACATTTCCTTGGCGGTTCCCTTTCTCCCAGCCCAGCGTAGGAGGCAGGTAGGTGTAAGGTGCAACAACAGCAGGTGGAAAGAGAGCTAGGTCCCATGCAGCATGTCCTGATCCCTGCTGGTCCCTTGAAGGAATCCTATGCAGGCACACTTGTAGTCACTGCTGTGTATCTCTCCTCCCGCCGGTCCCCAAAACAGCAGCAAAATTTTCTTGTGCTTGTAGGCACCACTGAGAGTGTTTTGCCAGTGAGCCCCAGGATACGGGTGCTTGTCCAGGCTTAACTGTAAATTTGCTCACAGCGGAGAAACCTGTGGAATTGGAGAGGTTTGAAGGAGACTGACACCTGGTTTATTTCTGCTTTTTCTTCCTCCAAAGCTGGTGTAAGAAGAATCAGCTCAGTGTTATTTTAATATACTGATATCATGCAACAGTATGTTAGTATGTTGTATGGTATCATATTTTGCTTTAGTACTACCCTGTATCAGAAGTGATTCTAGATGAAGATTCACTTCTTTGTTTTTAAGTTGAGTTTAAAATGAAGACATATTTGTTTGCACGTCAGTATTACCCACCAATTACGTGACTTAGGAGATGTGGATTTGACACAGACATTGGTTTTGCTTTTCAAATAATCTTTAGTTCAGCTATAGGATGGTGATAACTGTTCTTTTAGCAGCAGAAGATACTGAAAAGCAAGAAAAAAAGCCTCTTTGGATGACTTCTTTTAAAAAAAAACACTATGAAGGGAAAAATAATCTATATACTTTGTGTTCTTCCCAGATACTACTACTTTGCCAGCTTACTTTTCATAAGGCTGCCAGGCAGACAGTGAATTGCCAGCAGAATATAGAATCTAGCTATAGTCAGATAAGCCCCTAATTCATTTTGATGACAGCTTAGATCCCTGTAATGGGTGCAGCCCACTTAAATGCAGCTGTTGACAGCCAACTATTATGAGAAGTGTACGAACAACATGATTTCTGTCTTCTCATTTTCTATGAGATAAATGCTTCATTCACCCTTTCCACTCACAGTCTTTATGTCTGTGCAAATACTTCCTGAAATAGGTATCTGCATTAAAACAAACAAACAAAAAGCTAATGATTTCCTAGCTAAAAAGTTTCCAGGGAACCATTACAAGTATTTTTCTATACAGTAGTACCTCAACAATGCTTTTGAGACGTATTGACTTTGCTGTATTTGGGGAGAAGAGCTGTCTGCTACAAGAGCAAGCAGTAAATCTCATTCTTGGGACTACCTGCTGTCCTGCTCTCAGGCTTGCATGTAGGGAACCCACACACTGCTTCCCAGAAACCACAAATGTACCTGTTTAGTGTGCACCACTCAATCTATGTGCATAGTTTCACTGAAAACTGCTATTAACAGTCTCATGTAGTATATTACATGTCCAGGACCTCTGGATGTCTCCAGCTGTCAGATCTGGAAATACTAGATGTTTGGAAGGCCTGGAAGAGTCTATGCAGGCATTAAAATTTTCCTGGACTGAACTTCTGTTAGCAGAAGAGGAGGGTAACCCTATGTTTTGCAGATTCCAGGTAGGATAACCCTATGTTTTGCAGGTTCCAGGTAGGATAACCCTATGCTTTGCAGATCCCAGTGGTCCAGGAGGTGAGTGTAAAAATACTTCCAAAGTTTGGCTGAGTTGTGCTCTGTGGCAGGAAGTTTACTAATGGGTGTTTTTTTTTTTCTTTTTTCTTCCCCCCCCCCCTTTGATGTCTTTTCTTAAACATTGCCTGTGTTTCCCTCCCTCTTTTCAATGCCACTTCCCTGGACTCATTTCTGTGGAATTTTACACAGGCAGCAAAAAGAGAACTCCCTCAACCCCGGAGTGCTGTTCTGCCTGTGCAAAATGAAATACCGTACTTTTTATGAGACTCTCCCATGAGAGAAATGAAATACTAAAAGTAGATACATTACTTAAATTGATTAAACAAAAGCTATTTCACTTAAATGAACAATATGAGAAAGGTCCTTCAAAAAGTGACGACCATTTTGTCGTGAAAAAACTACATACCCAATCTACTACTTACATCCTTATATTTGCCTGATTATTTTGGCTGATAACATTGTTTTCTCTCTACATCTCTAGATATTCTTTCCAAGTGGCAGTTATATACATCAAAATGATTTAAGACCTACTTCATCATCACATTATCCCTTCTCTTTGACCAGTGCTGGAGCCTTCACTGTTAATTCATTTGTCTGCTACAGGAGAAGAAGAGTCCCCTTAAGCTTCCTTATCTTTCCTTTCAAGTTGTCCTGAGACTAATCTAGACTTCCCAAAGGCCCTCTTTGTAAATATGTACTCTATCAAGCCCCGTGATGTACATGGCTTGTGAGGTGCTGAATGCTGTAATTAGAAGACTCAATTAACAGTGACTTGAAGATGTTCGCCATCTTACAGGATTATCACTAATGCTGGGAACAAAAAGGTGTCTTCTCCTAAATCAAGAGATGTCTGTTTCCTTTAACCTAAGACAAATTCAGGTATTTTCATCTGTATTTTGAATAGCAAGTACTTTAATCTTCAAGAGAAGATGTTAGCTATGACATGAGGTATACTTAGTCCCATGGCCTAAACTAGATAGCTCTGGTTCCCTATTCCTTTTCATGTCTGATTTCTTTCTTGGGCTAGGTTAGAAGTCTTTGCTTTTTTTTTTTTTTTTTTTTTTTTTTTTTGGTCAAACTGTATTATGTATTTCCAGCAGGCAAGAAAATCCACCTGATTTGACCCCATCTCATTAGGCTAGAATCTGAGCCGGGATATGTGTGAGCCTGGAAACCATCATGTCCTAAATCTAAACAACATTTGTGCCCACTGGACTCTCAAGAACTGCAGAACAAATGTTGGTATGCTTGGAGCATGGTAGACACCTCATTTATTTGCTAGCTTTCTTGAGAGATCAAAAGAACCAAAGCTGTATGGAAATTGTAAGAGGGTCTTAATCAGCAGCTACCCAAGTAAACGGATGATTGAGGTAGGTTTCTGCTACCTAAAGGTAGGTTTTTTCTGTCATTTCTAGCGCCAACCGTAACCCTTCAGGTGCTGCCCCCAAGGCTCCTGCAGGCTGTGTCACATCTGTCAGCCCTGGGGGCTGGTGACAACTGCCACACTGCTGCCACAGACAGGTCTCCCTGGCTGCGGGGGTACTTGGTCTGACTGATGTGACTACACAAAGTCCAGATCAGAGAGGAAAGAGGAAGATAGGCTAGTTACATCCCATCCCACCCGCCCAAAAGTCTGCTTAAACGTCTCTCTTCTGTGGATATTGGAAATCTGGAGGAGGAAACAGAATTTTCAGGTGGCCTCTCCAAAATCCTTCAAAGCAAAGGAGAAATTTGGTGTGAAAACTGTTTTCTCACCTATGTACTATGATGAGCGTTAGCTTGGGATTCTGTGCTGCACAGCCCTGAATTTGAATAAGGGCAACGTATCTGAATATGTGAAATAAGTTTTGAAATGATCGTTAGTACGTTCAGATTAGCAGTAATTTAATTTTAATGGGGATGTTTGTACTTGTAGATGTTTTAGCATAAATAACTACATATCTGCCTTTAATTAATTCTCTTGATAAATCAACTTCTCAACCTACATCAAGTTGCCTTAATGAGGAAAAATTCTTGTTTATATCAACAGCATTTAGCCAAATGTGAAATGTTTATAGCAATAATTCAACAGCCTCCTTGAAGGAGCACAAACAACAGTGATGAACGTCCAGGTTGTGCAGCTCTTTCTCTTCCTTCCCATCAGATAAATAACATGTTTGGTTTAAAAATAAATGACGATGTTTTGGATAAGCAGTAGCGTTGCTGGAGGGGAAATGGGCTGAATTGTAGCACTGAGTTATTTGCTTGGGTAGGTGAAGGTCCCACCTAGTTTGAATCACACTGCACAGACCCTTGATAAAACACACTCACCCTGAGGTCTGGCTTTATTTTAGCAACAATTTGGTTAATTTGTTACTTTATCAATAAAATAAACTTCAGGTTAAGCTTGCAGTAAAGGCTTGGTTGGTTTGAGGAGGCCTTTCTCTCCCAGCACGACACAGCTGATCTGTTTCTGCCCTTGATCTTTATTTGATACACCTGCTGGTGTGAATTCCAGCTATTTTTTCTCATGAAAGATTTTGTCTGCTATGTGGGACCTCACAGCTTGTTACAGCCTCCAGAGGGATTCAGAAATGTCTGGAAGATCCATCCTTGATTTCTAGCCTGCACCACAGCCTTGGCCTCCGCGTCCTTGGCGCTGTTGCCCTTCCCAGGGGTCTGTTCATAAGCAGAGATTTTGCTAAATTCAGGTTAAGGTCGGAGGAGAAAGAGGAAGGTGACTATAAAGAAGACATGAAGAACTCGGTGTGGAAGAGAGGCTTCCTCTGCTTCTTTTTTTTTTTTTTCCTGAGGAAAACCCAGTCCTTCCTGACAGTGTAAGTCTGAGACAACAGGTAAACCCTTGTGGAAGTTTCATCTGATTTTCCTTGGTCTCTATATTCTTCTTTTTAATTAGAGCAAGGAAGCTATCCATGGATTTGTTCATTATTAGGGCCAAGCAAGACGTTCTTAGCTTTCTCTCTGAATTCTTGAATTCTCCCTTTGTAACATATTTGTTGTTTGAAATCTTGCTTTAACTTCTTTCCATTTTTAATTTGTGAATAAGCTTTATAAACCACTGACAGTACTTATTTTAAATGTTATTCAGACATTCTGGATTTATACCAAAGTCATGTAATATTTCTATTCCTTGAGTGAGCAAGTTCCTTGCTTGTTTGAGTTAGCATCTTGCTGAAAAGGTTGCCTGAGAATTTGTGAATTCGTTATTTTATTTCTGCAAATATTTTTCCAGGATTCATTTTCAAGCAAGTTCTTGTCCATCCTGGGATTAAAAACAACATTTTCTGCAGAAGATTGATATAAAAAGATTGCAAGCACAGATTAGATGATTGGTTTTAAAGTATTGAATAGATGTACCAAGTATGCATCTTCCATCCAACCTTGTTGGTTATTTTGATTAACACTGATTGCCAGGGAAAAGGGTGCATTTTTGGCCTCTGCATGCCTTTAGTTGATTTGCACAGTTTGCCTTATCTTTGCATATATTTCTGTGTTGATTTGAATAACAGCTAATATTAATCCAAGTGAAACATAGGTATTTCATAGCAAAAAACTCCATCAGAATCTTCTACGCTATTGTGTAGTTTTGTATGCTCTTGTATGATATTATATATGGTAGCAGGGAAAAAATGCTCTTGTTTCACCAACAGCACTCTCCACCTGTGATAATTATCTTTTTTCTTTTATTTGTTTGCTGTCCCTTTCACTTTCCAGAGCAACTCAAATGATTCCTGGAGGAAAACGGGGAAAAAAAGGATTTTTTTTTTTATTTAATAAATCAAAATCACATATAAATAATACTTTGCAATTATGAGTGTTTAAATTCAAAATTTTTTAGGCTAATCACTTTCAGAAACAAACAAGAGATTGAATTTATATCGCCTGCAGTTGTTATTGGAAAGGTATACCTAGAGATTGCTAAATGCAGTCAGTCCCAGTGCAATTATGATCACTCAAGCATGCTTTCAACGTATCGTGCCAAATTAGGTAGATTTGAGCAATTTGACTTCCTGTAACAAATCTCCAGGGCACTTTTGAGAAAGTACAGACTGTTTACAAACACTCTCGGGTTTCATGAGGACCTCGGTGCAGCAGCAGTCCTAGCAGTGCACAGGCACACACCTGTCAAGCCGTGACAGCACGGACCTCTCATGCCACATGTGCCGGAGAAAGACCTCGCTCTCTAGGTTTTGTTACCCTTTATTTGCAATTTAAAAACTGAAAGGCCACCAAAGTTTTAATTACCTTGGGCTCAGTCTTTTGAAAACCAAAATGCTACAATCTGTTAAATGTAAATATTGTTGGCTTTCTGCATTATGTTTCTTCCTTGAATTATTTTTTTGTTGCCAGGGTGTTGGGTTTTTCTTTTTTTCCTTTTTTCTTTTTTTATTTTTTTTCCCTTGTGCTAGATGGAAAGGAAAAAAAAAAAAAAGAGAGAGAGAGAGTGTATATCTGGACTATATATGATAGAGGTATAACAGTTTAGCTAATACTTTTAAAGAACTGCTATTGCCCTATATCTGATCCAATTTAGATGGTCAGTATTTATGAAACCACAGGTTTCAGCAACTCCTTTGCTGACCGTAGAGGTCCTAAAATAATCTTACAATGCCAGTATATATGTTTTCCCTGGAAACAAGCCAATTTTCCTAAGAAGATAAAATCAAATTTTACAGAATGTACTAAATTTTCTCCTATGTCCTCAGTACCAGATTTGTAGAGTACTACTGTTCTCACTGGGACGGAGATTGGGTTGCTGTAATGCGGTGATGAACAGAAGTGAACAGCACTTTTTTTTTCCTAGTCAATGTACCACAGTGACACCATTTCTGGGCCAGAGCATAGGGCACTATCCTGTACCTATATCCCAGCTGCCTGCTTAGTACAGTAGTATGTGCTGTATGCTGGGGGCCTGAAGGCCTGAGCATGTAGGATTACTTGCCAGATAGGCTGGTGTTTAAGTGTTTTCCTGGGTCGTGGCCAACACGCTCAGCACCTTGAAGAATTGAGCTGTAATGAGGTGTTAAAGTGCTTATTCTTCCACAAGCATTTTAGTTTTAAAACTAAGTCTTTTTACTAATTCTGTTGTACAGCACAGCACGACCACACTGAGCTTCTGTTACTGTCCTGTTCATCGCTGAATTGCAGTAAAATTCCTTAGGTGCTGGATTTGTATAAATATAGTAAAAAATGCGCTGCTTTGAAAAGTGCGTCTTTTGGGGGAGGTGAAAGGAGGAGGGTGGGTGGATGGTGTTAAGAGCAGCCAAATGGAGTGAAATGTTTTTAAGCTCTTCCAAACAGCTACACACACTCTCACTCACAGAGATCCTTGGTGAAAGCAGAATCCAATTAGGTTTTAGGACTCGGCAATAGCCAAGTTTTCTGCAGGTCACTGTAAAAATAAAGATCAGTCCTGTGTGTAATATTAAAGATTAGAAGTGGCACCACTGTGCAGTCTGTTGATATTTTAGTACAACACAAAATCTTCTTGTTATCTTGCTGTCTTCTGCACCTCTCCTGCCCTTTGCATGATGTATGTGGAGAAAAGGGTTGGTATGCGCAAAATATTCCACTGTGGAAATTAGTAGCTCATCAACTTATACTTCTCACCTGTATAAATGAGGACTAAAAATTCACTGAAATGCTCTGGCAGCTGTTTTCTTCCTCAGTTCTGTTAGGCTGCTGGAATGGCCTGACCGATTGGAGAAGATGGGTTCTCCCCTCTTATGTTTCGGTACTTGCTGCATTGCCCTCTTGGCCTCTCTTGGGTTGCTCCTTTCCTGCTTTTGCACTTCTGCGTGTGTTGATGCCGAGTCTTGCGTGTTTTAGCCGTGCCTGGGCTGCTTTTGGCATACAGAGCTCCTGCCCTGCAATCCCCTGGCCACGTGGGTGCTCGCGGGGGCACAGGCCGCCGTGCAGAGGGGCTGCTCCCACCAGCCCTTCCTGCTCTGCGCAGCGAGGAGCCCACCCGAGGAAGGACCCTGCCCATGTGCCAGGCCGGCCCCCCGCTCGCGTGGCCACCAAGGCGTGTTTTAAAGATTTGGCTAGTTTAAAATTAACAGTTGTTTCTGTTTTAACTCTGAGGCTGTAGCGCAACCACCTTGTTCCCCTCCTGCAAAGCATGAAAACAGCGTGCCGAGTCCTCACCTCGTGGCCATGCAGAAATAGTCTCTGGTCAGGCTCCTGCATTAATGAAGTTTGCTGTGCCTGAGGAGTGTGTGGTCCTGAGCACACTGTGCTAGAGACTTGGCACTTAAGAGTTTATTGACCAATTAAAAGCACCGTATAGCTAATTATACAATTAAAGACATTTCATTCTGTAAGATATGAGGCTGGCTTAATAAATGATGTTTTAGAGCCTCGGACTAAGGTGAAGTACTTAGAGCTGCTTTTGAGGAGGGGTGATTCTGTATGGCAGGGGTAAAAAAAAAAAAAAAAAGGGCACATTTCCTACTCCATCCAGCAAGACTAAACTTAAAATAGCTGCGTGCAGGTGTGTGCGCGTAGTCAGGGCCACGCTCCCTGCGGGTGCAGCAGCAGCCACGTCACCTTGAGGGGTGGCAAATAGGCAACTCTTTGTGCAGAGCATGACCTGGGTTAATTAATGTTTGGTGATAACTTTGGTGCAGTGGACCGCACCAAACTAATGTTTGGAGATAATCTTGGTGCAGTGGGCTGGGGTTTTGATACCTACTGCATAAACATTTAATTAACAGTGTCATCACTTGCTTGCACTGTTTGTATTACTGACTGCTGAAACATAATGTTTCATTATGGGGATATCATCTGAAAGCAATTTTTTTTTCTCCCCAGCTTTTTGCTTTGGCAATCCACACCTTGTTTTACCTTCTGTTTATTTTTCAATATCAGTAATAAATAAGAGAAAATACTGATTCTATTTTTTTCGTGAAATAAATGATTCATGGCTTTTTTAACAACTATCTTAGCAGATCTTTCGCTGTGTTTATGCAGTACTAGTCTACTTAATTTTAAGAAAACTAGGTGAAAAATATTTGGAAATAAATAGATAGTATTTATTTTAAAGCAAAAGTTGGTTCGCTGCAAGTCTTCTGTGTTTAGCACTCAGCTGACCTGACTGCACAAGTGTTAAACCCAATCACGGCCAGGGCCAGTCCCATCACTCAGCAGCAGCATTTTTAAGCCCATGGTCTTCCCTGGAGGCTCTTACTTGAGCAGGTGTCGGTGAGGGTGCCATCAGGGCCAGGTGTGGGCAATGGCTTTTGATGCAGCTCTTTGGTACCTCGTTGTGCTTTTTTAGAGCTGTACAAAATGAGGAAGGTCCTGACTGAGAAGAGCTTTTAAATGCGCATCCTTGAGTTCAGCAAGATTGTTTAGGTTCTAAAAATTTGACATACGCTTAAAGACTGTATGGGATCACAACTGTGGCTTGGAGTTGCAATTAATGTTGTGTGCGTGGGAGCAGAGAGGGGAGTCATAGCAATGTGGATGTCCCATTAGCAGTTAACTTCATTAAGAATATGGGCTACAGCTGACCTGTAAAAGTGAGAGTTTTGGATGGTTGTGGAGGGCTGAGCTGCTGGTGGTCTAAATGTGCTCAAGGGTGAATCTGTCACCAGACTAGAGGTGCTGTTGTGGCATGCTGCAAACTTCTCTTCAAGCTAATGCCCACCACTGTCCTGTGCTCCTATACAAGGTCTCTGCCTGGGCTCAAAATCTGCCTGGTTTGTGGTGGGGTTTTTTTTGTTTTTGTTTGTTTGTTTGTTTCCTTTTATAAATATCTACCTTTTTGGAAGAGTCACCACCTGAAGAATAGCCTGACTAAGGAACTGCCTCACTTAGAATTGGGAATAGGAGTAGGTTGTGACTTGAAGGGGGATCATCAATGATGAAGGGGACCTCTTAGAGTATGAGAGACAAGGAGGGAAGCAGAGAAATGCCCTTTGTGAATAACGGACAAAGAACAACACAGCTATGGTCTATAATCCTGATGGCACCTACAGGGACTAATGCTCTAGCTGAGCAATTCACAGATTTGGGTGTCTATGGAGAAATGTTCTTGTAGGGTTATGGGAGAGAATAGTGGGAAACGAGCACAGAGAGCTTTCTTGTTAGGGGAGAAGGTTGTCTGCGTCTCATATTTCCTACTGGTGGTGGACAAAAATTGCCCTTGCTTTAGGAGAGTGAAATTCTTACTGATTCGCCATAAATGCAGGATATGAATCCTGAAAGTGTGTTTGTCAGGTTAGATTTTAAAGTGTTTATGAAAGGGTATGTCTTAATCTGCTTTACAGCAGTAAGATGTGTTAAAGCTCCTGTTTACAGCTAGAGTACTAACCATGACCGCAGCCCGAATTATACTTAATAACATTCACAGCCCAACCGTGATACTATTTCCTACTGCTGATTTCCAGTTTTGCCCCTCACATTACCCCCTAACATCTCATATCCCTCTGGAGGCTCCTAAGCCTCAGCTTGAGTTTAGCATACTGTGTATGGTAAATAACCACTAACAGGCAACATCTAGAGTTATTTCCAACTTTGAACATTTTTCCAAGAAATAGAAAGGTCAAGTGGAGTGAAGTTTTTAAAAAAATAAATAAGCCAAAAAAGAAAAGAATTAATTGCAGGTTTGAAATAACATAATGACATCGAAAAATAGCAAAACGGGATTTGTAGCTTGAAATCTTATTTCAAATGATTTATATTCATCATATTTCTGCTTGTAAACAGAGATTAGAGAATAAACTTAATAAATCTCCCACTAAGGCATAGAAAGGCACATGTGCATTGTTAATGTTTTAAAAGTTCCAGTAAAAGCTTTAGATTTCACTAACAGGCAGACACATTTTCTGTAATGAAAGACGAGTAGAAAATACTTTCCTGTGAATTAATGAGCTAATTTTTGGATTACGTTCACAGCTGTTACTACATAGGCTGGCTTTGGTCATTATAATATGTTCTGATAGTCCCCCTAGTAACAAGCAAAGCAGTCTCTCCAGCTCTGAATAGTTCAAAGCTTTTGATTGCATACAGGTCCTTGAAGCTTCCAGTCAACCACTTTCTATTATGCACACTCTGGTTCTGAAAGAGCATCCAAATGGCAGAAGCTTGCACAACAACATGCTGGAGCAATGCTTTCAAGATGTTGGTAATCAGCTAACAGCAGACATTAAGAGCACCTATTACGGCCTTTGCCATGCAGGTTTGGGGATTTCTGTGTTCCTTCAGGAATGATCAAACTTAATCTCAATAATTTAGAGCACAGGCCCTCCAAAAGAGATCCAGGCTTGTCATATGTCACATTGTTTTCTCAGTGTGTTTCTTCCTTCAACTTCTAAGTTTCATCTGCTGTAACCCTTGAAATATAACATGTGCACTGAACGGCTGTGCTGGTAAACCCAACCTCCCCGTCTCTACTCAGGCAAGGCTTTAAATGGGAATTCTCTCTGAGAAATGCCTGAAACACTGACCTGTAGTTGCATTAACTTTGTGAATGGTTTAGGGTTTGCCTTTCTGTTCCAAACTTTACTTCTATGAGCCCTCAGGTCCCCTTCATGCTTTGTGCATTATACACTTTCCATTAACAGATGCCACATGTTAACAGCTTTGATAGAACTTATTAGGTTTAATGGGATGGTGGTAGGGAAGTGGTAAGTAGAATGATGGATAGTTACAATTCATCCATTAAGAAAGCTTACTTTAAAAGTCTTTGTCGGTGTTTTACCTGTGTTTAAAGCATCTCTAAAGTGATCAATTAGCCAAGAACTTTTAAACAAAATTTAAACCTCAGAGCTGACTGGCAGCCTAACAGAAAGGATGAAAGATAGATGACTTTTGTAGCACCTCAGCATTTAAAGTAATGCATGCATGGAGGGTAATTGCATCATTTTATGGGCTTTCATTTACGTAAAAATGAAATAAGTGGTTGACACATAACAAAGTTATATGAGAAATAACCACAATTTACTGTACCCTGCACTAATAAAATTCTATTTGTTTAGAATGGTTTGTTCATGAGATGCTTGTTTGCACAAATGATAATATAAGCAAATGAAAATGTTTTACAATTCTGTTTTATTTCCTTGTTCATTACAAATGCTGTGCATGCTGCAGTAAATTTTATAGTGAAATATTTTTAGCCTATACATTTTGTAAATAAAATCAAAATAAAAAGGCTAGTAATCTACCATGCAACCAACTTTCTCTGCTGTGAATTTAAAGGAAAAATGATCTTGTTGCTCTGTTAGAATGTAAAGTACCTTATTAAACTGATCTTTCTCTGTATTTCATGCTTTAAAATGACTTTTTAAAAACATTTGCACGTTTTCTCTGGTGTTACTCTGAGATATTGCTGGAGATGTGTATATGTGCAATAATTCAGCTGCCTGGTTAACTTGAATAATCATGTTAGTCTAATAACAAGCTGTAGCCCACAGAGAAAGAAAAACATTCTCACTGCTGCCGTTTCTGTATTAGCAAGACAATGTCCTGATGCTGGTTGACAGGTTCGGTAATAAAATGCTGGGTCTGTGCAGCCTGACCCATGTTCCATTTTATGACTTTCAAATAAGTTGTTAATTATTTGGGGCAAGTATTTATATCCATGTTTCTATACCCTTCATGTTTGTGCTCTGCGCCCTGTGATTTGGGCACCTTGAGGGAAGGGGGCCTGCAGGTAACGCATCAAAAGCAGGATGGCCTTAGCCTGCCTTGTGCTCATCCAGCTCTGGGCACTGCTCAGAGCGGGGCGAGCAGTGCCATTCCTGTGCCGCTGTCTCAGAAAAGGGAGAGCAAAAGCTCTGTTCTCCTTGCATTGGAGATTAAGACTAATTCTTCAGATTTCTCTTGAAAATATTTGTTTCTGTTATTTTTCTGAAAGGTGCAGTTGTTATTCTGGGTGAGAATGAGTCTATATTTAAATTACAGAATATGAGTAAGAGTTTATTTATATCCAGTCAGTTCCTTAAATGGGAAACAATGCACTAGTGTTTGTTCTAATGCATTATTAATTTCAGTCTGCTGGATTTCTTTTCTTCTAGAGTATGAACCTATTGTCGAGAAACAGCAGAATTTTGTGTATATTTAAGTATATACAGATTCCCGAAGTTTGAAATGGTATGATTTGTGTGCTTCACAATATATTTATGCAGAAGGTTTGGCTCGGAGCGTCTGGTTCTCAATGTGTTCCTACTTTTTAGCTCGGTTTTGATTTTGACATTAGAAGACCAAGGGTAGAAGGTCACACATTGAGCCTCTGACTCAGCTGGAATTAAGAACTGAGGTATCTTCTCTGTCTGTGTCTCTTGCTTGAAGTGCTGCAACCTGGGCAACCACGGATGAGCAGTTGCTTGTAGCTCCTCTGAAATCAGCCGGGCTGCTTGCTCTAACAAGAGGTCATCAGAGATCAGCGTTGCAGCCCAAGGTGCCTTTCAGGATGGAAAGTACTGAAAACTTTGCTGGCATGCTGCAACATTTTCTGTTCTTATGTCTTCAGGTTTTAACCCAGATCTGCTCCAGTCTTGGGAGGATGTGAGCGAGACATTCATTTCCTTTTGCTTTACGGGAAGTAGCAGGATGCTGGTGACTCCTAACTAGGCAACAACAGAGGAGTATGTGATGTGTGTGATGTAGATGCAATGGTCTTTGTAACTTTTTTAGAAAAGGCCACAGATTACTGGTTAGAAAAAGCTTTGGGAACCTCTAGTGGTTCTGTAGAGGGAATTTTCATGGATCTGTCTGTGTGTGTATGGGAGTGCAGGAAGAGGGAAGACTTGGTCTACTGGTCTTGTCTATAGAGTAGATTTGAAGAGTTGTCCATGTGAGTATAAGAAAATCTGAGTCTAGACAACTGAACTGAGTGCAGTAATTGTTTTGTTGTTGTTGTTGCTGGGTTGTGGTGTTCTTTTGTTTTATTTTCCCCCCGCCTCCAGCTTAAGTGGAGAGACCAGCGTACTAGGACAACTCTTGAGCTCTGTATGTGAAGCTTCCCTTTATATGAATGTATAAGTACAGATTTAGACAAGTCTGGACTTGTTTAAACAAGTCTGGAGCATTTATATTTTTGCTGCATTTCATCTATAAAACTATACAGTAAAATCATACTACTTTCTCAAAAAAGGGCAAAAATTTTAGGCTGTATCTGCAAACAATTAGTCAAAAATGGTACTTATTTGAACTGTAATCTTCTTAATCTTCTATGCTAGAAAATTCCCAAACTTTGAGCCAATATTGTGACAGTTAGTTTATTATTTGATAACATAGGCATTCTGTATAACAACATTGCTCTGGATGTGGAGTGTCCTTTAATCAAGTGCAGAGCTGGAAACAAATCACGGATGTGTCAATCTCATAAGTGATAGGAAGTCATCAACACTGATTTGCTCTGCAGAAAGCACAGAGTCAACATAAACTGTCTTTTTTTTTTTTTTTTCCCCCTCCCTCTAGAAACTACCTGGACTGCCCATGCCACTACCCAGAGAAGCCTATCCTCTTGGTTCCTTTCTTCTCTGTCTGAATGGAGGCATGTTTCCAGAGAGCCTGATTAAGGTAAGTTTACATTTGCTTCTAGAATTACTGGAAACAGAGATGGTCCTTTATGAAATGTACATGTGGAGGTGATGGCTATGTATTAATTTTTGGTACAGACCACAGAGCATAAATATTGGACCAATTAGCTTCTCCTCCACTGTTTTGTCTTTCCTCAAATTTATTCTAACTTCCAAGCTGCTGAAGATTTCTTGATAGGTGCGCTTTCTTGATTATGGTACTGGTGATGCTCATTTCTTGGCCAACAATGGCAATTCTCTGTCTAAAAGGGTTAAATCTTTCAAGACTGATGCCATGTTCTCCTGTAGAAAATGGAAGACTTGCATACCTCTAGCAAGGAGACCATTCTAGCTTTGGAAATAAAAAGACTGAATACAAAGCATAAAAATACTGTTTTAGATAAAGTTTCAAGATTCATATTTCTTCACGTAAGCTTCAGGCTTTACAGATAAGGGGACATGAAACACAGTTTCCTTCTAAAGTTGGTGGATTCTTGGACTATATCCCTAGAGCCAGCCACAAGGAAGAAGGTGCAGAAAGTGCCCAGGGGAGAAACCCCACTGAGCTGTGAATGCACCGGGCAGTTACCAGCAAGGCCTGTCCTGCCTTTTACCCAGCAGGCAGATATGCTAACATTTGCTATTCGATATCTTTTGACAGTTAAAAAGAGAATGACTGCGGCAAATACAGTTATCATTGCCATTTTGTACAGCAGACAAAACCAATTCAGTAGCACTGTCACAGTGCAGTCCTGTAGAAACAATGTCTTCATTCATTTGTGTCCATTTCTTTTTCCCTGAGACTGGCCATCAGCATTGGCAAGTGGGAGTCCTTCAGTGTGAGGGAGGTCCAGGCTTTACAGTCACTAACAGCTTTGTTTATAAGCTGGTTGAAATTGTATGTTGTTTTTCCTTTAAAAGCCAAGTTAAGAATCTCAAGTTGATGGAGCAGCACAGAGCATCTTAGGAGCCCTGATCTATGTGTCTTAGTAGATGCTAGAGGCTCCCAGCAAGGTTTATTGACACTGGGTCAGCACTGAGCTAATCACAGTGATGTGGCTCATGGTTTGGAATTACCTTGTGCTTGTCTCAGAGCTTTCATAAAAGATCACAAATTGCTGCAGAAATCTCTCTGGATTGTGCTATAGGAACAGTGGCTAAGGTGCTGGAAATACTATTCCCCCAACTTCTTGTATCTAAAATGTTCTTGAAATTTGCCAGAAATTGGCACCCTGATCCAGCAAAGATCTCTCATATGTGAGAGGGCCTCTAAGTACGTGAGCTGTCCTATATGGCTTCCACGGACCTATTCAGGGTGTAAAATGGAACATTTGCTGAATTTCTTGTCAGACCAAGGCCACAGGGCTAAAACAATTTAGCAAAACAAATGCTGAGAAAAGAATCACAAAGACATTTTTAACTGCTCTTTTTTGAAACCTTCATGAATCAAATCATGATACAGTGACCAGGCATGCCAGGTTGGAAATTCTTAAATGTCAGAAATAAGTGCTGAAATCCAAACAAGCATCGCTGACGTGAATGTCCTCAGACTTTGGGATGTGCACAATTCTCTGAATCCTGTAACCCAAAGTTGCTCCACTTCTGCAAATACTGACCCTCATTAGTGTGGAGAAGGTGAGATCTGCATCTTTGTGTCTCAGGGGGTGAAGTGCTGTACTGACATGGAAGTATAGTCATTTTCTGCTTCTTTTTAAGGCCATGGAAATTCCAATGATGAATTTTAGGGAATGGCTAAGCGTTTTTAAAGCTATTGCCACAGACACATTCTGTAATAACTGACACACAGTAATTTATACTAATTCTGAACCTAATATTCTGCAGCTTTCACAGCAATGTCTGAAAAAAATTACTCATTGCCAAGATCCCTCATAAATTTCCATAGCACATTTATGTTTCGAATCTGCATTTAATTTAGATTTAATAAGACATTTATAGTACAGCATATTCAATAAATACTAAGTGATTAATAAAACCTGTGGAGGATTAACAACTTTGTAATTCATACTGGAGATGCCTACCTAAGGTATTAACCTGACTGTAGATATACCCCCGCTTTGGATTGAGCTGAGGCCCTTAAACTAACCCATTCCCAGTGGATGAAGGAGAGAACTGGGGAACTGGTCCCTACACCATGCAATTAATTTGCCCTTCTCTTGGACCTGTAGAAGATGGGAAGCCTGAGCTCCAGTGAAATCAGAGTAATGAACTGTGGCAAGATGAGATTTCATAGACCAATTTCTCTCGTTTTTCAAGACATGTTTTGAGATTTATTTTTAATGGAAGCAGCAAGCAGATCTCAGTAGTCCGAAAGAGTACTATAGTACTGACAAGCTTGTGAGTGATACTTAAGAGACATGTTCTTGAAACAAGTGCGTGTACATCTGTAACTCAGTAAATAAATAGGGATTGTCACCTAGGAGAATCCCTTTGAGGAAGTAGGAAAGGGAGTGACAGTGACTCTGACAAAAGGTGCATAGTCTGAAGGAGAGCCAGAAACTCAGGAGCACTCTAAAGATTTGCAGCAAAGATGAAGCAATGGAAAAAGCAGAAACCACATGAGTCTGAGCTCACAAAATGCCGCCTCGTAGACAAGGGGCAGATAGAGATATCGGATACTCTTGGGAGAGCAGATATTCAACCCAGTGATTGAAAATATAGAACATTCTCCAAGAACATCTGTCACTTTTTCTCTTGCTCCGTAACCAAGTAACAAACTTGTTTTGTTTCACCAAAGGGTGCTCCAAGGTCTACAATTTCTACTTACGTAGTAAGTTAAACAAAAGTATTATAGAAAATATATGTGAAACTGTCGTGTAAGGTGTGCGTTCAGGGACTTGTGTTCATGTGAGCAAACAGGAAGGTAGTCGGTATCTTCTGGCCTTCTGCAGGGAAGGATGGGCCCAAGGCTGGAGGACTATTGGGCAGCCATGCTGCCCGGCCAGGAGATAGCCCAGCCTCCTTTGGAGGCCAAGGTGGGATTTCTGTCTCGCAACAGGAAGATGAACATGGCCTGGACGCTGCCCAACACAGTGCGGCCTCAGTAATTTCTTTAGATCTTAACTGAAATGTTTATGATGTAGCGTGGCTGAGTTAATACTCTGTGCAGGGAGGATGTGGGATGAGCAGGTTGGCAGTGGAAGAGCTTGCCCTGGAGCCGGGGGCTGCTGCTTTCAGCATGGCCACGGGTGCCTCGGTAGGATAAACCCTTCCACTTTTCAACAGGCAAGTGGTGCACAGCCTGCTCCACTTGATTCCTCCTTTAAGCAATCTTGAATACAATAGACAAAACATTAGAAATATTAGACAAAATAACAGAGGAAAAAGTTAATTTTCCCTGTCAAAATATATGTTTTCATTGTTTATGCAAACCTGACAGCTTCTTTTAGTTTGTGGCATGAAAAACGAAGATTATTTCTTTCAGCAGTGAAAGCAGGATACCTTGCTTCGGTAAATCAGATCAGTCCGGACATGCAGAACTCTGCCCCATAGTCTGATAACATCAGGCCATTTAATCTTGCAAAATACCTGCTAACAAGTCAGCAACAGGAAGCTGTTGAAATGTGGAAGAAAGAGTGATAGCATCACCTCGCACTATTCATAAAATAACAATATATTTTTTCATGTGACCTAGGTATTAAGAAGCATTTTACTAGCCAAACTGTAAGAGAAGCCTTTGTTTAAAAATTGGGGAAAAGTACTTAAATCTCTCGTAAAATACTATCCGGGTTTGACAAGTTTATCTAGCAGTACCGTTGAGATCCTCAACAATGTTTCTGCAGTGAAAAAAAAAAAAGCATTTTATTTGAGGGTGGGTATATAATTATTTAAAACAGTAATAACAGTTCAACTCGATCCTCTCAGACTGCCTATTCTGAACTTTTAACCGCTTGTGTGTATTGACTAAGTTAGTAAAACCTCGGCCCTGCCTGGGAGCGCAGGTTGCTCCGCAGGAGCCGCGTCTCTTCACAAGGTGGCGGTTCGGCCCGCAGGAACATGGCGGCGCCCCGGGAGGCCTGCGGCCTAGTGAGCAGCCACGCAGAGCCCAGCTCCGCCACGGCTTCCCTTGGGGAATCTAGCTGCTTGATTAATCTGTCCTATGCTGCACATCTGTAACACTGCACTGCCCTTGAGGGGAGTATTTGGACCCCAAAATAAACAGAACAAAGCAAAGCTGGACACTGCTGGAGGGACAGGTCGGCACGTCCGTGGGCAGGACATCCTGCTGCGTAGCATTTGGTCCAGCCCAGTGCAATTGTGCTCTCCTCAAATGCATTGTTTAAACAATTAAAGGGTTTTCAGATTCCCTTTCTGCTCTGTAGTTGTCTCGACAACCAAGATACAGATTTTTGTCTTCCATAAATTATGGTTCAAAGTTGCAGGCATAAAAAGATTGTATGTTTTCATTTCAGTCATAACTAAGTATAACGATACATTTCTAAGGTAGTAAATGCGAGTAATTCAATAGATTTATTGCATGGAGTTTAGCTGAAGAACCGATGTTAGAGAAATTCTTTTCATTATCACATTTTTCTATTTCTACTCTCTTAGGATTTATTCAGACATTCTGCTTTCATTACTGGCTATTATTGCTGAAATTCTTGGATTTTTTTTTGCTGCCTATTCTTGAACCACCAGACAAAGGAAAGAAGGGTGCAGTGCTGGTATCTCTTAATCTGTTTTATTTTCCCCCTTAAAAAAAAAAAGGCAACCGTCCCATTATGTAATATGCCAGAATCAGGAAGTCTCTAGTTTTGGAACAAACCGCTTTGGCCAGTTAACAACAGATTTCTTTCATTGCTTTGGCATGTGAGTGATTACTGCAGCGCCGAGCTCTGGCAGAGCCGGACCAAGGGCAGCGCAGCCGCTGGCGGCGGCGGCCTCCAACGTGGCCCCAATTCATTAGGCCGGGCGAGGGCAGAGGCCAGGAGCAGAACCTCCCGACTGGGCACCTTGCGCAAAGTGCCTGTCCTGGGAGGAGCCGCTGACATCCTTGATTTTTCCCACACGCAAACTGTTGGTACAAGATGTAATCTGGGGAGGAAAGGGCGGACAGGATGATTGGGGACAGCTGCTCCCCAGAGGCTCTGCCGCACTAAGTACTCTCTGCTTCCCATGGCCTCGGGACAGGAGAGGTGTCGGGCTACAAAGAGGCACAGATGGAAGTGAACAGGATTAAGCAACACTGATTAAGTATAAGTATTTTTTTTCAGTAATGTAATGGCACTTAATAAATAAATAAGGAGGAGGTGGGGATGGAAGAAGGGGATTGTGCCCTCCTGAACTCAGTTCAGCTGTGAGGGGTGGCCAGGACCACGGTGCTCTCCTGAGGCTGCCTCTGCTCCCAGGAATCACAGAGTCGCGGAATGGCTGTGGTTGGAAGGGACCTCCCGAGATCATGTACCCTGCTCTGCAGCACCTGCTCCTTGCCCTGCCTCTGCCTCCTAAGGGCTCAGAAGATGTGGGCTTCAATTCTGGGCCTTATATGAATATCAGATCCAATCCTGAGTCCATAAGAGTTATCAGCAATGACTGCAGTGGACTTTGCATCAAGTCGGTGCAATGCAAGAGCTTCTGCATTCTCTTTACTACTGTGAACTACCCTTTTATTTTTTTCTTTCAAAAGTAGAATTAATTGTAGCAGGTGTTCCATGACTCCCTAATACTGCTTCTTCAGTGCTAAAAGCTGTGAAAAGGAATGGATAAATCCTGCTGCTCTCTAAGTAGGAAGTTTTTGGTTACCTCACTTTTTTCTTTTTTTTCAAATTTAATTTTTTTATCAGATATAATAGAGATAGATGAAAAACAATATTTTTTGATTCCTCTTTGATGCAAAATAATTTTTTTTAATCACTTTGACACTAAAATAACAGCTCTTCATTAAAAAAAAACATCTATAATAGTGTGGTCAGAGACGCGTAGAAGAGACTACCTGCTATGCAAAATAACTGAGCTGGTTTATGATGTTTTGATTAGTCTGTGTCACAGGCCAACAGTTAATTGTAACTAATACAGAATGCACATTTTTTATTGGCAAGCCTATGTTATTTTTCTCTTCTTTCATCAACTTTGTCAGTGCTAGTGAGTTTCAGCAGTGCCCCAGCTGTCTGGGCTGTCAGGAGAATCTAGTATTGAAGTGGTGATGCAATATTAATTTCTATTGTTCATGCTGATTTCCCCCATCCCTTTAAATCATCAGTTAAATCAGAATCAGCCAAAAAGTGTTTTAATTTTCTTCTCCATTTACAAAGGCAACAGTAGTGGGAGGTCCTGTGCTCCTGGCCCATAACAACTGAAAGCAGTTAGCACCTCCTGGACCAGGGCCTGCGCTGCAGTTGTCAGAGACCCACATTTCCACATCACTCGTATGTTACCAAATTTCTTCTGCTTCCATTGAAACCTTCATTGCACTTTATACATAAAGGTTACATGGAGAAGGCTGAGCTAATCCAAAAGAGGAGAAATTTCCGAATCCGTAAATTTTACTGCAGTCCAGGAAAACTCTCTCCACCTTGATTGTGTGTAAATTGCTCTTCCAAATGGCAGGAGCAGACTGGCAAAATTGCCTGTATAGTTACTGCCAACCCTATACAAACTCACCTGTAGTCCTCATTTTTCAGCCCTTACTCTTTCTAATCATATGATAAAAAGGAACCAGAATGGTCATGTTAATAAGATACTTAAGCTTCTATTGTTCGCAAAAAATGGGTTGAATTTAGCCAGGGATTTTGCTCTAATTTCTCACATTAGTGTAAAAATGTTAGACTGTTAGTCTGTGTTGGTGAAGCTCTGTTTAGCTGTAGGATACCTGTAGATTGTCCGAAAGGAAGAGAAGCCTCTGTGAACACAGCTGCTGCTGAGCTCGTGGTCCAATTCCTGTATTATGTATGAAGCTGAAGAAGTGTGTGGAGCACTGCTTAAGCATTCACCATGGATCTGTTCAGTTATCACAGTTTTATTTTTTTTCTTCCAACACTCATTTTGCTTAGATGATAGGAAGCAATAGTCTGCTATAATACTGAAAAACAAACATTCTTGTAACAGAAAATGTCAGATGGCAGAATGATCATCGAAGTCCTGGGCATCTGGCTTTGCTGCGTTCCAGTTGGAGGGTAGCAGAAATTGGGAGGTTTGTTTGAAATGCATGTCCTGGATGTAGTATGAGGGGAACGTGCCCAAACAGCAGCTCAGAGCAAACAACTTGCACACACATCTGTGCAGAGAGCCTGGGCGGTAGCTTCGTATTTAAAATGGGCAGCTTTGATCCATTCTCAAATAAACACGACAAATCAAAGCATCAAGATTACAGACCAAAAACTATCGCAAGCAGGGGGGCAGTTACTTTTAAAACACTAGAAATTTAGAGGCAGGACTTCAGTTCATCTACACAGGACTTCCAAATCGTTGTGGTATCAAAAACAGAGGCAAAATGCGAGATCTTCATTGAAAATTGGAACTAAAGTAAATTGCCTGTTGCATAACGTAGCAGTTTCCAATTTTTAGTTAAGCTAGGATGAATTCATATTTTGATACTCTTATACATTGATACATTTAGTCAGCTCAGAATCCCCAAGTTGCGGTCCTATTGCCCTGGAATTAGCAGCCACTCCAATTGGAAAGAAAGAAATTTAGTTGGATTATGTGATGAGATTTCCGTCTGGAATCATGATTGTTTCTTTTCATAATAGGTCCAAAGTTATTTTCCCTTACTTTAGAAGAGAAAAAGACCAGCAATTTCCATAGCTCTAACTCTTTAAGTGTCTTTCACTTTACCTCTTTATTGGAAGTGATACTGTCTTGGAGCAGATGATGACTTCAATGTAGGCTGGATTTTAAAACAGCACAATCCAATCATTGAATCTATGCATGGTCTTCTAAGGGCCAGACCAAGTAGGTAGGTAGAGTAATTTAGTATGATGTGACATGATTATTTTTGTATGTTAGTATATAATGCTTATTAATTTGTTTATAGCCAGACTAAGATAATAAAGTCATGTTTAATACAAAATATTCTACTTGAACTATACAAAAATACATCTTTTATATAGCCATATGTGGTGCACACACAATGTATTTTACTCTAGAGGAAGGAAACATCCTACTGCATCTTAATTTGCTGTAAACATTCTACTGTTTATTAACAGGTTTAACTTTATGGTTTAGAAAAAAAACCTTCTTAATAAGACAGGCAAGGAACTTTTTAGAACATAAAACTACCACAGTCGCACTTAGTTCCTATGTGGATACTCTAAGATTTGTGGTTAAAAAGACATATCTATGTTAAGTGTAACTAAAACTGTGCAATCAAACAGTTCAACCATTGGAAAACCATGGCTAGCAGTGGAGTTTAGTGAATATCAGATCTTGTATCTACATGAGCTTTCCAAATTTTGGCTTCTATTTCCTGAGCGAGGACTGTGGCCAGAACTCTCTATCATGGAGGCAAAACTGGCAAGTTTCAAAAGGTCCAAGATGTGACAGGTTCAGAAGTTTGAGGACTTTTCTCTACTGTCTCCAAGCCTTCTAAAGTTAAAAGCTTTTGTTGCCCAAATATCTTTATAACATATCAACAACCATAAAAGTAGCAATCAACATGAAGGTCCTTTTTCATAACAATGTAATTCTGCTGAATCATTACTTGGAAGGAATTTTTAGATGAAGCTGGATAAAAATGGTCTCCGTCAGCTTTTTGGTGATGGATGTCAGTGGTATTACACCTGCATCAGATTTCTGTTAGAAATCTGCCATGGTTATTAATCTTTTTGCTAATTCTTATGAGATCTTCAGATGCTAGTTCAAAATGTTGCCCTTGTGCCCAGGGCACGTCCTGTCCCTGATGCTATCTACTTTGCTGTGTCTTTGCGTGCCTCAGTACAAGAGGGGTGCTTTAAAGGCATTCAGAAGTGGCATGAAGCAGAGTATTCCCATTCCTGTCCTTTGGGATTATGTTAGTAAGAAACAAGGAGGTTTGATTTAGCTATTTCGGTAGCCTTAACCTTGATCTGCAAATGAACAGGGTGACTTGTTTGGGGACAAGTGTTTGTTTATTAAGAGGCATCTGAGCAATGTGTGTGCCCAGAATACCCTCAGCCTGGATAATCACTGTTCAGTGGTTTCCAATGCCCAAATGAAGCCAAGAACTTGGGTGACTCTTCCCGTTCTGTCGTGGAGGTGCAAGCAGTGCCTCTCCTCAGGGGCGACTTTGGTGGCGGTCGCAGTACTGCAGTTAGTGAAACAGAAGCTGAACGCTCATTTCAGCTAAACATCCAACTGCTGCTCTAACAAAAGTAGTCTTATATCCCAGTGTAACCAATAATGAATGTAATAGAGAAAAGTTTACTACCGTTTTTTTGGCAGACATAATCTTTTTCCCCTGCTAGCAGTTTGCTCTGTGCTCTTCATGGATTCATGAATTTGTGGCCAACATAGACCTAAAAATGGCATTTATATCAGGCCATAAACTAGCAGAAAAGTTAACAGAGAAAACTTTCAAATATAATGTAATTCAGCATGCTAAATAGAGTAGATGATCAGGCAAGAACAGATAGCATCTCTTAAATCACCACCATCTAACAAGGCATCTATAGAGCCCAACTTGGGACCAAAGAAATAAAATACGAGTTAAAAAAGTTTCCTAAAGGTGAATTGTAGCACATCAACGATTAGGAATTTGGCATTATTTCTCAAAAAGGGCTTTTACTTTGCAGGTGGGTCCCAGGCATTTCTCTGCAGGTCACGGTGGAGGTTATGTTTCAGGTCAGCAGCCTAATGAGGAGCTGCCCTGCCAAGCAAAGGAATTCCATATGGCCTTTCTTCCCTACTTAACACATTATGAAAGCTAAAAGAAACATCATTTGCAACAGTCTTGGGCTGTTGAGAATTCATGGGATAAACAGGAATAAATATGCAATGTAGTTTGTGAACAAATACTAACAAAATTAGTTTTGTACCAAGCAACATTGTTTTCCTGCTATTTTAACAGATTCTGACAGTTATTGTTTAGCATGTCTTGGCAGCATTTAAAAAGATTTGTTCTGTAAACAAGACCCCACTTAATTGTTTACCAGCATCCTTTCCATTTAATGTAAGTACAGGCAGCTTCCACATTTCTTCTGCCAAGCAAGAAGCCATGGAAATAAGGATGATGGGTTTTTTGACCTCTCAGATATTTATACAAAAATACATCTTACACACACACTCACACACAGACACACACACACACACACACTGGAAGTTAGTTGTCCTCTACATACAGTGTGAGCAAAGGGCTATGAATCTGGTGCACAGGTGCTGCACATTGGGAGGATGGGAAGAACCACCTAAATGTTGAAAGTGAGAAGAAACCACACAAAAGAATCATGGATATATTTTTGAGACTGCCTTGAGTTTAATTAGCAAATGTTTGGCAAAAACAGTAATGTCTAGAAACCTCCTGGCATAAAAATGTAGAAAGAAGTCTGTTAAAGCATTTTTGGGTTCGTCCTGTGTGTCTATGAGTCTGTTTCTCTCACTTTCTGTTTTTGAGCAGAGGTTGAGAGGTTGTGGAAGGGATAGACTCCAGATGTCAGTAAAAAGAAGAAAAAAAATCAGGGCTGATCCCACCAGAGAATGTTCTGAATCAATGGACTCTGTATCCCCCGAGCCTGTGAACCTCAGCTCCCTCTCACAAAGGCATTATCTGTGCCAGGAGCGATTCTGCTTTCTGACTGTATTTGTATTACAACCTTATTCATATTCAGAGGAAGTGCCCTAGGTCGGTGAATGTTCAGCGAGGTAACCCCAAGGTCAGGTTTAATTGCTCTAAAAGGTGGCACATGGCAATGAATGAGCTCTAATGATTTAGATAGTATCTATTTCACATCAAGAAGTTTCCACTCCGAGGAGACCTAATCGAAAGTAATCTGAAAATTAGGGAAAATAAAAACCATGCCCACAATGACCTAAATACCTATTTCCTTGAATTTTATGCCCTAAATAACCTCGTTCCTGAGAAGTTTAATTTTTCCCTTCTGTTAAATATGCAACTGCCTGGAAGAAATGATTGGTCACAATCATGCTTTATACAGCTGCAACTGTTAAAATATTATTGTTCTACCTAAGAATCTTGGAGAGAAAAGTGTCCAGTATAGAGGAAGGGAGTGAATCACCCCACACCATTAGAACAATGAGTGGTCCATGGGAATTCTACTCTTGCAAAATTGCATTCAAATTAATTGTATATAGCCACATGCATCTAAATATATATGTATATAAAAAATACACATATTACACTCACACACTACAAAAATATGAGACATCTAATGAGCTTTGTTTCACCTCCTTCCACTTTCACGAATAAGTAAGGATTTACATTTACACAGAAGAGTGTTATTCTTCCTCAGCCTCATTCAATTGGGAAGAGTGGAAAAAAATAAGAAGCTGAAGTGGCTTTGGAGTTATCAGAATTGGCATGGACTATCCTTAAGAAGCAAAATGCTTAAGTCCATTTCTCATCACTCCATCCACATCTTACATTTGTGTTTTATGGTCTCTCTCCTATCTCCCTATCTTCATTTTTTTAGGCAAAAAAAGCCCAGTTTGTACGAACTGTGTGATTGGGAAAGGGCTATCGAATGTCCAAAGCCAGATGGGAAATATTTTCTGAAGGGATGCTAAAGACTTTACAGATGTGTTCAGGTAATCCTAACAAGTTTAGGTATCTTTGACTCAAGCAAGTGGCAGCAGGGTCACAAGAGCTGCATTTTTGCCCGGTGCGTTATTGCACGTGCTGCAAATAAGCCCCTGGGTCTGCAGCGTTGCCACGCGCTGTGCGTTTGCCCAGACGTTGGCATGTGCCCAGCACGGCCGGGCCACAGCCGTGCACGCGGGCTGGCCCTGCGGGGAGGCCCTGGGCCCGCCGTGCTCTCGTAGCCGCGGTGCCCGCCTTGGTCGGGAAGTGCCCGGCAGACGCACGCTAACCCTCCAGGCAAGATCCTGCAAACCTACATCCCTCACCGAAGAGGCTGCGGCGTTTGGTTTGCAAGCAATTAACATATTGAAGTATTTGTTTTGAAAAGCTAGTGATTTCTTTATGACCTTGAGCCATCAAAGACTAAGTATGCAATTAGTTTTAGCTGCAGTGAGGCATTTGAAGTCAAGCATGTGTTTTAGTGCTTTGATAAATCAAGGCATGGCAGAAACAAATTTGAAAACAAAAAATATACATGGAATTGCAGGGAAAAGTGTTTCAGCTTTGCAATCATGGCATTTTTACAGCATACTCGTATTACACAGCCCCTTTTCTTGGCGATAACGTGGTGTACTGCAGAGATGTGCTTGCCTGTGTGCGTATAAAGCTAAATAATCTGCCATACAGCAACAGTTGCAGAGTCAAAGCTCCACTAATCCCATGCTGTGCTCAGCCCAAAAGGAGAGCAATGTAATTCAACACACAGAAAGCTGAACATCCTTGAAGAAGCACATACCAAATCCATGCTATTTTGTGTTATTAAATGAATTGTATATCTATTTTAAATTTTAATATCAATTTTAGTACATGAAAAATGAGATCTGATTGCCATTATTAAACACCTTTATGCAAGTCTGAGCTAAACAGACCCCAGACCTGGATGTGCTGTATTTGCTCACATTTGTGAGCACTAGGATTCGGGATTAAACTGGCACTAGGATTTGCTGGTGCCAAACACCATGGTGGTCACTCTTGTTCTTTGGCTACAAGCACATCAGCTCTTTGCAGAGTGTCGGTGCTGCTGATGGGATAAACGCAAGTAAACACAGTGCATGCAGGTCTGACACAGGGCAGGAGAGTCTAACTGCCTGTCCGTATGCGCCAAGGAGATTGGTACCCCCATGTTTGTTGACTGGAGAGCTGCTGCTTGCAGCTCGCGTTTCCTGAATCATCACAAGCAAAATGGCACATTTTCCCTCCAGCATTAAGCACTGTGTTATGTCCTTAGAGATACAAATTGCACCCTGGTATTTCCTAAAGGGACTTCATAGCTATTCGTCTACAAATAAATAGGATTTGGATGCTCTGCAAGTTAGCCAGAAGGTGACAATGGCTTAGGTGACAAGTTAAAAAGACCTTTAAAGTCTCCCCAGAGAAACTGAAGATAAAGAAATGGAAAAGGTACATACCATTTTGTGTACCTTCTGAGAGGAAAGAAAAGTAAAACCCACAATAATGGGTTATCTCCACACAAAACAATATATTCCCAACTGGAAGGCAAGATGAAGGCAATATATTCCCTAACTGGAAGGC
>NW_010584244.1:23842-33940 GCF_000705375.1 Tinamus guttatus | reverse complement strand
ATTTCAGCACACAGCAAACCTGTCAGCACAAGCCAGCGAGGCAAGGGAAGGATTACACCCCAGATGCTGTTGCATCTGGCTGTGAAATCACGGGAGGTGTGGAATTCCTCCGTGCTGAAGGCACCGATCGCTTACGGATTTTTAACGGGCACCCAGTGCCTGGCGATTCCCGGCACAAAACCAGGAGAGGTGGAAATGCAGCCAAGTGTCTCAGAACTTCATTCACAGCAAGATGCCCTGGAAAGATTTGAGTCCTGCAGCTTTTTCTAAGGTTCCCAGATTCCTTTCCAGCACTGCCAGCTTGGTTTGGCGAGGATGCGGCCAGCCCACTGCTGGGCAGGCTACCAGTTCTCCTCTTAAACATACATATTCCTAGCTTTTACTCCCTCATCTTTTACATTTATTTGCTTGTATTTCCACATTGCACTTCTACATTGCAACCGCATGTGAGTTCATATGCATCATAAATCATTTCATTCTGAGACTGAGCACTTCTAGGTAAGAATGTTTTCGCCAAGCTGAATTTTCAATGTCCTTTTCAAGAACATTTCTAGTGACTGGAATGGGCTGGCGTGGCTGGCTCAGGGTCTGCACTTCCGAGGGTATCTGGCTGTTCAACACGAGTGCGGGTGTTGCTGGGTGCTTGTCTGGGGCAACACAGCTCCTACAGTCGCCTGGCATGGAGCAGAAAGGCTGGTCACACCCGGAGGAGGAGTGTAGCTCTGACACCATTTAATGGTCCTGTCTGGGAACAGCTTCAGTCCGCCAGCTAAAAAGGGTATCAAAAACACCTTGGAGAACATCCTCCCCGCCTCAGCCTTTCAGAAAAGCTTTTCCTCAGTGCTACAGCATTATTATACAGGCTAGAAACAGCAGGCGTCGAGGGAAAGATCCCACAATATCAAGTACGTGGCTGAGGCTTCCCTCTCCAGAACACTCTGGAGGGGCTCTCTGTCCCCTGCATTAAGTGCATTTATGGAAAAAGAGGAGTATATGCAATAAGTCTTCCAGTTGCATAAGAGATTCTTGGATTCAAAGTGCTAAGGAAATAATCATTATCCAACCTACCATAATCTGCAAGTTGCAACAGGATCATCTTCAATGAAGTGGTATCCACACGCTGGCAGAGAACAGCACTATTGGGCTGCACGGAGCCAGAGACAGGTAATACTACCACACTTAAAGCATTTGGGGACATATTTATATGTAGTTTTGATTTCAAGGCAGAATTGCTTGAGAAGAAGCACAGCACCTAGCTGGAAAGGCTGTTCCCTGCTCTGAAATGGCTGAGCAGGTTTGCCCAGGAATAACTGTCACCTGCATCTTCAAAGAGTTATTTTGCCGCTTCACTTACAGATCTATTCCAAACAAAGCATTTTATAAATATGTATGCATGAATTTCATATAAATCTACATATTTGAATGTGGGATATAAGGGTGGAGAAGAGCGATAGAGAAACAACTCAAAAGGATTAGTAAGGAAGGGGTAATTACACTTTCACCCTGGAGATGACCAGGTGTAGATACCAGCCTTACAGTTTTTAACTGCAGCATAGGCCAACGTTACTGCATTACACACGGGTCAGTATTTATTCCCTTCACAGGAAGCTCAGACAAGCCTCCATAATAAAATTAAAATAACTAATTACACTTGAGTTTTAAATCTGCATTGACTAATCAATCTCCCTCCCCACACACCTTAATGGTAGCACAAGAGATACCCCTAACTTAGATATTGCAGCAATTTTGGTCTTTGATGTAGGAATTATGACCCTAATAAAACAAACTTCCAGCTCCTTTGCAAATTCCAACAGCCTAATTCACTAGCTTGTTTCCTCCCCCTCCCTACCTGCACCCACTTAATTTTAAGAACATCCACGATTGCACTTAGCCACTTTCATCTTCTTGCTATCACGGGCAGTAGCAATTCCTTAGCTCCTGGTACCAAGCTGTATTAGAAACATCTCAATGTTTTTGCATCAATTACTCACATTGGAAAGTTGTTCCTAAACCTTTCCCCTCTAGTGGGTACAGGTCAACTACAAGCAAAAATTTTAATACCATTTATTCTTGCACTAACATGGGGTTTTAGTTTAAATAAACCCTTGTTACCATTTATAGATTGATACTTTTCTCTTAACCTTCACTGGTCCAAGTTAAACAAGCCAAAGGCTTCTAATCCTCTCTCATACCTAGCTGGAATGAGGGGAATGGAAGACCATTTTTTGCACATTCCTTGGTTTAGGATGAGACTGCGATCAGCATTTCAGACAGCAGCGCCTGACTGTTACAAACCCATTTTATAATATAATTTTCTCTTATTAGTCCCCAAACACAGCTCTGTACACTTTGTACTGTTAATTGCCACCTCATTCCAGTCACTTTGACCACAAAGACCTTCCAGTTCTTGACGGGAGCAGAGAAGCTCCGTGCTCCCAAGCAGAGTTGCACCAGTTGGTGGGCAAACACCCCCCAAAGGGCTCTAGGCCAAGCTCTGAAGCTAATAAAACCGGGCAGCCCTAAGTGACAGCTCCACTGCTGACTGCAGCAGCCCTGGGGGAGCCTTCCTGGTCCAGCCAGTTCTCCCAGGACTTTAATTAGCCACCACCACATTAGTGCCAGAGGGAAAATCACCGGCTAATGCACCCCATCACATGGCTGCAATTACAGGCCTGCTAGATCCAAGCTGCATTACTGTTTGCATGGGGCTGAAAGAATTAAAACTAAAGGAAGCCTCTTAAATCCTGGTACGCTGGGCAGCAAAATGGAGACTCCTTCTCAGAGCCATCTGGGGTCTAGAAACTCAGTGCTTCTTACCCAGGTCTGCTGTTTCTGCAGGCTGGTACATTCCAATCCTTCTCCACGCTTCCCGAATTTGTCTTATCCCAAATTTTACGCACTGGAACCTTTCATTAATTTAAGAAAGCAATCATCACTCCCTCCCGACAGCTCTTCTATTCCCTTTCTTACCTACCTTACACTTCTGTCCTCTTCCACTTTAACTAAAACCACTTGTTTTAGCACCACAACGGAAGATACAAATTCAGACTTGGAATTTATCCCTCTCTTACTTCTTTTGGGGTCCCACTCCTCATCCAGATCCTGTCCAGCAAATTCCCTATTTTAGAAGCTGGCTGAAAATTTGCGCTGATTTGTGCAGCCTTTGTCACCAGTGATCACTGAACTTCTTCCCAATGTTCTCCTTCCTCAGATCTTCCATCTGACATTTCCTATGAAATCAAGGTCTGTTGCCCACCTAATAACAAATTAATTTCGCAATTCTTCATCCATTTTTTCTCCCTATTTGTTCACTTCCACTATTAGTTAAATAGAAATTTGATGCTTTGCTTCACAGCACAAAAAAGAAGCTCCACAGCTCCCCGATGAAGACGACATCTCTTCTCAGCTCACCCACACTAGTTACAGTCCTTGGTGCCTACATCTCCCAGCTTTTCACCAACCAAGCCCTGTGGCTGGTCGTGCAGGGCTCTGCTCAAGGCAGCAATTTTCATTCACACCCTTCCTTATCTGGGAGACCTTTCCCTCAGGAAAAAACAAAATAACAACTCCAAATAGCTGCTACGAGCTACAAATAACATTCCAGCAAAGAAATTTGCCCAGCTAGATCTTCGGTGAGTAATACTCCGTTTTTTCTTAGCCAGCATAAATGAGTTGCAAGCTTCCATACCTTGTGCTCTGCTCAGCAGCTTCTTGGCTCCTGGGATTGCAGCGTTTGGCTCTGGAGCCACCAGCTCTGACCGAGAGCAGGGCTTGCACGTCAGAATGCAAATCACTGCTTCCTCTCCCAATTCCCCTTCTCTCCAGCTCCAGGGAAAATCAAGTCTCTCTCAGCCCCTTCACTGGCCGCCTTCTCCATTTCCCAGTCTCCACAGCAAAAAAAAACCCGGAGGAACTGAAATCTAAGCCACGGGGACACAGCTTCTTTGAGAAGACCCTCTGGGGTCTCCAGGCCAACCTCCTCCTCAAAAGAGGTCCAGTTAGGACAGGTTGCTCCATGCCCCGTACAGATATTTTCAAGGACAGCCTCTCCCGGTCCCTCATCCAGGCTTGGATACCATCAATACCATCAGGGTAAACCTTATTTTCCTTGCACATAGTCAAGATTTTCCATGTCTCAATTCGTGTCAGCTGCATCTCAGTCTATCACTGGGCACCTCTGAGGAAGAAGAGCGGCTCCATCTTCTCCTCACTCTCCCATTGCCCATCGAGACACTCAGGTCTTTTTCTGCAAATCTCCTTTTTATCCGGTTTACACCCAAGCACTCCTGTTGCACGGGGTTATTCCATCCCAAGGGGCAGAATTTATCACTTGCTTTTGCTGAACCCCAGGAGGTTCCTGGCAGTCCATTTCTCAGTGAAGTTCCTCTGAACAGCAGCTCTGTCCTGTCAGCTGGTGTCATCCATGAACTTGCTGAGGGCACCGTCGCCCCATCAACCAGACCACTAATGCAGACCCAAAACAGTCTTGGTCCCACTATCAATCCCTGCTGTTAGTAACTAGTTACCAGTAATGGCTGGTACCACTGGTCCCAATCCTTTGGGCAAAGCAGTGCAGCCAATTTACCACTCCTCTTACTATCCCCAATCATAGAATCATTATGGTTGGAAAAGGCCTTCAAGATCATCAAGTCCATGGTTGGAAAAGGCCTTCAAGATCATCGAGTCCATCCATAAACCCTTCCACCCCGTCCCTGCTAACCCATGGCCCTAAGTGCCTCATCCACCCGGTTCTCCAGCACTGCCAAACGATCCATTTCTCCAAATACCTGATTTCTAATCCATCAAATCAGCAACCACGATCTGTGCAACTGTTAGCAAGGCTACGACATCCAGCCTCAGCTGCTAATGTTAGGTCAAAATGAGGGAATCACTTATGGTAAGTAAGGAAGATGAATATACAGATGCATTTGTCTTCTATGCCACAGATACACTGAAGATAAAACATCAAAGTGGAGGTGGATCATCTTGAATGCCAGCACACAAAGGTGCTTATAAAGCATTCCAGACAACCCAAATTTGTCTTCCTACACACACATACGACACTACAACCCAGCACACGTAAGATGCAGGACATGCCTTTTCACATAGTCTTCCTTCTCCTTCCTTGTGCAACAAACAGACAGGCTTTTAATTACCTTGCAGCAGCTCACTTTGATTTTAGTATCAACAGTCCCATCAGTTTCCCAGGTTTCTGTTCCCACAAACTCACCAGGTTGCTGCAAAGCTTGGAGAGAAAACTGAAATTTAATTACTTGAAAATTAGATTATTTAATGATACTTGTACCTCTAAAACCAGTCAGTGTTTTCATTATTTTACCTTCATTTCAAGAAAACAAAATATAAAAGCTTATCTGGAAATTATATCTACCTTCCCAGTATTACAGGAGAAGTAAAACAAATTAAAAACACTGCCTGAACAAGGAACAGAAACTGATATAAAGAGTTCCCTTTCTCCAAAATTCAAATAATAGTGTTCCATTTTTTATAATTATCATTGCTTAATTAGTAATGCAATCTATCATAAGTGGATGCTTAAAAAAATATCTGATTTGAATGTGAACTGTTACTTAGAAGTACTCTATCTATGTAGCTTAGAAATCAAAAATCCTTCCAGCAGGGACTCTCCTTTGTTCTTTCTTTTTGGGAGGGGGATAGTTGCTAACATCAGGGGATCCTGAGCACAGCTGTGGACACAGGTGATTCAAACACAACTTTCTACTTACTTCAGTTCACCACAAGCTGTTTTAATTCTGAAGGCCAAATAACATCACCAACAGATCGCATCAAATTCAGGAATTCTGGCTTCGTGTTTTCACTTTAGCATTATCTTTAAACACAAAAATTCCTCTGATCTTTTCTTTGAAAACATTAAACACAACCTCTGACACAGCATCCCCCAGAAGAAAGTTCTTTCATATATCGTTGAAAAATACAGATGGAAAAAATACAATTGAGAAGCAGTTCCCAAAGAAGTTATAATAGTACCTCAATGGGTGAAAATAATTCTGCTTATTACAGAAAAAAAATAACCATAGCAGAGCCTATAATGGTTATGCTATTAATTGAGCATGTAATTATGGGCAAATCACGCTGAGGTGTGTTCCTCAGGGAACAGGACTTACACCACAACCACCCCCAAAGAAAAACCACCCATCAGGGCATTATTGAAACTGGGAGATTAATAACATTTGATTTCTGTTTACCTGGGAAGAGCCCGTAATGAAAATCCCGTGGAATCGAAACCTTTGCTCCAGACACACTGAAGGGTAACACGGGCACCGTATGCAAAGCCACGGCGCGATGAAAGGGAAGTCCAAGACGTGGAATGAGCAGCTGCAATGAACTGCAGCAACCGGGGGAAAAGAATCATGGAATCACAGAATGCTTAGGGTTGGAAGGGACCTCTCGAGGTCACCTAGTCCAACCCCCTGCACACGCAGGGTCACCCAGAGCACGTGGCACAGGGCTGCGTCCAAGCGGGTTTGAAGATCTCCAGAGAAGGAGACTCCACAACCTCTCTGGGCAGCCTGTTCCAGTGCTCTGGCACCCTCACTGGGAAGAAATTTTTCCTCAAGTTCCTGTGGAAAAGAGCCTGCAGCCAGAGTGTCCGCACGAAGGACCACGACAGCGTGAACCTCATTGCTCATTCGAGAGCAGGATGAGGGGAATAACTCCTTTTTTCCCCCTGGGATGTAACTGGTGAAGCTTTTTGCACTGCAAAGCTTAGTCCTTCATGGTGTCTTTACAACAGATACTAGTTTTGCTCGGGCGATTGCTCCTGGATTTGGACTCCCCTACATGCTAAAATCTTTTTGAAGCCATGGTAGAACTACAGGACTCCTCCTTGTGCAGGTCCCCAGTTCTTGGTAGTGTTTCCTCTGGGCCTCTCTATCAGATACGCTCCAGATCTAGAGACTGCGTGAGCTGGAGCCTAACAAAATCTCTAGGGTGCTGCATTACAATGAAAATATTGTCATAAATTCTAAACCTATGACATATTGCACTGCAGATGTGTCCATGATGTCCAGTTACTCTATTTATATTTACTAAAATCAGGACAATTCAGTTTACTGGTAGGGAATGATTACATGATTTTTGCTTTTTGAAAAGCAGCCTAGTTTTAAGTAAGGTTTGGTGATAGGTTAAGTCTCCTGGCTTCCCCTTGCTCTTCAGGTGAAAGTTTCCTCTTACAGGGAACAAATTTGGAATGGACCTTAGAGAAACAAGCAGGAGACAACACGCAGAGCACAGCAACCATCCTGGCAGTGGGAATGCCATTGCACTGTGGGTCTTATGCACAGGCTCCAACCTCACTACTAAAGCAAAGTTAGCCCCGAGCCATTTATACTAGTACTCTAGTGTGCACTAATTATGTAATATCGATGCTGGAATGCTTCCAAAGAAGCCAAACTAAAGGAAAAAAAAAAAAAGTGATCTTTCAGATAGTCACGGAGAGTTATGGGCTCATTTTTAAGCATTTCAGAAAACAAACATACATTAGCTAGAGCTCACGGAACAGAAAAACAAGATGAACTATTTGTTTTGGCTTATGCCCTTTGAGCTTTTATAATCTTCATTCCTGTAACTTTGCTTTCACCTCGACAAAGCCAAAGACTGAAGCAGAGATGAACACAGCAAGGGAGGAAACAGGCGCATTTCCTTTAAGATTATATCAATGGGTGGAGAGATCTCCTTACTATCCTTAAAACAAAACTGCTGTTCTTTCCAGAGCAAAAATACCCTCCTCCTGTCACGATAGTTAAAGCCAATATAAACCAACCCTGCTATGAAAGAATAAGCCCAGGCCTCCACCTGTTCCTGACCTGTTGAGAAAAAGACCTGGATTAAAAACAACCTTTTCTGTCAGTCTGGGTTGATTTTCCCTCACCAGTTCCATAATGCGATTCACTACCTGGTTGCAAAAAGGTCTGAGCTGGCTCAAGGAAAAGCAGCTCAAACTCAGCAAACCGGGACGTCGCAGAGAGCATCTCTGTTGGACTCCACACGCCACGACTGCACCACAGTACCTGAAAATGTCCAGATCCATTTCACGGAATCCCTCTCGACTTCTGCCAATGGAACCTGCAAAACGAAACAATTCAAGCCTAAGTATTTTATATGCAAAAGTATATGCAAAGTATAAAACAAATTTGGATTGGATGTATTCAAGTAACTTGCAGGGATCCTCAGCATAACATCACATAAAAGCTCCTATACCTGCATTTTTCTCAGTTTTCTCTTAGAGGTGAGTAGCAAGCACGTCAAAATTTCCTTACTATTTACTAAGAGTTTGCAGGTCCTTTGGCTTTTCCTGGATACTCCTATACTGTCAGTTTTCTTCTATCTAATCGCATAATGCAAAACCACGGAGACATTAAGAGCTGTCAACTCTCAAAAACAGCTCGAGCTGTAACAGAGCTGGACATACCTCAAGGGACAGAAGGCAGCCAGATTTTCCTGATGCTTTTTTTGCTATAGGCTCAAGAATTTAATCAAAAATTGTGCATCCATTATCCTTTACAGATATTAGCAATAACAGCAGTGACTGATAAAGTGATTTTGGGTGAATGTGTGTTTACTGGAAACTGCTCATTCTTTAAAAACAGGCTACTGACACTATACTGATTCTTCAAACTCTTTCTTTCCTTCAGATATGATATCATTTAAGTTCTCCATTCAAAAGGATGCCAGAAAACCACAAATAACCTTCCAAAAAAACAATACAAATGCCTTCCATCAAACTGGTGACCACATGAACAGAGAGAGAAAAATGAAAAGAACTTCTTCAAATGGAGAATGGTGTTAAAAAGAAGCTATCTTGAGACCTTTTTCTGCTAGAAAAGTTAACATTAGAAACCTGAAATTTTAAAGGCAGCCCGAAGGCTTCAGACAGGTTAGTGTCCTCAGGTGGGTTTGCAAGAGGAGTCAGTTTAATCATCTCCAAGCACTTCCCTTTACCACTAGTTCTTGCTGCATCAGAGCCTCCTGAGCAACTAAGAACAAGGAAAATGGTCCCAATCTCAAAGCAATGCTTGTGTTTGGATTAGAGCTGAAACACAGCATGAAACAGAGACCATGGAGCCTGCAGCTGGAATTGCACCATTCTTCCATGCAAAGAGATACGAGCGAAATCCTGAAGGATCTCACTTAATAGCTACCAAAGCAGAAATCTCAAAAAGCACCATGATGATTGTCCCTTCTGACCTTCTCCACCACAAAGACAGTCCAATATAGCCCTTTATTTCCATATTGATTTCATAATATCTGGCTCTGCTCTACCTGAAGCACAGAAACTCCTTCTTTTATGAGAGAGCCGCACCAAAGCCGTCCTTCCTCCTCCAGATTAGCACAGTCAACAGAGGAGGCCACGTAGCACCTGCTCCATCCAGCGCAGACGTAACCAAGTGCACGAGAGACAGGTCCTCTGAGCTCTGCCCATAAATCTTATCTCTGCTGGGAAGAGCAGGAGGAGTTGGGCAACAAAAAAAATTCTCTTTTTTTTTTTTACTGCAACTTTTGCAGACTTTGCAAGAATCTGTCCCGCTGCAGCACTCGCCGTGTTAAGGAGTTTTCCCTAGTCGCACCGCCATGGAGTCACTCTTTGAAACTAAAGCCACATTTCTGACCTAATCTGAAGACTCTCGCAGCTGCAGTCCTAGACTTGGGCCTAAAATTCCCATATCCTCCAATGGCCTTTCCTGTAGAAATAACCTATGGATGTTTATCTATGAAGAAATCCCATCCAGAGCTTTGAGGGTCTCAGCCCACGCGTTCTGGGGCAGGATCCACCCTGCGTCCGAGCAGGTCACCAAAGGGAAATCCCATGTCATTAGTAGGTGGAATGGGCACCCTGTGCTGCCAAGGCCCCAGGTCACCGACCGCCCCTCGGGGGTCGCAGAGGAAATTGGGGATGTGGAGAGATGAGCACCGACCCGGGTGCCAGCCGTCCCCAGCGTCCCCCGGCCTCGCAAGCGCAGGAAGCCCCCCCAAGTCCCCGACATGAGGAGGGCTGCGGCGCTGCTCCCCGCGTCCCCTGTGGAGCCAGCGCGGGCCGGGGGCCCCCGGGGGAGCCCGTGT
>NW_010584244.1:8880-23568 GCF_000705375.1 Tinamus guttatus | reverse complement strand
GGGGACCTCCCAGGGCCACCTCGGGCCTGCTGGGGACAGCAGCAGCCGCGCGGCCACCAGCGGGGGAGGACGCGGGCCCGTCGTGGTGGCGCCGCCGCCGCGGAGCGCCCGAGCCTCGCGGGGAGGGATGTCCCCAAGAGCAGGGACAGGACTGTCACAGCAAACGTGTTGGGACACCAGAGCAGAATTCCACTTGTTCTCTTTCCCCTGGAGGGGCTGGATATCCCCTAGAGAAGAAGGGGTCGTTGAGGGACAACCCCGCCACGAGGCTACACGTGGAAATCCGGTCGAGCAGGGACACCGCGTGCCGCCCCATGTCACTGCCATGTGCCCGCTGCCACATGTAGCTGTCAATGTGAGGGCAAAATGCGAATAAATTTCCCAAACCTTTAAGTTAAATGCACTTTTCATGAGCACAAATGGAAACATAAGGTTTGGGAGGGTCTTCACGGTGATGTCCCCGCACCCTGTGCTCGTTACACTTAGTGTAATCAGCCACCTTCTGCCATGCACCACCACCCTGCAGACACAGCTCCTGCTCTTACACACTTCCCCCCCTTTTATTTTATATATTATCCTCTTCTTTTACCACCAAACCTCTTCATATCAGATCTGCTGACTTCACCCCCAAACGCCTGCTCTAATGTTAATATAAAAACACATTTTTAAAATATACTTGGCTGAATGCATGCACACACCGTAGTATTCTAAGATCAAAACATTAAACAGACACCAAACAGGAGCTGCAGGAGCCTACGGTCACTCGTATGGATGATGCAGGAACCTGTTCTTGCAGGTCCACATTTCTTCCTATGCCAACAACTAATGTGTTTAGTTTAACCCTGTGCTTTCTTCATTATGGAAGGAAGAAGGACAGGAAAAAGTCCTCCAGAAATTACAGGTACTTTTATACAGGGGTATTTAGAAGTATTTAGAGCACTCCATGCTTTTTCAGCATCTTTTTATGGGGCAAGTCAAAACAAGGAGAAAGAGCCAACGCTGTGCACCGCAGCCTTGGAATCGCTGCAAGGCAGCTGTGTGGATTTTAATACCAGAAAATAATAATAATAATAAAAAATCATTAAGATAATCTATTCTGTCCTTCTGCATTACGTAGGCCTGAAAAAATTCCACCCCATCATTCTTGCTTTCAAGTCCCAGGAGCGCGGATCATGTGGACTGTTATTGTTTGCCAGGGCGCTCTAATGCGCTCTTGGAGCAATTAAGACTGTTCTCTTGTCTTCCTAAAACACATTCTGTCAGCTCTTTATTTCCAGCCTTTTCTAAAGCTGGAGCAGGCACAGTTAGGATGAACGCGGTTATAAATACCTGCGCAAATAGAAATAATAACGATTTTAAAACAGATACAGCCGCTTTTTACAGTTTTCTCTCTTAAAAACTGCAGGCCACAGGGAAGCTCCTAGCAGACCGATGGCTTGAAAACGTTTTTGGCTGCAGCGGTCAGGATGCCATGAATGGATCAGCGCTTGGGCAAATGCCCTGGTGAGTGTTTGCACGAGGTAGCAGGGCCCTGGGAAAACCTGGAATAACGATAATGGCAGGAATCTGGCCTAATGGCAGGAATCTGGCTGTCTCGTGTTCCCTTGGGAGCACCCCGGGCAGGTAGTGCTCTTGCAGCGAGTGCCCTGGCAACGCTGAGAGCCGTTTACAACCGTGCCTGACCTGCAGTGCCTGTATTTATAAATCCAGCTTTCCTGGGGCTCATCCAGAGCTCAGTGACGTCAATTAGAAGACTCCTGCTGACTTCTAAAGGTTTGGGATTGGGCAAAAATCTGCTCATTTGAATGTGTGCAGAGGGTGAAACAAAAACTTGCAGGACCCCTGGAGCAAAGGGAGGGGCTTTATTTAGGATGTTCATTTTCCTTTTGTTGTTGTTTTTTGGGGGGTTAGCTGTGACTTTCTCGAGTACAGAGGTGTGACATGAGTCCTGCTGCTCAGGAGGAGCTTTCTCTGCATAACCCCCAGCTGAACACAGCCAGTAGCATCATCAACAACACTGCAAAACCCAGGAAATCTGCACGCAGAGAAGCAAATCGGGCTGCAGGAGCCCAGCAAGGAAGCCCAACTGGGTGCACAGGGACGTGACCCGCACGTGCCTTGTCATTTTGGGTAAATCATGGCAGGTTTTGAACTGTGCCTATGGTGTTGGACCATGGCACTGTAAGAATACTCCCCTGAGTATTAAAAGTTACCAGTTTTTATTTACTTATTTATAAGTTACAGTCTGTGAAGGACTTTCTGCAGTCCTGTTCGACAAGTCCACAATAAGCTCAGACTGGACCTGATGGCCACTTTGCCTTTGATTTCTCTGCATTGCAGTGCCTGGGCACCATGTGCTCTGCTGGGAAGCCTGAAGGAAACTGTTAAAATGTCTTGGTATAACTGACCTTCAAATCTAAATGACTGTACTAATACAACTGTACTGATAAACCTACAGCTGGATGCGCCGCCTGTGTCGATGGTAGTGGTGCGACTGTTCCCATGGAATGTGACACGTGGTGTGGGACAGACCTGCTGGGGGCTACAACCAGCCTAGCCCTCCCTCCAACAAATCTGCACCCGGATTAAGGTAAGGAAAAATGTATATAAATGGAGGGAGTCTTGCAAAGCAGGTGCCAACAACCTGGCAGGCTGTAAAGTGGAGTGCTGAGCTGATAAAATTACTGTTATGTAAATAACTGCGTGGTGCAATTGGTTTGTGGTTGCCGCTACTGGTGACTCATCAAACACACCTCACGTTGCCTGGCTTCCTTCTTCCCGTTGGGAAGGATCAGGTAACAGGGAAGTGTGGGGCAAGGAGAGGAAAAGTGCTCGGTTGCTTAGGAGGGAGGCAGGGAGAGAGACCAAACAGAAGGCAAAAGGCTGATGGGACTAATTTCTTTTGAAGCAAAGAGAAAACATTCCTTATTAAAAATACAATAGGAATTGCCTTTTAGTAGGCATTTATCTTCCCAAGAATGAAGCCGCACTTTTGTCAAAAATAAAATGCAACTTCTTTCTAGTTACTCTGCAAAAAACTAAGTGCCAGCCTTTTAATGCTGTCAAAATGGCTCTTCCCCTTGGATTTCAAGTGTTCAAAACACAATCAGATCTGAACTTCCCAACACCACAGCATGCTGAGCAAGCCACTCCAACAGGATCCAGTTCCACTTCTCGGGGTCTCCCCAAAATGCTGCTGAAGATGCCCTAATGTTCTTCCGTAATGATCCAGAACATTGCAGCTTCCTTCCAGTGGTCTCGTGCTTGTTTGAAACAAAAATGGAATCCTTCCCCATCAAGTTATTTTTCTTGTGTTTACCTCCTTTGCACTCCAGTGCCCTTTTCAGATCTCCACGGGTGATTTCATGAGCCCTTCACGTGTTGATAATGTTTATCACGTCCTGGTAATCAGCAGGGTTGCAGTGACTAAGTGACCCAAGGTGTGAAATACTGTTCATGGACTCACTGGAGAACTTCCTGGAAGGTTTCTATTGTTTCAATCAGTAGATAAGGAGGGAGCTTTCTTTTCTGATTACAGTTTTAAGGAGTGCAAGGGTTTGGGGAGGATGCACAACACTGGCTCATGACATAGATGCCCCAGGTGCTTTAAGCACAGTGAGTCCTTTGCAGCTACCATCTGCACAAAGTGCTTTGCCCTAACGTTGCAGTTCACGTTTCATGGAGAAGGACATAAAGGCATTCAGATGATTTTGTATAACTTCCAACTTTGTGAACAGAGCATGGTCTTGGTGCACCTGGCAAGGATTTGGGTCTAAATCTCAGTTTTGAGTTACCCAGTGTGAGATACATTAGACCCGTTCCTTTATTTAAGGGGTTGAGTTGTATTACAAGGAAGTAACCTGGTAGTTAACTGCTACCAAAGGGACTCTCCTGCTCCTACCCACTCTCCTTCCCTCTGGCACAGCCCTGCCACTCTCCTTGCCTCTGACGGGTCAGTTTGGGGAGCTAAACCAGCAGCAAGTTGCAGGTTGTGTTTTACATAGCAGATAAAATTGATTTAGCCTGTAATAAACCTGCCTCCCCACCTTCTGCTTGGCTTTATGGTCCTCCTTTCCTTGCTTAGCCATCGTGCAGATGCTTTGGGAGCCTTCACATGGTCCTAATTTAACAGAGACGGTCCCAGCTTTGATGAAATCACCCAGTGAGTGCAAGATTGCAGCCAACTAGTGGCTGCAGCGACCACAGGGAGTGCAAGGAAACTGTTAAATGGAAATGATCATCAGGAAAATCCGGGATGGGGACATGCAACCTGAGAAGCAGAATAAAGAAGAGGGTGTCTCATGCTGTAAACAGCACTGCCGCCAAGGCGGCCAAGCAGAGCTGCAGCCGCAAGACCTGCTTGTCTGTTCATCATTCCTTTAGCTGAATTTATCATCAGCCACTTTTTGTGGGGTTATTTTTGGACCGGTACCTAGGTCATGTCCACACAGTCGATATTTCACTAATAAACATGAGAGAAACAAGTGCTGCAGTTCTTCAGCACAAAAGCACTCGGTATAAATGTTTCATCACTCGCCTCTGGCGTATCAGCAACATTTAGCAAATAAATATTAGCAAATAGAGCAGTCCTATCTCAATATGATGTAGCGATTGCTGGTGGTGGATACAGCTCAACCCACAGGTCAGTGAAGATGAAGGAAACTTGTTTTAGCAATGAGTAGTTGTACTGGACGTGTGCAGAGACCTCAGTTTACATCAGAGGGCGACACTTTGACTAAATAAGAAGCACTTCCACTTTAAACTTGAACTTCTCAAGTATCATGTGGCTGCCGGGAAAGGCTGCTCAGCAGCTGGGACTGGGAAGATTAAGCCAAGGCTTAAGGCCATGTGTTGCTTGAGGAAAGTCTCTGAAGATAAGTCTTAGTTATTTAAAGTAAATCAGCTCAAGAGCCAATGGGATGAGATACCCACAATGAAATATTAATACAGTGAAAAGATGGGAAGAGTGCACTCTTCTGCAGCATTGGCAAACAAGGAACATTGTCCTTGGGCATTTGGGGGTTTCAGCTGTGCTGTGTGCAATCTGCGGTCCTGATATCCTAAATCCTAAAACATTATGAGACTGAGAGATGCTGATGACTTATGGTTCCACCAGATGAACAATTCCCAGAGGTCACGGACAATAAAGCGGAAGCTGTGACACCCTGGCTAAGTAATTCTCCCTATCCTACGTCTCCTGCAGGAACACAGCAGGTAACGGTGTGATACCTTTAAGGAAAGCTGATAACCCGTTTACATGGATAACCCCGTTTTGCCACGAGCTCTTTCTCCGAGCAGGGCTGCTGCCTTGGGCATGACCTGCTCTGCCCGTTCCCTTCTCACTCACAAGTGGAATCTGCATCCTCAGCGCGGAGCAGCAGCGTAACTTAGCTCTGGTCATGAAAGATGCTGGCAGAAGCAGGAGACGAGGTAGCTGCCATTAATATTGCTAAAACTCTTGCCACTATGAGACTGAAATCGCTATTATTAAGGATCAAGAGCAAAAAGCTCTGCTCCTGCTGGAGCGCTTGCTCAAGAGGAGCTCACCTGGCATCAGAGCCCTGGTCTTCAGTTCAACTTGAGATGAAAAGGTGAGGACGAGACACTGAATTTTGTCCACTGCTCTTCCAGAAAGCCGAGAACGACGGAGCTGTTCAGAACTGAAGATGTTTCACACCACAGAGGGGCCATTCAGCTCCCACTAGCATTGGGAAGCTGCTGCCCTTGGCTCCCGCGGGAGCCCTGCTCCGCTCCGGCGATGCCGGGCTCTCCCGTTTCCCCCTGCTTGGCAGCCAGAAGGGCCTCACAATGCCCAGAAAGCAGCTGTCTGAGCCCTCAGCGCGTTCCACTTACCTCCTTTTGCTGCCAGCGGCCGCTTCTCTGCTTCATTTGCACGTTTTCCTCATGGTTTATCAGCCCGGCTTTCCTGTCCTTGTACCTCACAACCTCAGGCGGCGGGAGAAAGCAGCTTATTGCCTAGTGCCAAAGCTCAGGAGCGGGTGCCAAAGTGTCCGTAATAGAAAAAAAAAGTGACGTGGGCACCGTAAGCACTCGCGGATGCCATGAAACCTCCTCCCCGCTCCCGGCCGGGCTGCGCGGGGAGCCGTGTGGGAGCAGCTTTGTTTCTATTTTAAGGACACACTAAAGTAGCCAAGAGCAATTTTGCCTGCCCTGTGCAGCCTGGCGGGATTTGTGTTACAAAGCACAAGGGACGGCTGTGTGTGTGCAGCTCCAGGGGATTACAGACAGGAAAGCTATCCTGGGATCTCCGTCCTTGAGGATATAAGACTTGTGGCTAATATTAGACATTGCAGCTTCAGCAGGCAACACAAGGCCCCTCCTTGCTGCTTGGCTTTTCCTGCTCCACGCAGTGACCTCAGTTCGCGGCACCGTTTTGGGGGTGAATGTCACCTCTCAGAAGCCAAAGGTCCCCTGCAAAGCTTTGGATTTCTGGCAATGCAATGTTACCTCCCGCCAGTGTCCTTGCAGCACAGAGGAGCTCGAGGAGCTGCTTCTATTTCCTTTTCCTGACTTCAAAGGAGGAGTTTTCAGTGGGGTCAGCTCAGATTCTTGATTACAACATTGGCAATTCTGATAAAGGCTCAAGGATTGCTGGACACTGACTCCATCTGTTGGTTGCTGTTGGAGGAATCAGGAGATATAACAGCAAAAGTTGAAATAGACGGTGACTGCTGTTCCCACACTAACCACTAGGAATAAAGTTCACGAAGACCTAGGAATTTTCTGAATACGTGAAGTAAGTTCCAGAATGAAGATGAGCTTCAGAATACTCCATACAGATGAAGCAGGGCAGAGAAGTTTGGGAAGAGAGTGTTCTCTCTCCAGAGCTTTTGTGTGCCTCTGCATTTCTCACCGTGGCTAGCAGAGAACTGGGCTGTATCTGTTGTAAACAGATATGGGACTGATTTTGGACTTTGTGTCAGCATGTGCCGTCAAAGTAATTAAGGCAAAGCTAATGCCTTTTATTTTATACCCACCCTCATTCTGGCTTGTCTTCCAATCCCAGATTTACTGTTCCCTATAGACTGCTGCTGTGAGGAGATTCATTTCAGCTCCTTGAGAGTAAGCAAGAAATGGAAGAGTCAAAAAGTCAAAGATCTGAAGCATCTGATCCCCGTGCATGCTCCACACTTCAGGGTCTTGAACCTTGCCCCTTGACTTGCTCACAGCCACATCGGTCAACACTGGGCAGTTCCAGAAATACCCCTTTCCTCAGTCCATCCTGCTCCATGCCTGTCAGGGGAGGAAATCCAGGTCCCAGAGCACTGCAAGAAGAGGGGTTTTAGAATCTCATGTTGGAGTTTGTGTTTCCACGTCGGCCATGAGAGGCTTCTTGCTCCAGCCGGGCGATGCTTGCACGGGACGTCTGGGTGGGCTGTGGGTAGCGCCGATGCCAGAGAGGGCCATAGTAAGGCAAGGCATATGGATTATGTGTGGTTTTCATGGAAAAAAAAATACCTCTAGGCAGATGTTGGCTGCCATGACCTAGAAGTGGATGAATAGTTCCAGCAAGTGTTTGTCAGGCCTTGCTGGCACGAAGGATGAGAACTCGCTCAGGGTGTGGGAGGGAAAATTGATTCCAACCCAAGCTTCCCAGGTTAAGCTGTAAGTTGAACGGGCAGTGGACAAGGCAGGAGCCCGCTAGGAAGAGAAGCACTTCTGTACCACTTGGCCAGTGCCATGGGCTCCTTTCCATGGCGTCAGCCGTGGCGCAGCTCCAGCCAGCGCAGCGGGTGTGTGTGGAGGAGCTGTCAGCCTGCACAGAGCGCGCGGTGTGCGCTCGGGACATTCCTCACCTTCTCCGTTCCCTTTTCATCCCCTTCCACGGCGTTGCAAGGCGGCCGTTCCAGGCCGGCCTTGGCGCCCTGCCTGCCGCCGCCTCCGAGGCCCGGGGGGAACATGAGCGCCCCGAGCTCCACCCTCCGCCTCAGGGGCCGCTCCATGGCGCCCTGCGCGAGGCTGCTCGCGCACGGGGTGTGTGGGGAAGGCACGAGGGCTCCATTGAATCCCATCTCCAGAGCCCACTTGCTGTTCATTCACTCCCCTCACTCGTTTTCACTCATCTCGATACGGCAGAGCTCAAAGGATCCGACCCCGTTTCTCTCCTTCAAGACGACTGCGTTAACACAGCAGTTCCTGGGCATACGGAGAGGCTGTGCGTGGCTTGCGGTGTCCTTGGAATGTGTTTTCTTTCAACAGTTTTCCATTCTGTCGAATTCACAGCCCTTCAGAAAGTTTCCAGGGCCTCCAGAGGGTGATGGGAATGCAGAAAAGCACGTGCCCTTCCTGTTCCCTTTTTGAAGGCCACTTGCAAGTGCTTTGGGTACAGAGGTGGTAATGCAGAAGGTGCACCAGGGTCTAGAACTGAACACTGCCATTTAGCTAAACTGATGCAAATTCTTGTGTGAAATCTTTGATTCCAGTTTAAAAGAGAGGGGCTTATCCTCAGAACTGATAGTGCTGCCTAAAGCGAAGTTTTCCCAATGCTTCTATTGTACGACTGTGTTTTCTGTTGCTTGTGCTCTTGCCAAACTTTAACCACATAGGCTGAAATATTCCACACTCCCTGTCTGCCTCTGGCTGAATTGTTTGAAAAGTTTGGACTGAAACAGTTGAGACATTTCTGAAATAAATCCAAGAAGAAACTATTGTTTTGACACATGAAGCAAATAACCTGGCAGCCGTTTCTTTGAGAAGATCTAATGTCCCAAACTTTGAAACAGGGACTGGGAATTTGGCAGCAGTCACCTCTGCTGTGGGGGCACAGCACGTGTCTCTGTCAAAACTGCTTTTAAATGTGTTCTACCTATAGCTTTTTGGGAAGATATCCAAGGAGATGAAGATTGCCTGGATTGTTTGCCTGTGGAGGTGAAGGTGCGTGTATTTTGCCCGACTGTAGAACAAAGATGTAAACACTTATTTTTTCCTCAAGCAAGTGTGTGTGCGAACACAGATGAATCATCACTCTAACACTTTCAAATTGTGTAGGAAATCCCTTGAGGGAATCAATTCTGTGTTCAGAGCAGGACTTGGAAGATCTTGTGGAAAATGTGTTATTAACAATGTCTGAATCCTGGAGTGTGTCAGACATGGTGAAAAGGCTGGGGGGAAGCAGAGGGGAGGGTGGTCCCACATTCCTGTGGGGTGCCTGTAGAGGAGGGCTGCACAGAGGCTGCAGGATGCTGAAGCTGGGAGCAGAACAGCCCGCAAAAGATGAGGGAAACAGGAATAGACAGAGGAACAGTTATCTACAATGCTGGGGATTCTCCATCCTTGGAGATCTGGAGGATCTGGCTGGAAAAAGCCACAGGTGGCCTAATCTAGATTTGGCAAATAGTCCTGTTCTCTTAAATTATAGAGGGACATTTGATTAATAACCAAAGGTCAAACATAGGTGCTGGAGATGTAGCAGCAGGAGGTGATCCTGTTCAAAGCCAGCAGTGCCTTAGGATCATAGGCTTGGGGAGTGTCTGTATTTGTAATTTCTGGACCATTTTCTATCTTTTTTGTCTTTCCTCAATGCTATGGCATGGTCGGGTGTCCTCGGCACTGTAGCATGGGGGGAATCGTGGTGTCTTGGAGTTTTCCTTGGTCACTCACATCTGTAGGGATGTGAATACGTCAATACTCGTCTTCTGTGGCACCAGCACGCGGGGGTTTGCGCAGTCATGGGAAGGCGGCGTGCAGTGTGACACGCACGTCCTGCCACTCGGTGGCACCAGTGACCTGCACATGGTGACAAAGCCTGAGCAGGGTTCCCGTGAAGCGGAGCACCCCCATGCCCATCACAGAGCCCCTTGGGACGGGTCAGCTCCATTTCACTTGCCTGCCCTGTCCACTCTTTGCCTCCCCATCCCAGAGGGTTGTTCTCATTCCTGGACTTTCTGCTCACTTGGCTGCTCCTTATCTAGACGCAGCCAGACCTCTTCTGTGACAAAGCGGCCGAACGGAAAGCCTGGATGGAAATGGGAGGCACGGGCGTCTTCGGGAGTGCTTTTCATGATGCTTTGGTAGGTTATGGTGGTGGGTGTAAGGCAGAGCATGAGAGCTGCCAGACTGCAGCAGGCAGAGAGGCCAGCTGGGAGCTGAGAGGGGACATTATTTAATGCAGGTGGAACCTATCTGTAGCCATGGTGCAAACCATGGGCATTGGAGTAGCTGGTCGATGGCTTCAGGGAGCCTTCCCCTCAGGCAGTAGTGGGCTGGCGGGCATTTTAGTATGAAATAGGCCTCCTTTGGGCCAGGACAACCCATCCTAGTCTTCCAAGGAAGGAGCTGATAAAGGGCGAGGAAGGCTCCCTGAGGCTTCACAAGGACCTAGCAAGAGAGGGTCATTTCTATCAAGTCTCCAACACCGACAGCAGCTTGGCTCTCCCCCTCGCCTATGCTTGTTACGCTCCCTCTTCCTACAATGTGACCTCCAAGCTGGTAAGTGTGTGTGGACCTGGGGGTGACCTTCAGGCCCTGCCTCCTCTCTGGGATCCCCCATCCTGGACTCCTTGGCTCCCAGGATCTTCTCAGCAGCCAGTGCTGCATGTAAGGAACTTGCCCTGGAGCACCAGGGATGGCCTGTCCTGACTTCCTATCCCACGTGCTCCCTCCTTCCCAGCATCTTGCCCCTTGGTGGCAGAAGTGGACCCAGGGGCCTGTTACAAACCTTGCTTCCTCCATTTTTCCATATATACCATTATCCATTGATGTTTACTCTCTCAGTATGGCTGGTGATCATCCCAACAGTGATGTTCTACCACATTCTTCTAACCCCCTAATGAGAATGTATATGATACAAAGTCTATAGCCATTTTCAAGCTAACAGAGACCAGCTGTTTCTCGTCTATCTACCAGACCCAGTGCAGATGGGAATTAGATTGGACTGTCAACATTTGTTCTGGAAAAAAAAATGTTCACAGCTCCTTGTTAGCTTACATAATACTTAAGAAAGGACTGTCTGCAATTTTATTAAAGAATTGTTCTGGATCTTCAAGTTAAATGTAAAAACAATCAATCACTAGGTCAAAATATATGGCCATCTAGCCCAATAAATTTTTACAGCAGTGTCTGACAACTGTTGCTTAAGGGAAGTATGTAGGAACAGAGAAAGTGTATATGATTCCTTCCCAAGTACTCACCCACCCCTTAGCAGTTTTCAATTTAGACGGTTCCTGAGCAAAACCTGTATTTGAAGTCCTCAGTGGAGTCGTTTTCTGTGACTTTGCCTTACAAAGGATGGAAAATGTTGTTATCCGCGGTGTCTTGCGGCAGGGACTTCCACAGCTGTGCCGTGTGGCCTGTCACCTCTGCGTTAGGCCTGCACCTGCTTTCAGCTAAATTTACCTGATCTTCTGTAGCTTTTGTGTGGTAAGATACTGCGAACAGCCATTCCGTCTCTGCCCTCCTATGACACTCATGGCTTCACATATCCCTCAGTCATCCTTTTTTATTTAATTGTCTGTGATTACCCCTCTTGTGACACAAGTTATTCTGACTTTGCTGCTTTCTTTGGACCCTGAGAGTGTCATGTCCAAGGAAATGCCTTAGGATCATTGCTGCTATGTGATTCCCTTCTAACACCTGTCTCCCTTCTTAGAAGTCACCTTCTATGCTTGATCCTTCCCAAATCTTCACTATCTCCCCATATGCTAAGTGGCTGCGGTGGCACTGGGTGCAACTGGGTTAACCAGGATGGTGTTCCTTAACTCCAGTTAATTTAGGAGATGTAACCTCCCCATGGAAGCATTTCCATGTCCCTGCTGCTAATGGTGCTTGCAGTTGCCCTTTTAAGCCGAAAGAGATGCAAAGAAAGCATAAAATATGTTGGCCTTCTCCACATCATCTGTCTACAACTTCCTCTCTCCACTGAGGAGCAAAGCAGATGTTCCTTAGTCTACTTCTCCCTAACAAAGTACTTACAGAGCATTTCTTGTTGGGATCTGTCCCTTGACAGTTTTCTTTCATTTTGTGCCTTTTTGGTTTTGTTAGCACAAGCTCATGCTGTTCGTTTAGTCTTGTCCTTATTACTCTGACCTAGTTTCCAGTCTCTGTGCAGCTTCAAACGCAATTGAGGAGCGATGAGGAGCTTACGATTCAGCCACACTTCCTCTAGCTGCTGAGCACGGGGATGTTCTGCACTTATGGCCTCAGAAATCTCTTTCAGGAACTGCCAGTTCTCCTTTTTGCTTTCACACTTCCAGCTTGGGAAGGGAGCTACCAAGTCTCTGACTTCACTGCAGTCTGTTCTGTTTTTCTGTCTCCCACTTTCTGGATTTGGGATTAAAAAAATCATTTAGTTAATGCTTGCTCACTCAAATTGCTTTCCATGTTCACGTTCCAAACATCTCATCCTTTTATGTTAGGGGAAAAAAAATCCAAATGTCTCTCTTCTATTGACTTCCTTCATTTTCTTTTTTGAAATTGGTCATTGAAGACCTCTGAAGAAGGGAGGGCAGTTCCTCGGCTGTAACTCTGAAGAATAGCTGACCTTTCTGGTTTACTTTGGCTATGGAGAAAAGACAGCTGACACTTTTCCTTGGGGGCTGATGGTGCTGCAGCCAACTCAGCTGTATATTGTGGCTGCTGTAGAGCTCGGGACTGGCCTGACCACAGGGCTGCTCAGCAAATGGTTCTTCTGCAGAAAATTTTTATTTTTCATTTCAAAATCATATTTCTTATAAACAAAGACAAAGCATTTTTTTTCATATTTCTCCATGAAATAGTGACAACCTGTGTGGTCTACATAGCAAATTGGAAAACAGAAAATTCCTCTTGAATTTTTTTTTTTTTTTTGTGGAAAATTACCAGTGAGCCCCAAGTTCAGTAGGAACATAGTGAAGTAGAGCATCAAGAACAGGCACATTCTGTAATAAGACAAAAGCTCCCACCTTTTCCTCTCTGGGGGCTCCAGTAGGCTCTCTGTCCTATAATTCAATGTAAAATGGAGGTACTTAGCATAATTTATAACTAATTACTGCCAATGGAAACTTCAGCAATGTAAGGTTTAATTTAAGCATTGTCAGAGTTACTGAAGAGAGGGAACTCAGCATGATAGTCAAAATCTTGTTTCCTAATGAAGCTGTTACGAAGACAAAACAAAAAGGTAATTTCAATTCCATGTGTTACAGAAAAGAAAGGGAGAAAACAGGCAGAATATCTCTCTGGTCCCATGTAAGCTGTTCCCAGACAGTGGTGGGAACTCTCCCAAGCACAGTGCAAGGCAAACACATGGATATTGTAAAATGTTTTCAGCTCAAAATAAAGAGATGGTCCTTGCCCTTTTTAAGGAGGCAAGTCTCTGGGGTAAGTGGAGGGTGAGTTAATTTTCCTCCATAATTTTCTTCTCTCATCCTGCTCCCCTTCTGGCTGCCTGGAACATCAAGGCCCCTTGGAGGCACCTCTGGATGCTCGGAGATGCTGGGTGTAGGGGCAGGTCCGGCCAGTCTCCTTCCCACGTGTTGGCTCTCCGAGTTCCCTGTCCCTGCGCTTGCTCCCCAGACGTGATGTCCCTTGGGCAGCAACTCTCACAGCTCATTTTTAGACAGCAGCTTTTTCCATGAGGACAGAGGAAGAAAAGGTAAGAAATTTCTCCCCCGCTTTCCCCGTCTGCCTCTTGCCTCTTTAGTGTCTGGCCTAGAGAGTGTCTAGGAGATATTGGCAGCCACTAGTCTCAAAGCCTGGCAAGGGCCCAGGCCGAGAGCTGTTCCCTGCTGCTTTGTCCTCCCTCCGGTCCCAGGGTAGACCTGATGCAAGGGAAAAGCAGGATTCACCTCCACTCCACCATGTTCTTGTGCCACTGGATCCCATCCCGCATCTCCAGAACGTTCGCATGGGTTCTCCATCAGCCAGGGCAGGGATAACCTTCCACGTGCTCTATCAGCTCTTGCCTAACGCGTTCATTCTCCCTCTGGGCCACGAGTGTGACCCACAGCCCACGTTCCCAATAACCTCGTGGTCACCGGGGCAAGAAATAGAGCGGGCGGAGGGGTTGACTCGCACCTACTTCTTGGGGCAGCTCTAAGATGTGCCTCCCAGGCAGGGAGATAAAAGGCACTGAGTGTGCACCAGGCATCCTGCCTGCTGCCTTTGATCTGCGCCTCGCACGGCAGTTGTTAAACAGACTGCGGTGTTTGGTCTGGCCAGGACGCAGCCCTGCTCTGGGGGCCTGGCTGGAATGTGCTTGAAACCATTTGGAGCCCTGAGCAATAGTTCATGCCAGTTCAGACAGCGCCGGGCCGCGCTCCATCACGGGGGGAGCCGGGGCTGTTAACCCTTGCCTGGGCTGAGCCCACCAGCTCGCACGTGGGTCCTGAGGAAGAAACTCAACCTAGATCCTGGGCTGCATTAAGAAGAGCATCTCCAGCAGGTCGAGGGAGGGGATCCTGCCCCTCTACTCAGCCCTGGTGAGGCCGCATCTGGAGTATTGTGTCCAGTTCTGGGCTCCACAGGACAAGAGGGATGTGGAGCTGCTGGAGAGAGTCCAGCGCAGGGCTACAAGGATGATCAGGGGCCTGGAACATCTGCCCTACAAGGAGAGACTGAGGGAGCTGGGCCTGTTCAGCTGGAGAAGAGAAGGCTGAGAGGGGACCTGACCGGTGTCTATAAGTACCTGAAGGGAGGCAGTGAGGAGGATGGTGCTGGCCTCTTTTCACTGGTGGCCACCGACAGAACTAGAGG
>NW_010584242.1:13360-24157 GCF_000705375.1 Tinamus guttatus | reverse complement strand
CGTCTGCTTGCGGCAGAAGGACTCGCCCGCGTCCCGCCGCACGAGCCCGCCGCGTCCCACCACGAGGGGTAGTAAAAGTTCCGTCTCGTCTTTGTCTGCTCCCGCTTCGTGCGCGCGGCCTGGCTTTTTTTTCCCCTGGCCTCGCCAGGCGCGTGGAAAGTTTGCTGTTTTTTTCCGCGCGCGCACGCGTGCGTGTGTGCATATACTGAATAATTTTATTAGCTGCCAGGAGGAGGAGAAAAATGAACAAAATAAAAAAGCCAAAGCAACGGGCGTCGGGTGGGGAGGATTCTTGGGTGCGTTTCATTATTTTTTGTCCAAGTGACCCCCCCACGCTGTCCCCATCGAGCCTCGTGCGGCTTATGCAGCCGGCATTACCCTCCCGCGCTGCTTTAAAGGGTTAAAAATTATGGGGAAGTTCAGCTAGCACTTGCAAGATATGGTTGCCTTAGCAACAGGCCTTCTAATCTGGTAGGTGACCTGAGAGACTGTGGAAGATGCAGGGCTCGGTTTGGCATTTCATTATTTCATGAGGCTGTGGGCTCCTCCAGCTGGTTCGCCTCTGCGCGCCGAGCCGCCGCGGCCGCCGCATTCCCAAACAAAGCCCCGCCGGGAAGGCCGGGCGCCGCGCCGGGGGCCACGGGAGGCACGACCCCAGCGCCCGGCCTCGCCGCGGAGCGGGATGCGCTTCCCTCGGCACCGTAACGGTGCGGGAAGCCGCTGGGTGAGCCCTGCCGCCCTAATATGGTTTCCAGGCTTCCTCCCTTCCTCCTGCCGAAGGATTCACCTTAGCTTAGCAAAATCGGGACCCTTCCCCCCGGCCCCATGGAGCTAAACGGGTTTCCGGAGTGCTTTGGAAACTACGGAAAACCAAAGTCCTTTTTTTAATGGGATGGTCTATAAGGGCGCCATATCCCAGAAAGAGAGCTTCTCTGTAAGAGACTGGGGCTTGAGCCAAAGAAAAACCCCAACCCGGGAGGATACCGAGAGGTTAATGCAAGTGCGCAGCGGGTGAGGACATGCAGAGGAAAGACGATATAAAAGGTTATGGAGATAAGATGTACCAGTCCAGCGATGACTTGCAAATGTTTTTGTGAAGAACGTGGGTTTTGGAGGAGACGAGCGGGGCAGCCCTATTGCAGCTGCTTTTGGCAACCTGCAGCAAGGCGGTTGTTGTCGTCACCCCGCTCGAGGCCATTGCAGGAGACTTGAGGCCTGTGCAGGGCTTTGGGGTGGCTGCTTGGGTGTAAGAAGCCGAGGGAAGCTGGGCTTCCCACGCTGGTGTTGGTGCGTGTTGGCAGGAGATACAGCCGCTTGGGAGCGTGCTGGAAGCCGGCTTTGCTCAGTGCCCTCCGCTTCCCAATTTTTCTTGCCAAATATATGACCTCACCAAGTGTTTGGGGTTGGGAAGTGGTGGAGTGGGACGTGCAGTCCAACTTTCCCACACGTGCAGTAGTCAATGTTGCAAGGGGATTGCACGGGCCTCTCTATGACACCTGCAGCGCCCTGGCAAAACTTCTCGCCCATTTGCTAGAGCTTAGTCAAAACCAGCTCCTACTCTTCACTTGCTCTTTTCTGGGCTGGCCACGGAGCTCGCTGGGTCTGAATCTCACAGACCTGCAGGATGGTTGATGTTGGAAAGGACCTCTAGAGATCATCTAGTCCAACCCCCTGCTCCAGCAGGGACGCACAGGGCACAGGGCATAGGGTGGCATCCAGGCGCGTTCCGAAGATCTCCAGAGAAGGAGACTCCACAGCCTCTCTGGGCAGCCTGTGCCAGGGCTGTGTCACCCTCACAGGAAAGAAGTTCTTCCCCGCGTGGAGGTGGAACTGCCTGGGTTGCAATGTGTGCCCATTACCCCTTGTTCTGTCTGATGTGTTTGCATGCTGGCTGAGCAGCGCAGGGTGGGCACCTCATCAGCTGATGCCACGAGGGCCTCCTTGCGTGCCACAAAAGCCAGCGGTGGGTACGCTGGGCGCCCCCGAGGGTGGCCACAGAAAGTACTGGGAGAAGGAGCCCTCGCCAGCTTTCTGTACGGCTCTGGGGGAGAGCGACGGAGAGGTGTGAAAGGAAACGGCCTTCTAACGGGGCAGATTTTGCTCCCTCTGTCCCGCATGCACGTGTCACACACTTGTATACCCATGCACGCGCACAACCTTCAGGCGAGCATTAAAGTGCTCCTGTCCCCGGCTCTTGGTCTTGACAGAACATGGCTTTGGGCTTTCTTACTGTTCAGTACAGGCGATTTCGCTGCCTATTCCGCTGGTTTCTCTGGCCTCTGAGGCATCACTTGCCGAAGCTTTCGGTCTGAACAGCATTAACTGATGTTTGAGCTTTCTCAAGGGCTCAGGAGCCAACGCTGCTTCTGCAGTAGGGCTCTTCTCATCGATGCCCATGGATACCTTGGGCAGGAGCTCGGCGCAGGGAGCTTCTGATTCCTGTGGATGCTGATGACTGAGGCAGTGCAGATCGCTCTTGTTTTTCATGTCCCACTATTGCACAGTTGCTCTGGCAGCTGCTTGCGGACACCGGCAGAGAGCTGCCTGCTTATCCATGTCTTGAGCGCGGAGAGTACGGGCCTGGTCTTAGATCGCGGTGTTGATCTGTCATCTTGCAGGCTTTATTCGTCCCCAGACAAGAAGCCAGCAGCACAAAGCACATACTTCTGTTACTTAAAACTGAGCGCTGTGCAGAATGCAACTGCTGAAAGCAATCTGCTGTCTGAGATGCCCAGATTTATGGTTCCCGAGCGCAACTCTAGGTGTTGGCTTCCACCGGAAAGTAAAAGCGCGGGCTGAGCGACGCTCGCAGGGAGCCGGCGCTGCGCGAGCAGGCGCTGTGCTCGGAAGGGCCGTGCTGCGAGCAGCGGGCTCGGGGCCCTCCGCGGTGAAACCTGCCTCCCGCTCCTGCCGTTCCTGTTTTCTGGAGCCTGCACTTGGTGGTGTGGGAGTGCCCTGCTTCGGGCTCCGCTGCGTGCGCGCGGGCGGCGTGGGGAGGGAGGCAGCAGGGGCTGAGGGGATTCTGGCATCGCCGAGACGGTCGGGGTGGTGTTACTGATGGTTTACTAGCAAGGGATGCGGGTGATAGCAGTGTTAATGTGCTGTTTTCTGGAGGCAGAGATAGTTAGCTCACCTGGATACATAAACACAGGATTTAGAGGACAGGTGTAGAAGGGGCTGGGCTTCTCCTTGTTCCTTGGATGCCACCTTTTCTGGAGGTGCCAGGAAGTGGATGAGATGTGAATTTGCTCGTAAGGGAGGGCAGTTGGGGACAAAAATTGGAGATGAGACTCCTTTGCTGCAGAGCTGCGGAGACCTCCAGCAACCGGGATCCTGGATGAGCCCCATGTCCTCTGGAAGGCTTCCAGTTTCCATGAGGGCTACCTGGAGAGCAGCAAGACTGCGGGACCGTGCCCTGTTACAGAGAGGTGCCCTGGTGGGTTGGGGCTGGTCGTTGTTACGCAGCCACGTCAGTACCTGAGGTGCCGGAGGACGCTCCGTCTGCAGCGGGGTGGCTCTATCCTGCTGGGGGAGAGGGCAGGACGTCGTCCTTGAGACCGCATGTCGTGGGGAATTGCCACCTCCAGGGCTTCGCCGGCAAGCGGAGCTGGGCAGCCGGCGATCCGCGTGAAGAGCTCCCGTAGTTCCACCCCGAGACACGGGCAGGGCTTGTCCCCTGCCGTCCCCCCGGGTGCCGGCTGACTCCAGCGCTGATGAATCAATTAGAAAAATGACTCGCGTCGGGGACCCCTCGCCAGAATGCTGGGAAAAGTCTCCCTGGAGAACGCGCGGGAGCCTGTGTGCTCCATAAATCTCCCGCGCCTTGGCTCTCCCTCTCCTGTAAATCTTGCTGCTGGATGGAGATCTCGTTACATTCGTGCTAGGAGGGGTGGGGAGGAGGAAAGAGCGGGTTTCTGCAGGGGACAGAGGCCGTGGTGTGTGGGGACAGCACTGAGCTCCTGGCACGCAGCCGCTCACGGAGCTGCCCCTCTGAAGGACCCCAGGGCTTGAGGGGCTGGAGGTGCCGCGCGCTGGCGCTCTGCTCCATCCCACGTTAAAATGCAGCGAGCGAAACCTCGGTGTGACAAGGCTGCCCGCAAGGCCCGTCCTCCCCAGCACCAGCCTCGGGACAGGTCCCCGCATCTGCTGCCCAGGCCACCCCCTCGTCCCCGCTCCCGGGGCTTTGTTTCCTCGCCGCCTTGTACGCGCCGGATTCCTTCTGCGCGTAAGAAATTGCTCTAACATGTTGGAGGCCGAACTCGCAACACCCCTCACATCTGCCGGCCACCTGAGCGGCCTCGTGGCCGGGTTTGCCACTTAAGGTAGCCTCGAGTGGATTAACTCTCGCTGGTTAAGACAACATCTGACTTGGTGCTTTTATCTTTCCTGGCAAGGATGTCCTAGCCCGCTGCAGAAAGGAGGGCTCATGGCGCTGGCAGGAGCGAGGTGGCCGCGCAGCTCCCAACGGGAATGCCGCTGCTCTGGCACGGAAAGCGGCCGTCGGCATCCCGCGCTAGGCACTGAGCGCCCCGAGGGCTGCCGGGCTCCAGCTCAGCAGGTCCACGTGGGGCTCGGGAAGGGGATATCCCAGGGACGAGGGCAGGGCTTGCTGGACCAGCAGGCCCCCTTTTCCTCCCCACTTTTGGGGGTTTGTCCCTCCTGATGGGGACTGTGCGGTGGTCACTGGGTTCTCCGGGCACTTGCTTAATTGCAGGCCCTGAGTGTGAAGGAACAGACTGTGGATCTGTTGGCAAAACACGCTTTGTTTGCAGAGCAGTTGCGTTCTTCCTCCTAGGGACTCTCAAGTTTTAAAAACAGAATAATATGTTTTTTAAATTAAAATTAAAATTCTCAGGGAAAAAAAAATGTTGGTTCCCCTTTTCAGAAATTGCTCTGTGATGGCAGCTGGAAAGTGATATTATAAGTGTTGTGCATGCCATCTGCTTTGCTTGGATCTAGGAAATGGCTGGAGTCTGTACAGCCTCGCAAGTGTTTTCAGCACTTGCTGGGGTAAAAATTATGCCCTTTTCTTGCCTTCCCCCATAAGACCTGCAGAGGCCTGGCTGAAGTGAGGCCAGGACGCTGGTACGGTGATCGCAGCCTCGTGCTGTGGGAGGGGACACACAGGCTTTAGATGCTCCAAAGCTGTTTCCTTTAAGTGTTTCCCTTCACTGACCACCTAGCTGGGAGCCGCGAGGAAGCGCCGGGGCAGCCCTGCGGCGCGGGGAGCTCCGCGCAGGCAGCCCCGTCCTGCCGCTCTGCAGCGAAAGCAGCAACAGCTGAGCGTGACGTCCCTGGCCTTCCCAAGGTAAATAAGGAAGGAAAACTTCAGGCTGTCTCTAAAACAAACACACACATCTCTCTGTGCGTTTGCTAGGGGGTTGTCTCTCAGGTCTTTACTAGCTGAGCTCCTGGTGGCTCTTTGGTTAGGCTTCACTTTGGTTTGCCCAGTTTTTACAAAACTGTGCAAAGACTTGATGCCTTGGAGAGCTCGGAGAGGGTTTCAGTGACTTCCCTGGGGAGGCTGTATGTGGTGGAACATGATCTGCTGACAGGGTTGTCACGAGGGGAGCATCCAAGATGTGTTTGGGGATGGGGAGGGAGACTCCAAAACAGGAGGGCAGTTCTGACACTAAATGTGATCATTTCATAGCGTGCAGCCCTGCACAGGCGCTTGGCTGGGCTCCATGGAGAAGGGCATATATGTGGATGTAATCTGTTTTTCTAAGTTGTGAAGGATGTTCAAAGTTAGGGGATTCAGAGTGTGTCCTTGGAGTGTTTTCTCTCCTCTTCAGCTTGTACTTGCCGCCCGTTTTAGAAACTCCCAGCTTTTGGGAGCTGTGTCTTTACTCAGGATGTGCTTAACTTTTAAATTGGTTACTTGAGATTCCTAATGCAAAACAGAGTTACCTTTCTTTGCTTGGCATCATTAGTGATATAAAAGGCAGCAGAGATGTAGCTGGATTGTGCAGAGGGAAAAGGAAGCAATTTCCAAACAAATCCAGGGGGCTCTTAAGGAGAAATGGAAAGCTGAAGGATGACTTAATCCACTCAAGAACCTTTGCCAGCCAAAGACCAACTTTCTCCTGTTCTCCTTCAAAATATCTGTTTCTACATTGGGCTGAAGAAGGCTGTTTATATGGCTTGCCCTGCTTCAGGACTGGACTGAAGGAACCCAAGTCAGCATTTCCTCCTATATTCCAGCCTGAAAGATGTTTTATATTTTGAAGAAGTGCGTAATATGAAGTTTCTGAAATTTCTGGGGTGCTTTGCAAGCTCCAACAAAACCTGGTTGACCAAGTATTTTATTTGGAAATAAGTTTGTGGGAACCTCTTCAAAGTACCAGCTTAACCCAACAGATCCGTCTTAAGGTTCGCTTTGTAAGACCAGTCCACTTCATTTAAACTCAGCCTCCGGGAGCCGCCTCTGCGTTCGGCCGGCTTGGCAGCCTTCCCTGCGCGGAGCCGGCTCTCCGGCGATGCCACCTCCAAGGACAACCCACCACCAGCAGACATCCAGAGTCCCGTGGTGGGGTCGTCCTGCCGCAGGGTGCCGACCGGGTGCAGCTCGAGGTGCAGAGCTCTGCTGGGTGCTCCTGAGCAGAGAGTCCAGAAATTCAGTAATTGGGCTGGAACAATTATTTTTGGCTTTTGCTGAGGGAAACGCTATAAATACCAGCCTGCAAGCTTGTGCAGTGACTTTGCAGTGTGCGTCGGGTTTTTTTGCTCTTGTCCAGCTTGCTTTTTATTGGCAACTCCGAGGGTGACACTTATCTCCAGAAAACGCAATTTGAATTGATTAAAGAAGCTCTTGCCATTGGCCAGGGTAAGCAAAGCCAAACTTTCTGCAGAACTGATTACGTTTTCTCAGAAACTGCCAGGACAGGGAGGATCTGCGACGCTGGAGTCGGTGCCTGGGGGAGGTGAGGAGCAGGAGGCTCCAAACGCTGCTTGTCCCTTGCAGCACTGGTTTCTTGCAAGATACTTGGGTGCTCCAAGAAGCCAGGGTAGAACCTGGAGGTCCCTAGGGGAGCTGCCCCTACCAGATACCTTGATTTTGACCTGCCAGACTGTCTTGGCACCCTCGGGGCACCTCCAAGTGGTGCTGTTGTGGGTGGGCTCCATAGCCCCAGTGCAGGTTTCCTGTGGGGACGTTTGGGCACAGGCTTTGCTGTTGCAGATACCTGACCCGTGACACTTTGGGCTGTCCCACAAGTGCCTGTGTCTCGCACAGGCTGTGCCTGAAGGCGAGCAGAAATTGCAAGTGCCGGGAGTGTTTTGGTGAGATTAATAAGATCTAAATAAAACTCTTGTCAGGCAATTTCTGCGATATACTTCATACCTCCTTGTAATCAAAGCCATTGCAAATGAAAGGTTTTATGCTCATTACCAGCACCACTTGTTTGTGAAATACTTGCAAGTGTGGAGGGTTTTCAGCTGAGTCCTGTAGTAAAGCGTGGCTCCTCTTTAAGTAGCACCTTTCGCTGAGAGCGATTTCGGGGCACTTCGCCTCGCAGGAAGCCCACCCCAGGCTGGAAGGGGAGGTGATCTGAGGGATCGGGCAGAAGGGCTAAGATTTGCAAAGCCCAGTGAAGGCAACTGAGGGAAAACAGAGCAGAATGACGAAGGATGCTGATCTAAGCAGCGCTGAGGAGGACTTCCCGTGCCAGAGAAGTGCCAGCGCATGAAAAGTGCTGCTCTAGCCATGTGCTTTTAGGTTTTACTCATCTGATGATCCCCTTCCTCCGATAGACGCTGGTGCTTCCTTGGACAAGGAAGGCAGCTATAAATAACCTTGGTGCAGCAGCACCAGGAAGGCAGGGATTTTTTGATTACCCTTGGAACTGTGGAATCACCGTTTCCTGCCATATCTTGTTCTGAGCCTCACCAGCAGCAGAGCGAGGAGCTCCCTTCCAGGGCACGAGGTGGGCACAGCCGGGCGCACGCAGCGGGAGGTCACAGTGGGGAGCGGGGCTTTGAGCAAGAAAAGCAGTGGGTTTTGTTGTTTTCCATGCAAACCTCAATGAAGGAGGAACCTGTTACACCGGGGAAGGATGCAAAAGCTGCAGAACTAGATGAGACTCGTCCGTCTGTCCTCTGCAGCCTCCGTTACGTGGCATGTGTTTCCGTAAATAAGCTGCCCCTCTGTCTCTGCATTTGGTAAACACTGCAGTTTAAATTCCCAGCTCTGGAGAAAGCCTGTGGATGACGTTTTAAGTGTCTCTTACAAAACAGTGTCTCTGCAAGCCTCGCTGGCGGTTCTCCAGGTGCTCTGTAGGTGCAGGGTTCGGCAAAGCAGGATCAGCCCTTCGCCTTCCCGCAACCCGGAGCCTGGGGGACCATCTCCCCGTGGCCATCCGGGTGACATGGAGGTGGCCGTCCCCACGTGCTCCCCGTGAAGGCCGGGCACAGAGCGAGGCGAGGGCCGGTGCCGCGGCGGGCACCGTCCGGATGCCCTTTGGTGCTCGCCCTCCCGCGAGACGCCTGACAACTTGAACAGCCTTCAGCCTGTAAAGACTTTCAGTCATTATTGAGCCGGGCTGGATTTCCACCAGCGGCTGACCCAGAGGTGAAAGTCTCTGTATCCCATTACCAATCCCATGAGCTACCCAGTCACCCATCCTAATACGGTCTAATACACTTGGGAGCCAAATCACAATAGTGTTAGCAGGAAAAAAACAGCATATAGTGCACCTTCTTTTGTAAGCCCTCTGTCGCATCTAAAATAAATTTGCATCTAAATTGACAGGCTGTTTTTAATGTCTTCTGGCTATATAATGCTTAAAGGCCCAGGCCGCCTTTGTAGGTGTGCGTGGAGCGTAATCCCTGTTTATATGAAGGGAGTGAAAGTTGCCCGGCGCTCCGTTGTAACCTGCTGTTTTCAGATCATGGCTTCGTGCAAGGTGAGGATGGGAGAGGGAGGTGAAACAGCATAGTCCAACCACTGAGGCCATATTAAAACTTACTTTTCCATCGTTTTTAAAAAGTACACATTTTCTAAACTGATTGGTGCTTCCTGACGTGGGAATTGCCCTGCTCCAGGGCTGCCGTGTTCGTCCCACTGCGGCTGTACTGCGGAGCTGCTCTCCTTGCCACGTGTTGGGATTGCTCCATCCAGGGTCACCCCAGCACCCTTGCAGCGCTCTGCTTTTGTTTTGACCTGTCTCAGATCTCTCTCCTCACCCACTAGCAATGAGAACAAGCTCCCACCGTACATAAGTGATGCTAAAGACAGCAAAACCCACTGGACGAGCCAGCTCCAGATATGGAGGCAGTATTTAAGGTGAGCTTCGTTTCCTTCAGTACCTTCTCCTGGAAAACCGTTTCTAGATGCTTTCCAGAGATCTAATCAAACCCGGAGATCTTTAATTGACCAGTGGTTTATCTGCTGGTGCCCAAATGCTTTTGGCCGGAGCCTTGCTCCATGAGCGAGCTCGCGATTCCGTGTTGGCTTTGTTTTAAAGGCGTCTCGAGTTGTGGGAGCCGGGTGTGAACGCGTGTCTGCAGCGTTGTCTCCGCGGTGGCGGTCTGCTTGTCTGCCTTAATCTCGCACTTGAAAAATGCTTCACCAGAAAGAACTTCCCTTTAAATTGAATTAATCCTTCAAGTGCTCTAGGATATTCAACATCGCTCCTGTTAAAAGGCACTTGCGCAGCCCTCAGGACACTCTGTATTTTCCCTCTTTCCAGCTGAAGAAGTAGGAATTAAGACGTCTTTAAGAGGTGTGGCGCGCAGGCTTCGCCCGAGGTTGCAGGGAGCAACATGGGAGGAGCGTGGAGCTGGGCCTGTCAGAGCAATTACCCTGCGCGAGTAACGGGGACGCTGCGGGGAAGATGCTGCTGGATGCGGTGGAGATGGGAAATCTCGTGCTGCAAAGACGCTGCTTCGCGTGGTCCTGCCTGCAAAGGAGACTGCTGGGGAGGAACGCCACAGGAGGGATAGGAAACACGGTTGTGCGTACCTAGTCATCCAAGTCATCCCTGCCTAACGAAGGGAATTTAATTTTTGCTGCCCTTTAATAAATGCTGGTTATGAACTTAGGGCAGCGCTGAAGCTCCTGCAGGTTCCCACTTCCTGAAGTCCTAATCATGGCAGCCCACCCCTCTCCCAAGCCCTCAATATCCAACCTTCCCGTTTACACTGAACCATATAGGTAAGCACAGAGAGGGTGGGCTGGGAGAGGTGCTGATGCCACCAAAGTGTGCGGGGGAGCTGTGTACTTGCGTCCCTAAGCAGACCCCGTTCTGCAATGCTTATAGGCTGTCAGCACCAAAAAGCAGTACAGGCCAGAGCTGGGGAAGAAGGGCAATGGGTTGAAAAATATTTCCATGGGATTTACTGAGGTCAGCAGGTTCTGCACAGATTGCTCCAGCGGCCACTGCTGCCAGCCCAAGCGATCTCCGAGCCATTAGAGAGCCTCTTTAAGACCCTTTGGAGAGCAGGGAATGTCCCAGGGGACCAGGCGCAGGCAGCAGGCTATATTTAAAAAGGGAGGATCCGGGGAGCTGTAGAGCTGCCAGCTTCCTTCGGATACCCGTAAAGAAGAAATCTGCAGTCATTTTGTTCCCATCAGTTTGTGAGCACCTCCAGGAGAACAGAAAATAAGAATAAATGATAGCCAGGAAATGCAGATTTGCCAGGAAACCGTCGGCTGGAATGAGTCTGTCTGCCCGGGGACAGGGGGAGCCCTGGGTGAGGGAGATCTCAGCATGATTCCGGGCTCAGTGGCATTTCTCCCAATTGCTCGGGCGCTGGGAGCGCGCGCTCGTGAGGCGGGCGACGCCAGGCGCGGGAGGC
>NW_010584242.1:0-13309 GCF_000705375.1 Tinamus guttatus | reverse complement strand
GCGCGTCGGTGGCGGGAGCGAGCGTCAGCCCGTGATGTATTAACGGGGGCGCTGGCTGCGGCGTGTGGGAGGCAGGGCTATTTTTGCTGGAGCTGGGTGAGGCCGTGGCTGGAATATCGTGTCCAACGCGCAGAGCTGAGCTGCCCGGGCGCTGCGGCGAGCCCTGCAGCGGGTTTCCTCATGGCTTCCCTGGGTGTTTGGAACAGGGGCACCTGGAGGAGGGCAGGGAGGTGTCCCGGGGCCGGTGCCGTGTCCCAGCCCGGGGCCTGGCTGCCGTGTGGGAGCGAGGGACTCTCGCAGGAGGGAGGGAGCGCCACAGCTTGGCCCCGATCTCTCCGAGGCGACAGGGAGAGGCAGGGTTGGCCAGAAGACAGTGGTTTTCTTTGGATAGAGATTTGAGAGTTCAGGCAGCTGATCTCTCTCCAGCTACTGCCTCATTTCTCCTTCTCCGAAGTCAGAACGAGCTGAAGGCGTCCAGAGATGGAGCATGAACCAAGGAGAGTAAAGGGAACGCGAGGACAAAGTCCGGAGGAAAACTCCCGCGGGGCCAGGAGTGAAAAGAGGACAGGGAGCCGGCGGCGTGCCGGTGCCTGCGGCAGGAGGGAGCCGGCGCCATGGGCACAATGCAGCTTGGGAGCTGCCCAGATGAACGGGATGTGTGGCCAGGGAGAGCTTGCCGAGATCTTCCTCATGCGGCCAAAGTCAAACAAGAGATACCACAAATAGGGGCACTGGTCCTGAGTTGAGTGTCTGGGCTGCTAGATGGGCTCAAGGACTTGAGGGAATTAGGGTGAGGGAGAGGAAAACACGCAAGTAAGACATCATGAGGAGGAGGGACGCTGGAGCGAGTTGAATACGGAGGTATGAAGAAGTCATTAGTGGGTGGGGTGTGAGAATGGCAGAGATAGCGAGGAGGCGTTCAGGAAGAAGGGCGACGTGGGGAGCAGCAAGCAGCCCCAGAAGGAGCCTGGAGAGCCGCTCGCTGTCTCCGAGTGGGCGGGGGAGCTCGCTAAGACTTCCCTGATAGACACTTCACGTCTTATTTTCTTGGCAGCCAGAGTGTGGCAGAGCTTGCTGAGCAGATAGGGCTATCTCTGATCCCCGATGATGGAGCCCTTTGTATGTGTTGGAGGGTTGCGAGGCTTGCAAAAGAGCTGGTGTTTGCTCCCATCTCAAACGCGCTACGATTTAAAAGAGGTGCTACTGGAGGTTCTGCCTCGAGCTGCCGGGCAGCCGGTGGGAATCCCTCGGGCACGTTGGGTCCCTGCCTCCTGGTCCGCAGGAATAGTTACTGCCTGTGGGATGCGCTGCTGAGGGCAGGCAGTACCTTACCTTGCCATGCAGTTAACATGTCGTGGTCAGGTGAAGTGCTGGGGACAGTGACATGCAGGGCTGCAGACCAGTAAGTCACTCTCCAGATGTCCTCAAATGTGTCACTTTGGCTGATGCACTTCTTGCTTTGGACCATAAAAATGAACATATTGGGAAAGGCTGCACAGAGCAGAGCATCTCCTGAGGACTGAGTAGTCTCACCGTGGCAGCTTCCTTCATCATCCATTATTTATTTGTTTCTCTACAAACCAAATTCATTCGTGTGCGATAATTCTAGTGGCGACGCTCATTTTACCAAAGAGGTAAAACAAACTGTATTTGTTCCTGATCTAAGATACTTTAATGAAAAGGAGCGTTTCTCATGTTCCTCTTTTGCAACCTGTTTCCGTGTCAGTGAGATAAGTCTGCAGGTTGTTAAGGTGCCTGACTGAGTATTTTTAAACAGCTTCAGCTCCTATAAAAGGTTGAACACTGCTCTTCCCTAGATTTTGATGCCATGGATGCCAGTCTTCCTGAAAGTACATGAGAACTGTTGCTGTGTAATACAATATATTCTACATTATATTATATAATTATATAATATTTATAATATATAATTATATATATATAGTAAGAGTGACCAAAATGTTTGACTTGACTCATAATTCAGACCTGAGCTTTTTCAAGGGAGTAGTTGCATGCATTAGTGCAAATAAAAAGTCTTGCGTCTAATGCATATTTCTCCTAGTGGCTGTGGTTGATTTGGGAAGGCAACTCCACTTTACAGGTATACAAATAAGTGCATATTTTGGCTTTGAGTTCACGTGGGTGGACAGCTCTGCTTTCGCTGGGTTACCAGAGCTCTGCTCATTGCAGTGAGTGGTCGTGGCCTGTTTAACTTCATTCCAAAGGTGTTTGTGTGCCTTAAAACTTCCCATCTGCCAGACCAGGGGGAGAAGAGGACAGTCCAAAAGCTTGGTTTTGGTGACAGAAATGCTAGAAACCGGACGGCCAGAGCACCAGGTCCGCAGTGGTGGAATGGACCTGGATGTAGGGTTGGATCATGCTCCCAGCACCGCACAGGGAACGGAGGACACCCGCGATCACTGACCCGGAGAGCCAGCGGCGCCGAGGCCGGGCCTGGATGGGCACGAAGACCGAAGCGTAGGGAACGCTGGATTCGCCAAGGTGGCTGCTCCGTGGAGAGCCGTGTGCTTGATGCATGCTACGTTTTGTTAGCACCAGTGAATGAAGAGCGAGGAAGCTGCAAGGGGCTGCCCGGGGCTGCCTTCCCACAACACAGCGGTGCCGCAGAGGGGCTCTTCTTTTGCCCACACACTTGGGGTTTGGCATCTTTCTTTTCTGCAGAGGATTTCGGCAGACGACAGCAAGCACTCACTGGGAGCAAACTTACGCAGGCCCTTACCCCGTGTGTTTAAAAATAAAGAGGAGCCGGAGCGGTGCGAGGCGCGCTCACCTTGGCACGCGGCGCGGTGTCGCGCCAGCAAGTTGGGAAGCTGAGGCGCGTGCCGGGAGCGGGGTGGGCGAGGAAGGAGACGGGCGAGTCGGAGCTGCGTTTCTCAGAATGGAAATAACTGTCAATCCCATTCAATCTGTCGCCTTGTTCCCGGGGGACAATTGCAAAACAGGCTTACTGGTACTTAAAAATTCATAGAAAACGTTTCTTATCACAACGTCATAATTGTTATGACTCAGAAGAGTAGAATTGCCATTTTCCTGTGCCTTTTTTCCCCCTCACTTTTGTTGCGTACAGAGTCCCTAGCTGCAGCTGCAGAATCATAAAAACAGGGCAATGCTTTATTTTATGCTAACTGCTGCATTTGACTTGAAAATTATGTCCCAGTGGGTCTTGTGGTCAGCATATTATTGCTTGATTGATGGCTGTCAGAATGGCAGTCTCTGGCAGATTGCGATGGGTGGAGGAGAACAGATGCCCGTTGACTTTAGGGGCTTAGCAGAGCCCAGGATTGAAGAACACATTTGAAAACAAAAGCAGATGGGAGGGCTCTGGTTAAGCTAACTATTCTTCTCTGACCGGGTGTCACGGAGGAAGGCTCGTGAGGTGGCCGTGTCGCTTCTGTGCCCTCCTTGCACAGTGAACTGCCCTGCCTGAAGGAAAAAAAGGGTGAGCCGTGCTTGTGCATCGGAGTGCTCAGCCATCCAGAAGGCAGGCAGTTCATGAAAACCATTAATGCAGAGGGCTAAAGACAACCTTTTTCCCTGCCTCCCCAAAAGAACAGCTTGCCTTGACTGAGTTCACGCTCCATTCCATGATTCCCGTTAACCCTTAGCCCTAGTGATGCACCCAAGATGAGATCTCAGCAGGCTCCTGTGGTCAGCTCCTTGGTGGGCAGCCTCTGTGTTTCACAGCAAACACCATGTGGCTGCTGCAAGGACGAGAGGGCTGCAGGCCAGGGGACGCTCCACATCTGAAGGCAACTTGGTCCCATTGGTCATGGTTTTCTTCTTGTCCCTGTCTCCAGGGCTTGGATTGCAGGTGGAGGGACCCGGTTGCATTGCTGAGCCGCTGTGGAGCGGCGCAGGGAGGGAGGCAGGAGCAGGGCAGGGTGCGCATGGGCGGAATTCACAAAAAATATTTGTGAATATTTTGCTCTCACAATATCGTATTTTACTTCGAGTTGTGCAGGGTCAGAGTCTGAGCTGTGTCAGTGCAAAGGAGGCAGAACGAGGAGTCTGGGTTCAGGCTGCTCCACAAAAGTGTTCTGAGTAATTGTAGGTACTGCTCTGTGATGCCTAGTCTGATGTCTATCATATCTTTCCCTCTGACCTTCCTACACTTTCCTACACTGGCAAAGGGTTAGAAAAGACCTGTTCTGTGTTTCCCTTTCTTCCCTGTCTTTCCATCCTTTGCTGTTTCTTCTTCCCATCCTTCAAGTCCATCCAAACTTCTGCAGGTTACTGCTGCCTCCCCAGCTCCTCGTTGTTGTTGGGGATTGCAGGGTTAATGAAGAAATTAAATTTCACTGCTGTTTTTAAATTAATTGAATCATCAGCGTGGGTAACGGGAAACAGTGGTATCATAATGTATTTGATATGGGTCTTTAAGTCAGCATTTGCTACAAAATCTAGAGTGCTAGATCTTGGTGTAAGTGATCGCTAACTGATATATTGCAGTTATGTCCACAATACAAAGGCTTCTGCTGCGTCTTAAAATGATCAGGTCATAAGGTTGAGCTGTTTTATGGTACGGTCATTTTCCATGTGTACTTCCCACCGTGCTCCTAGATCATACGCTGAAAAACAGCGCAGAGGGAGCTGGCAGGAGCCCACAAGCCTCCCAGCCCACGTCTCTGAAGCCGTGCACGGCACGTGGAGAGGGGCTGCTGGAGGGGAACGCTCTTTCTGGGAGCAGCACTGAAGGTTTCACACTCACAAGCTCCAGAGCTTTTCCTTAAATGCTGCTTTAATCACTGCGGCTCCGATAATGCAAAGTTGTCTTTCTTTTTTCCATGTTTTTTTAAACTACTCTCCCAAGACTGTTGGGCTGCTGAGGGGCTTATCCCTTGGTTTCTTTAAGCAGCCCCTGGTTTGGTGTCCCGAGCTGCGCTGTGGACATGAGCATTCCCTGCTCTTGCCCTGGCCTTGCTGGAGCAGAGCGCTTTGCCGGGCAGCTCCTCGGGACATCCCTGCGCTCCTGCCCGCGCATCCTTGTCCTCCCTGTGCTTGCAGAGTGGCGTTTGGGACCTCTCTTTCTGCTTGTTGCAGATGGCCAAAGCCAGCGAGCTGCTCTGCTGGGGAGGTCCTGGAGGTGCCTGAGCACCAGGGCGCTTGCTGATCAGCCTGAGCATCGGCAAACTTTCCCCGTGCCAGGCTCTTCTGCATTGGACTAAACTGGTGATAAAATTTGGCATGGTTTCAGACAATCCATCTTAAAAATAGCCCTCAAGAAACCGCCTTGTTTAGCAGATTTACTGACATATTGAAGACATTAGTTCTGAGGTGCTGAAGGTGCTAAATCACTGCAAATCCACTGGACTTCATCCGCTCTGCGCAGAACTTTTCAAACTATGAAGCAGGATATATGGCTACTATGTTAATTTCTTATCATTAATCTGTCCCTAAAACTGGAGTTTTCCCAAAGGAGTGGAGACAACTAGAGCCATCTCAGTGCATAAATCCTGCGTGACCAACAGCTGTGGTCTCCGCCTGTCCTCCTTATTGCATGTGAGTTGTGAAACACGGAGTTTGCCATCGGATCCCCGTGCGCCGATGGTACAGTTCGTCTGAGGATGATGGATGATTGGGTTTGAAGCTGCTGCTACTGTTCCTGGCGAGTTCTTAGACCAAGTGCTGCTGGGTTTTGATCTGAAGAGTTAGCGGGCAAAATTTTCCCTTCCCTCAAAAGGAAAATTGCAGCAAGACTTTTATTGATTTGTAGCAACATCTGGGCTTTTCATACTCGGTAGCTCTGAAATGGCTTCGGGATCTGCCTTAGAGAGAACAAACTATTCAAAATGAGCCTGAACATCTTTGCACAATGTTCCAGCCGTATGGGAGAACAGAGCTGCCTTGTCGGAGCTCGGCAGCGCTGCGGACGCGGGAAGGGGCTCTCCTCGGAGGACAGGCTGGGCTGCGATGCTCTGTGCACCGCGTTCTTGCAGACAGCTGCTTCTCCTGCGCTTTAGAAATGCCTTTAACTGGTTCCCTGCTGCAGGACTGGTCCTTGCTGTATTCCCGTTCGATTTGCAGGCGATTCTTGTCCCCCCTTTTCTGTGTAGCTTCATGGGCAAATGCTGTTCCCTGGTGCTGAGTGCCTCATGGGATTAGTTCAGTGCTTGCGGAGTGGCCTCCGTGGCCAAAGAGGCTGGGCAATCTGATGTGTACAATCTGGTAAAATTAAGGCACATCTTCTTGCGTCCAGGGCGCATCAGAGCTGTAGGTTTCTTAGCATACAAGATAGGTAGTGGAATTGCCTCGTTTTTGCTGAGAAGCAGCAAAACAAGTTTTGCACCCCAGCTGTAAAACTGCTTCTCCCTTCTTGCGGACAGTCACACACCTGTGAATCCGCTCCTCTACAGAGCTCTGGCCTTAAGTGACAGAGAAAAAAATAAACTTCTAGTTTTATTTTGTGCAGAACTGCTTCCAGGTTTTTACCCAAGCCCAGTTTCTTTATGCTACCCTACTAACCTGATATTCTCTCTCAATGGCTCTTTACTCCAGAGAGCCCCGTTCTATAAATTACCTTTAGAGTGCATCTGGACAGTGTACTACCATATCTGCATTACTGCATTTCAAGGCAAAAAAATCTCAAGGCTACTTAACCAACTAAAACCTATTAGAAGCCGTCTCAATATGAATATTGATCTTAGCATTTAACTCTGTTCTGCCCAGTTTTCCTAAGATGCAAAAGTCATGAGCTAGAAAGGCTTTTTAGAAGTTGGGTTTCGCTTCCATGCCCTGAGACAAGCTCCTTTCAGGACCAGTGCCAGTTGCTTCCCAGTTGGGCATGGTATTTTTGGGGGAGAGGAGGTGGAAAAAGCTGAGTACTTGCAGCGGCTCTTACAGATCAGTGCTGAAGAGCTTGTTTCTAGTGCACGATTTCAGATTTTCTATAGCATGTGGTAGAAGAGGAACCAAACTTGCTTATTATTTCTGCTAGTTATCGCTCTAATTGCATGAGATTTGCCATATGTTCTCCATAGGGAGAGGGTGCTGTGGATGGGAAGAGGGTTCTTGCTATGTGGAAGAGGATGATAATCCTTAGGCAATTTGAGCCAGGGTGCCAGTTCTCTGAGAACCTTCTTGGTTTTGCTTCAACCTGGCTGCTTTACCACTCCGCTCCCTGTCCCCCAGCACCGTTTCCATCTTGAGCGTATTAAGCAACACGGCGTCCCCCGCTGCCTTCGCGCGCGTGTTCGCCAGCAGCGCCGAGGCCACGTGCCAAAGGAGCGTCTCCTTTCCCACGGCGCGGCTCGCGAAACGCGCTCAGATGGCGCGAGCGCCGCCCGCCCCGGCGCGCTTGGCGCTTTGGGGCGCACGTGCTCGCGCCCTGGGCTGGTTTCCATCGCCGAGGCCGGCCGGAGCGGGAAACCCTCCGCTCCGCAGCTCTGCTCTTCCACTGCCTGCTCCATCATGGTCACTGTGTCACTGCACGCTCCGGCTCCTGGCAGTGTTTCCTCCCACTTTCTTGCTTGTCTTCTCCTGCCCCAAGTAAGCTTTTGCTGCAAAACTGTGTTGTTTTGGCTTGGTCCAGCCTCGCAGCTCGTGTTTGTGGTCTCTCTGCACTTCACAACAGGAAAAACAGCTTTGGTCGCTTGCTGGCTGCCTGGCTGCTTGGAGCAGAAGTTTGAAACCAAACTCTATCCCAGTAAAGAAATACTTACTGGCAAGTCCTGAACTTAATTTGAACGGGGCTCTGCTGTTTAAACAATTGCTTGAGCCATAAACCAGAAGCCCTTAATTACGGCTAATTATTTTCTGTGGTGAATCCATAGACAAGCTCGTCAGCATGAGGTCTCCTCTTAAATGCGCTAGTTGCGTGTCCGGCCCTCATCCAGACCAAATGTCCCCAATAAAATCAAAGGCAGACGCGTTCCCGGCCGCCTGGCCAGGCGGGAGCCGGCTTGCCCAGGCCGGCGACGTCTCCGCTCTCCCCGCGCGCGTCGCGCCGGGCCCCGGCCACGCGGCTCCTCCGGCTGCTGCAAACTCTGCTCTCAGCAGCGCATGCAAAGAAGGAAGCGTCGCATGCGCCCAGGCTGGGCCATGGGGAGGCCCCTGCAGAACCCAAGGGCGCGGGGCTGCAGGCGCCTGCAAGATTTAAATGTCTAATTGCTCGGCTCGTTGCTTTTGAGCCTATGAGTGCGGGTTTAGGCATTGCCAGGAATCTCCTTCCAGCCAGGCTGGTTTTGTGGGGGGACCTGGGGATTTGAAGCGAATGGGAGCTGAAGAAACAGCAGAGCTGTGTGGGACACAAACTCTAAACAGCCTGGCGCTTCAGTTTAGTTTAAAAATAAATGGGTAAATATTTGTGCAGGAGCTGTAAGCAAAGCGGATCCTGCAGGACGTAGTGGGATGCGAGCGGCCCAACGGGGCTGGTTCCTCGCTGCTCTCTGTGCTCGCTGCCTGCATCTCCTCTGCTCACCCCGGCCTCCCCAAAACCTCCCTCTGCAAAACACGACACTGGCGCGAGCGGCCAAGCGCCCGGGATAAAACCACCAAAGACAAATCCGTCTCGTGGACTTAACTCCAGGCATCTGCTGCAGAACTGGCCCCGTGGTGCCTTCGCGACCGCGTGTCCCCGCGCCGAGGGCCACGCGCTCCGGCGGCGATCCCGGCGCACACCCGCCTCGCGAGGACCTGTTGGATGGTGCTGGGGCCCGATACTTGAGCCGGCCCAGGCGAGAGCGGCGTTGAAAAGCTGCTGCAGATAAAAGGCTCCGTGGAGCTCTCGCAATTCCCAGCGGCACCCACGCCTACCGCCGCCTGGATTATTGCACCTTGCTTGGGAGGAGCAGCCCGAGCTAGAGCCCTGGCTGGTATATAACAGCTGTCATCGCTGCTGCCTGCAACCAGGCGGCCGTATCATTTTCCTTGTGGCACAGATGGTTTTAACACTTTCCTGTTCCTTTTTTCTATAATTAACTTGTGTTTGCAAGTGGGAAGACACTTTTTTTTTTCTTTTTTTTTTTTCCGCCTTTTGGCAGAGCCATCAAAATCTCCTCGACTATATACTTTTTTAAAACCATCATGTGTCTATCCCCGACCGCGTTCTGTTGTTTTTACCCGTCTCTTTTATGGCCCCAGAGAAGCGGCGTGGGCCTTCCCCCCGCCCCAGCCTCCCTTTTTTTGCTGTTGCCTCGAGGTGAAATCTGCAGTAATTCCATGCGAAGGAGGCCCAGCTTAAAGACGAGAGTTAACGAATCCGGTCGGGGCCGCGGCGGTGAAGGCGATACAAAAGCCGAAGCCTGGGGGAAGATGGAAGAGGCCCTTCCCTGCAATAAGAGCCTTTCGAATCCACCTCCTGCTTTGTGCGGCTTAGCGGGGTGCTGCGCTCATAAAAGCGCCTGGCCTCTGATGTCACTTCCTCGCAGGATCTGGAAAAAGTTTTCCCAGGGTGGGAATTGCCTGGCTCCTAGCTCGGCTAATGGCGCAGGTTGCGTGCCGAAACGCCACCGTGGCTCCGAGGCTGCTGCGGTTATTCCCCAAGCCCCGCCGTGGCCGTGGCTTTGGGTCGCTGAAAGGGGCCTCGGTGCCAGCGGTTTGCTGGGCCGGGAATTACGGACTGGTTCTGGGCACCCGCAGGTAAACGCAGGAGAGCTGAGATTCACCGTTGCAGAAGCTAAAAGCTGGTGGAGCCAAGCGTTACACAGGCCTCTGGATGTGGCCTCTCCTGTGAGTGGGCTGCCAGCTTTGCTCGCTGGCCACGGCCTGTGTGCCCGTCCCCAGGCTGCAGACCTGCACACTCCAAAGCCTTGGGCCGCTCCAGGTGGGACCCGGCGTGAGCGGCTCCCGGATGCGGCGCTGGCGGCCGGACGCTCCGGAGGCACCGCACAGCCCGGGACACCGGAGAGACCTGTCCATGCAGCCGCAGGAGCCCTCTCGGCCAGGCCCCGGCTCCAGATGCGGGGAGCCGAGTAGCAGCTCCTGTTTATGGATATTTGAACAGCAACAGAAAAAAAATGCAAAACAGAAAAGCATTCCCCCAGCAGGAAGTTTCCATGCACAGCTCACAGCCATGAGAACTCCCTTGCTTATCACAGCGCCGCTCACTCATGTTGTAGCTGGGACTGCGTCCAGCACGACCGGGGCATCCTTGCTGCCCGGTGCGGAGCCGTTCGGATGGCTTGGATAGTCGTGCTTATCCCCTCCCTCGCCTAATCATTTTCTATTAATCTGTTGGACTCTGCCCACCCGCCCTGTAATCAGGTTTTCTTTAATGCTGTCAGTCTAAACAAGACCTTGCAGTGATACTTAATGCTTTCCAATTGCTCCCCGCCTTCCCTTCTCCTGCTGTCTGAGAGCCTTGAGCTAATTTTTTCCCCCCTCTCCAGACTAGCTTTCCTGCCTCACGTAATAGTTTATCGTCAGGTCAAGGGGCAGGGGTTTGCGTGCTGGTTTTATAGGGTACCTCGAGAGCCTGATTCCAAAAGCTGCCAGTTCATAAACATGGAGTTTGTATTAACATTCTTCTGCTGCTGGGGCGAATTCCTCTTTGAGCACAATAATTACATTTCATAGACCTTAAGGAAAACATAGCCTGAACTTTACTCTAACCAGACTCGCCGTGCTGTGAGCAGCAGGCAAAAAAAGTGATTAATAAAAATGACACCAAGCCACTCGTATCTGAAGTCTTCCCGTAGCTCTGCAGAGCCGCGAGGCCTTTCGCAGCCTGGCTCGAGCTCCCGAACGCGCCGGGGATTTTAGCCAGGAGAGCCCCACAGCCCGGGGCTGCGGAAACTGCGTCCCGGCGGGGCCGCAGTGGCTTGGAAAACACGCGTTAACGTAAATAAAACTTTGGGCCTCCCTCTCTCTCTCTCAAGCAGAGTTTCCTATTTCATGGAGAGATTGGGCACAAAAAAAAAGTCAAAAAGAAGGAAAGCGTTGCCTTCAACCTTTTTTTTAAGCTGCCTCTTGGCTGCTGCGTGCTCGGAGCGCGAAGGGCACCCCGGCCGAAAAGCCGCGTGTCGAGTTAGCGCCACGTCTAGTACTGCAGATGGCTCGCTGGCGTGGGAGCTTGGCTGGTGCTGGCAAAGTCTTGAAGACTGCAAGATCTTTTTCTTTTTTTCTTTTCCTTCTGAAAAGAAAACAAGACGTCCTTGGCTAACAGTAGCTAGGAAAAAAATGTAATTGTTTGTCCTCAGTATCCTTGCGATGTGCTTCTTGGGTACATAGCTGGGGTTGTGCCGACTCCTTGGAGTTGTGCGATGAGCTCCCCTCCACTCTGCAGATACACACCTTTTAGTGTCCCTTGGAACATATCCTAATAGCAAAAATGCTCTGGAAATTAAACTGTTTTGTTCCACCCTCCTCCTCCTGAAAAATCCCGTCCTTCCAGTAGCTGAAAAACGGAGCAGCCTCCAAGCTAGATTAGCCCCTGGCTTTTCCCAGCTGCAAAGAAAACCACCAGCTATTGCAAATAGTGCTGAATTACATGGTAGCTTACGTCAGATTTACTCCTCCTGTCCTTCGCTCTAGCTGCTCTATTAATTTTCCAATGCCTCGAGCAATTATTGGACCTGGTAAACAGTATTTTCGGGGCAGCACCCACAAATAACTGTGATAAACAAAATGGTCTATTAAAAAAAAAAAAAAAGAAAACAGGGAATGGGCAGCTACACTTGCCTTGGTTTAAGGAGTGCTTTTAGTCCCGACTTTCAGCAGGTTGGCGACTGAAGTCGGGGCCCTCTCAGCCCACTGAAGCCGGGGCAGGGTGCCAGGCAGGACGAGCATTTTTTTTCCCCAGCATGGGAGCTGTTTTCGGGAGGCCGGTTTGGGATGCACACGGTTCAAGCTCCATATGGCCCCGAGGGATTTAGCCGGTGCTGCTCCGGCGGATTAGGCGCAAGCGGGGAGGGGAGAGGAGGGGAAAGTTGCTGAGCGGCTGGGGCGGGCGAGGAGCAGGGTGCAGGGCAGGATTAAGGCGCTCGCGGAGGCGTGTGGCGGAGCCTCTCCCGGCGGGATTTGCCGGCCGGAGCAGCTCGTCGTCTCACCCTCGGTTTTGACGCCTTCACTCTTCTCCGCTCTCAGAGGCATCCACGAGTGGGGCACAAAATCTGTTTTTTGCTCTCCCATGGGTGGCAGCTGCATCTGTCTTTAGCTGCAGAGAGATCAGACTGATTTAAACTGCCCACGACCTTCCTGTAAAACCAAGGAGCTGGACTCAAGTCCTGTCCCATGGGAGCCAGCTTGCCTGGCTTTCCTGCAGGAAAGCTGTAGAGCTCCTGCAGACCGGTAGAGCCCCATTTCTTTTCTTTTTCTTTATTTTTTTTTCACCCTATGCGAAGCCTTTGCAGCGGGGCAGACGCACACGAATGATTTATAGGCACCATCAACACTGGGCAGCCGCCGCGGAGCTGCCGCCCAACGCGCCACAGAGGGGAGCGCCGCGGGCTCAGGTAGCCCGTGAGCCTCCCGCGCTCACCGCGAGCGCTGAGGGACTTGGCACCGCATCTCCGCGGCCTTGTCCGCGTCGCTCAGGGGTGGCGTCTTTGCACGAGTTTGGCACCTTTCAGAACTGATCTGTTTGCTTAAGGTTTAAGCCACGTCGGCACGGAGAGAGCTTTGCTAGCAAAGAAACGCTGTTTTGCTGTCCCGGTAAACTCTGCCGCGTGTTATTCAAATAAAACCCTTCTTCCCAGGGGACGGGACAAGCTACAGCCTTGCAAGTGTGAGATGCAGCGCTTAGGAGGTCACACGTCTTGCACGAGGGCGTCACTGGAGCGACGTGCCCATCCTCCTACCGCTGGCGGGCCTGGGAGTGCAGAGCTGGATTAAAACACCCCAAATTCAGCGAGTTCTTCACTGGGACACACATTTCTAATTGTCCTGTCTGAGGCTGCTCTCAAGCAGTCACTGAGCGGCTGCAGCCAAGACATGGAGAGAGGTCCCCTACGAGGCTGGGGATGGGAGAAACCTCAGGGCGCTGTGTGGAGATTGTGGAGATCGCTTGGGTTCCTGTAGTGCTCAGCGTGCCCAGCAATTCACAGCTGGGTAAGGAAATGAGATTCCCTGCCTGGAAGTGCTGGTCTCACCTGGACCTCGTACGCAATGTTAGACGTTTGCTGTATGGATTGGCCCCTGCACAGAAGAGGGACCCAACTTCCCTCTCTGCCTCCATCTCATGTGCTACAAGGCTCCCTGCTCCCTGTCTTGTAGCAACAAAAAGTATTTTTATTTCCTCCTTGGCAGTACTGAGAGCCTCCTAAGAGGATATTGAGGTACTTGTGCCACGTTTGATCTCAGCCGGTGTCTGAGCAGGTATGACTGAACCCTTTTGTCCAATGGCTTCAAAATCAGG
>NW_010584239.1:17603-29721 GCF_000705375.1 Tinamus guttatus | reverse complement strand
GCGTCCCGCGGCCCCGCGCGCGGCTCCGCTGTCACCTCCCTCCGCTGTCATCACCCCGCCCCGGTGTCATCACCCCGCTCGTCGCACGGGACAGCGGCGCGGAGCCCGCTGGAAGGGCGATCCGTGCGGTTCGTGTTTAACTGCCTGCACGGCTTTGCGATGAAAGCGCCACTTGGGTTCTCGCAATGCTGTGTTGAACAGTTCTCTGGGTGACAGGGACGCCAAAGCAGGCGCAGCGATAACGGCGATTGCTTTCCCACGTAGCAGCGGTGTGTTGCCGCATGCGGAGCTGAGCAAAATCGGAAATACTTGGCCTAAAATAAAAGCGGAGAGGGGAGGGAGGATGCCCTCCAACAAGGCCACACAGATGTTATTGAATGAACCCAACTGGCCCAGCCTGGGCTGCTGTCATCTGGTGCCAACAGGACCCCAAAACATCTGGCAGCTGCTTCACAGTTTCCATGGTTTAAGCTGCCTCTGCCGCAGCGATACCCCTCTTGCTGTGGAGAAGAAGAAATTTCGTACTGTGCTCCTGAAGAGACAGTAGCTCTAAGTGGGAGAAAATACGAGAGATCTCAGCCAGCCATTTGCATTTGCTTCTTTGCTGGAGTGCGCCTTTTGAAAATAAAAGATATTACCTGGACTTGGAGCTTTCAAGAAGCCAGACACAGAGGTTCATATTGAAAAGGTCAGCAGGGAGGAATCTCTCCCTTGTTCCAGATTAATAACAGCTACAAAACTCTACAAAACAGTAAGAAAATTCATATCAGGAACCTTAATATTACCTTAATATACCTTCTAACTGAGTGGTGTTGGAGAGTCATGCTGTTAACCCCTGGTGCACTTCTTTCTGTTGAAAATATCCATTTCTTCCAGTTGTGGATGAATTTTTAATCTCCAGGCATGCTGCCAGTTTGCGATTAGCATCTGCCTTTGAAGTTGTCAAGATGTGCTGCTGCTGCTGCTGTTCAAATAACGTCAAAAAGCTCAAGGCTAGAGCGGGGAAGAAATAAAATTGCATTTTTCCAAACCACCCTCCGCACTGTTGTTATCGCAAAAGGCCTTAGGAGGCAATGTCAGGTAAAGGTGCGTCTTTAAGCACAGCAGCTGTTCGGTGCACAAACATGTCTTGGGACATGGAATTTCTTTGCCCAGGGAACTGGAGCTCTCCATAATGACTTAATAGAGCTTAATGATAATCTCAATGCACCCAGAAACATCCAGAAAGGGTCACTAGGTAAAATCATTACTGAAAGATAAACTATATTTATGTAATAAATTAAACTCATCCTTGGGGTGACTCTACAGAAGAAAATGAAGCCTGGTAGATTTATGATTAAATCCAATGTGTGGATCTTTCCTACACATACTGCAGTAAAGCCGATACACTTTTAAAATGCATGATTTGTTGGTGATTAAGTTATGGATGTATTTGTGCTAAAGTACCCTACCAACAAACTATGTCTGAGTTGGAACAATAGATCTGTCCAGGGCTGTCTGGCACACAATTAATCGCTGCAATAATCATTCTAGCTTCACCAACACCCTGCAACAACAGGATATTGTCATTTAGGACACCCAGATTCATTTCGAAGCTTTAAAAAGAAGGCAATGTGCAGAACATAACAGGATTTTCCATTCTGCATCTGTCCAAAGTACAGATGATTAAGTGCATTTTGGTTTAGTTATTGATTTATTCACCTGGCTTCCTCAAATGTCAGATATATGTATGGGTTTTGTTGGAGAAAAATAGGGTTGTTTGGAGTATTGATTGCAGCAGTGCAGTCTGCAGTACTGCTCAGGGAAAATGTTAAGACATTGCACATTCTTGCTGTTTAATAAATCTGCATCTCCTTTGGATGTAGAAGCAAAATCTACTGCCAGGGTTGTATTATAATGCTTATTATTTTACTTTTAATCTAGAAAAGAGTTTTTCAGACTGCTTTGAGTTATCGGTGTGCAACAATCCCCCTTAAACCTGCTTAGAATTTATAGATTTTATATACAACATTGTAGCAGGATGCCAAATGGTATAATCAACTTGAGGATTTTTTCCTTTTCTTGTATCCTGCTGCTGGGATAGTGTCAGCTTACAATAAATATATTTCTGTGAATTCATATATGTTTTTAAATATGCATGTGCTTGGAGAGAAAGAAAGAAAGAAAATCATACATAAACAGTTCTTGCAGGGTAATATCTATAGCAGGAAGTTTACTCACAAAATATAACTACACGAGTGCCTGTACATATATACACTGCAAGGGCCTTTCTCTGGAGAATTTTCTTCTTCTCTGAGAACTTACTGAAGGGTGGCAATATCTTCCACACAATATCTTTCCCAGATGGCAAAATATTTGCTGATAAAAAGAAGCAAACGTTGGTTCTCCAGGCTGGATCTGTGCAGCGACTGTGAGTTTCACAGGCTCCAGCAGTTCTAGACTTTACTTTCTTCAGAGGGTGCAGGACATTGCTATCCAATGTCCACGTAGGGACATGGTTTAGCACGCAAGGTGTTGGAGGGTTTGTGGTTGGACTTGATGATCTTGAAGGTCTTTTCCAACCATAATGATTCTATGATCCAAACACAGCAGCACGCCAGCAACAAATCCCTCCCACCCCTGTGCACCTCCACCGCAGAGTTCTGCTGGAGTTTCTGCCTTTCCAGAACTCCTTTGCCTTTCTTTGATTTCTGAGTTCTGCCCTTTTCGCTCTGCTCAGACTTTAGTCCTGTAGGAACATCATCAGTGTCTCCCTTCTCCCCTCTGACTCACAGGAGCTCTCTGAGCTTCCAGGAAGTCTCTTACAATCATCTGGGATACTCCAGGTGCTTCTCATCTGTCAAGCTTTAGGTGGGAGGAATGTGCCGTGGGAGTTACCTTTATTGACCATAAAGAGTGCTTGAACAAGTAGATTGCGTTCAGATGTTGAAAGCTGGGCAAGATGAATCCCATCCTATGAGTCTATTCTGTTTTCAGAGAAGTCAAGGCAAGCTCTAAGTAATTTCAGTATTGAAGGAAAATGCTCATTTCTTTTTTCCTGGTCTGGTAAGAATAGTACCTGAAGTGATGGATAACAAATGTCTTCTTTTCCAGCTCAGCAGCTGCCTCAGAACAAAAGTGACCATTAGTAATTGCTGGCTGAAAGTGGTTTGGTAGTTTCTCAAAAACGTGAAAGCATCTATGCTCTTATTTTGTCTACGGAGATAACTTCATTACAGATACCTTTCGCTGACCTAGCCCAGAGACTTTATTACTTCTCTAGAGGCAGAAGAGTCCTGGAGCTCAATCTAATTGTGAGTGGTAAAACAATTTTTAGCAAAGACACGCTTTAAGGAGTGAATTGACTGTGAACTGGAAGTACCTATCTGGAGAACAAAACTTCAGGAATGGACTCATCAGACTCCCAGATGGAAGCTAGAACTAAACATATATTATGAAATTAAAGACATGCAAACAAATATGGAAAGAGGGTGATGTGCAAATCAGTATGACATTATGGCAATGTTGGTGATGTGTGAGCCTCAGCTGGACATTTTTCACATGCTCCAGTCCACCTGGGAACTGAGCCCAAGAGCTCTGACAACCTCTACAGAGTCAAGAGTAAAGTATCACAGGACTTGGCAATCCACAGGAGTTGTTTGAACAGAAAGTAAGACCATATTGATAAGGCAAAAGAAACGTCCTGAGTTGTCACCATCCTTGCAGAACTCTTTTCTTCCAAATTCCAGATAACAGTTCCACAGTTATGTCAGTTTGCTTAGTGTAGACACTAAAGTAACCATTAGAAGAAAAAAGGTGAACTGTGGCAGAAAACAAAAGGTTAGATTCATCTGCTGATAAAACCTGGTATAGCTTCAGTGAAATCATTGGAAATACATTAATTTAGTCAAGTCAAATTTCTGATCTGTTGAAGCTAAAGCTGAGTCTCATTAAGACACTATTCTTTTCCTGTACAACTCCTTTTTATGCCCATAAGAGAACTCTTGAACAGCAAAACTCCTTTTCAATTTTCAGAAGGACAATGAATAATATTTTGAATTATATTTGAAAGATATCTGTCAGATAGAAATATGACTTTACCAGAACTTCTGCTAAACTTCCCTTAAAAGCATTAAAAATTCAGAAACTTCTGACAGCTAAATTACATCTCATATGTTGTATACACTAGAATAACTGCACAATATTTTGCAGGCTAATTCTGTAGGGCACGTTTAGCCTTTTTACATTTCCTTCATGATCACAAAGGATCAAATGACAGATACAAAAATTACTTGATAACAATTGAGTATGTCATCTGCTTTCAAAGGTTCACAATTCTAAAGCTGAGATAGACTGTAAAAGCAGAAACATATGATGTTACATTATACTTTATCTTTCAGGTAACTAAATATTGTGACTAAGAGTCAGATTAGACAGCTACATGTGCACCGTGTTTTACAGAACTGGAGAGATAAGTCATGGAAGTTGACAAAGCTTTCTTCAACAGCGACTACTGATATAAATGCTTTAGCAGATCTACTTATAATTTCTCATGCAATCTCCTCTTTTGGCACTGAACTATATTAAATTTACAAAAGCAATACCTGTAGCTCTCTAAATCACAACCAATCTGAAAGTTGATGTCTAGGTTTAACATTTCTCATTCAATCGTCATAAATATTTTAACGTTTATGTGACTTACAGTGAATCCCTGAAGACACACACTTGGGAAAAGATTTTCTGTGCTTCAAGACTTTGTTCTCTCTGAAGAACTTGTTGTATCAGTAAGACTTCCAAGAGGGGCACTGTAGGCACAACCGCGCAGAGCCGAGCAACTTCCTGCAAGTTACTAAATGCTTTCAACTCCTATTGATCTTTGGGGAATTGATGTAAGTTGACTATTTACAGGAGGAGCTGAGACTTCTAAAGATTTAAGTCAAGTGCAAATTAATTCTATTAACTTACAAAGTTGTAGTTGCTTTTAGCTATAGTTTGACATTTCCTATTTTTCTTTTTTGTCACACAAAAATATACGTAGCTGGCAATTACCTCCTACCAGTTCCTTTAGGATTTTCACACCTGATGTCAACTTTTCCCCCCTGTTGATATTATCCTCAATATGTTATTTTCAGTGCTAGAGGATAAGATGTTTGGGAGAAACCTACGTGTAAAAAAGCTTTTAGTTTTAAAACCTAATGTACTATTTCATGACTTTCAGCAGACAATTTGTCTCCCTTATGTATCTAAACATACTAATGCTGTGAGCTCTTTTATAATATTTCTCCATCATAGCAGCCAGTTCAAATGGCTGATTCAGATGAGGACTTTTTTCTGCAAACCATTAGCCTAATTCCAGATCAGAGCCGTGGAGTGTTCAATGATCTGTAGAAAGGTCCAATGGCATCTGGCACATGGCTACAAGTCCTTTATTCGTTCTGACACATAAAGGAGCCTTCTGCTTCCTCCGCTTCACTGATGATCACCTCACAGCCACCAGGAAAGTAAAATAATATAGAGGGAGTGCAGATGTCCCCTGTCCTGTTAGGAAATCATGTAACAGTAATACCCAGCTTTGTCCTTAGGCTGCTTAGCAAAGAAATGGGGCCTGCTCTTTTTGACATTGGTATCACTGTAATCATGGCCCTTTGTATTTGACAACATGGCAAAATCCAAAAGCTTGAAGTCAAAGTTGGGTATATTCAGCCTTGAAATAAAATGTAATCTGTGAATATAATTGAACAGTAGGATGCCTTAACAAGGAAGTGGTGGTTTCCTTATAACTTTTCATTTTCAAAAGTAAGAGTTAATATCTTTTTATTTTTACAAAACCCCCACTAATCAATCTTCTGGAAGAAACATACAGCCTACGTGCATGAGGTTAGGCAACAGAGAAATTGCAGCTCCTTTTGGGCATCTGTGGATCTGGCTTTATGGGTCATGGCACAGGGAACAGCGTCATGTGCATCGTCCTGCCTTGGCTCATGCCACTTGCAGCTCTGCGCTAGGACAGTGGCTACAATGAGCTTCATCTTGCAGCTTCAGATGACTTCCTGCAGTATTTGGGAAGTATTTTACTGTCTGGACCCCTCACGTGACAGTATAGAGCTGGCCATATGTTTTTTGTTGTTTGTTTGTTTGTTATGTTTTTTTTTGGCTTCTCCTTTGTCCAAACCATCAAAGATGGGATGCTGGGTTGCACGGACTGGTGGTTTGAGAAAGTAAAGATTGCAGGTTGTCCAGTTGGTATGTCTTGCCCAAGGCAGATTTGGGAAAGACAGCTCAGCCTGCCTTGGACTGCATGGTGCATCTCTGTGTTGCTGTCAGAGGGAGAGGGACAGGGGATTTTGCTTATAGGACATTGTTTGTGGGTGGAGTAGATCTTGGCTGTTGTTCATTTGATTCCAGGGATATCACTGATGTCAACATAAGGCAAATTCACACATATCCTTATAAAGAAAACATGTTTGGTTCCTGTTTAGCCCATACCAAGGTGGAGCTGGTGACTTGACCATAAAGACCTTCCTAAACAGTAATACTGACCACTACAATTCTTAAAATCTTGAACAGAGCCTGAGAGTGGTATCATCATGCAGATTGAACTAGTCATTGGAGGTAAGTCCGTCGTGTGACCATGGAAGTTTAATTCCAGCCTAAAACCCCTTTTGTTTATTAATGTCAGACTTGGAAATTTTAGCAAAAACATAATGGACTTTTTCTCACTTGTCAGTATTCTCTGGGCTCAACCTCAAAGTCTTTCAGCACATTTTATCTGTAGATGTAGTGTTTGATATAGCATCTATGAATGTTCATATTGGTCCAGTCACATAGATCCCAGAAGCTAACTTCATAGTTTTTTATAGTATTTCCCAAGGACTTATATTTCTAGTGGAAAGATAGATGCTGTCCTTTTTTTTTTCAGCATTGAGAGAAGTAAAGGGAGGGATGCTCTGACCCTCTTCTTCAGTTTAGTTACTCCAAAGGCAAGAGATGGGCCTGAAATTCTGATTTTAAAGAGGACCCACATAGAAACTCCCAGTCAGTGGCAGAGGTGGGAGGTAGGGAAGGATATTTAAAATAGGATGTGCCTGTTTACTTCAGATTTGGAGTTCTGGTTTGGGATCTTTCCCAATGGACATAAGCACAATTATACACCCTAGCAGATGTAATAACTCCTGGTTGAGCATTCACTGCTATGTGTGTTTCATACTTCCTGTCAAAATACTAGGGCTTGGCTTTTTCGCCTCCATGCATGTATTTATTTTTTTTTTCTAAAATTCAACAACGAGAAAAAAATCCAATGCATTTATACCCACAGAAAACCAGTCAGGCAAAGCATTCATTTATGAGAGAGATGTGGTTACACTGAGTCAGTATAATACAATTATCTACTTGAACAAGCTCCACTACTCTGTGCATTAACTGATTTTGCCTCTTTAGATTCTTGCTATACATACATACATACATACACATATATATATATATATATATATATTTCTGTTGCTAGGAAGGTTTTTTTCTGTATTCTCTTATACTTGTGTTTTCAAGAACTACCACTAGCTAGAAATGCAGAAGTGCACACTGTTGTCATGGAAAACCCGACTTACCTCTACAGATATAATCATGCCATCACTACAAACAAAAAATAGATGCAAGATCTGAAAACTGCATTTAAAGCTTTGAGACACACTAACCTATTTGGTAGAGTTGGCTAGGAAATTTTTTTTTCATTCTATGGAATTCTTGAAATAAACTCTTCTTATTCCCAATGACACACAAGTTTTCCTTATTCCAGGTGGAAGAAAAGCTTTTTTTTTTCCATTTTTTTGGGGAGACAGTAGGGGAGAAGAGGGACATGGGGGATTTGCTTTTGCAAAAGCATCAAAGCTACTCATTTAAGGTCAGGTCAGATGTCTTATTTCAATATATTCGAAATATCTACTTTCAATGTATTTATTTTATAAAAGCATCATCATTAAAAGTCAATCAATATTGAATTTAAAAATCAGCACTTCTTATTCAGAAAATATTGAAAGAGGAAGATTTTCATTATTTCCTTACAGAAATTGCTCTGAATTTATAGTGTCTCATCAAAAAAAAATGAAAGCAAGCACTTTCCAAAGGAAATTGTTTCTGTAAAAAAAATCTCTTATATAACTAGTTCTCAAAGATGAAGACTGCTACTCTGGAGTGTGTAACTTCTCTGAGCTGCTGAAATCAGTTGGAGTCTTCTACTATTTTCTGAGGATTGAATCAATTTTTTTTGCTAAGTGTTACAATTCAGAATACCTGTCAAAACTCTTAGACTGTTACCCAAACCACTACAATTGGAAATTCATCTTGGAGATGAATGGAAGCTCATCTTGGAGACTTCATCTTGGGAACCTATCGAGACCTGCCATATCCTGACCTTATTGCCCAACAAAGTAGCAGGGGCTGATTGAAAATATTCAAGAGCACTCTGTGCATCCAAGGAGCATGCAGTTGCCTGGCTCCTTATTGTAGTTGAAGGCATGTACTTCTCTGCTGCACTACACACACACGGGTGTATTTTTTCCTATAAATATGTGAATTACCCTGGAGTATTTCACTGGTTCCGGTTGGATGTTGCTGAGAATCGTGATGCGCATCAGAGAAGTGAGTAGGAGAATAAGGTGCTCCTGTACTGGAGCAGTTTGGCCTGAAGTGTTACGACCAAATATAAGCCTGTGTCATTGTGTGATGTCTGTCCAGTATCACCTTCAATTTTCAGTCAGAAACTTAGTAAATTAAGCACTCATGTATTCCCTAGAGGATAGAGAGAAGCCATGCTCCTTCTCCCAATGTCTAACTTACTTGCTCAGCTGCAGAGCCATTCTCTTTGGCCTGCAGGAGGGTTTTTTATTCCAAGGTAGTTGAAGATGCACAATCTGAGTACTCTATAGCCCAGTCTGTATGGCTGTGTCAGGAGAAAACAAGTTCAGATCTTTAAGGTGAAGGAAGCAACTGTGCCGCTTTGTAGTGGACTGTCCTAGACTCCCTAGCAGGGAGCTGAGAGATCAAACTGACTCATCAGGACCATCCAGTGGCCCTGCAGAGCTTAACCTTGACCCAAACTTCTAGTGGTACATTGGTCACAAGACCACTCATATTAATATGCCTTCCCCTGGTGTCAATCATTATTTAGAAATAATTACTGCAGTCTTCCTCTTCATACTGAAGGAAATAGGTTAGAGAGCATCTAAGACTTGTTGGGTAGCGAAGGAAGGATGAAGCAGTAGCTCTTTAGGAAAGTATGCTCCTGAAAACCTGCTCGGTCGCTCTGAAGCTCACAGCTGTGAAGTGGCCTCTTTCCTCGTCAGCAACGGCATCGTTCACTTGACAGCTCAGAAGGCTTGGGCTGGCCCAGGTACAGCAATTTCCAGCTGATGAGTTGGTTCAATTGACAGCTTCACTTTGGGGAAAAAGAAGTAAGAGTATTTTTGATTGAGTAAGGCTAGCACTGAATGAATACCCTTCTCATTTAAAAGAGGGAGTAGATGACCAAGTGTACAAGAGAAGATGTAATTAATGGAAAGAAGAAGCAATATTCTGGAATTGCTTCATTCTGTCTTTCCTTGATTTTTTCCATGGACATTTTGTTTTCTTTACCGGTCATATATCCCATTTGAAACCCATGGGAATTTATGTTTTTACAACCCTCCCATTCCCCTACATATATCACATGCTCTGCACAACTATGTTTTTTAGGTGAGGGGAAAGAAGGAGCTCTTCACTTTTTTTACAAATGTGTCACGCACAGAAGAAACTCCTTGAGTTTGATGTATTGCTGCGAGTGGCATTCACTCTCTGTGCTTGCTGCTATGCCTGCCACAGCTCTGAGCACACAGAAAACATGCAGTGTGTGTTAGCAGGAAGATCAGATGGCTCCTCACCACTTAGCTTGCTGCTATAGCTGATGCAAGAATTTTCTATTCCTGTGACTGCTTGGAGGAAAATTCTTCCCCTAAAATCCTTAAATAAATTAAATACACCCATGTGGTTTCAATATTTCCAAGTTTAAGATGAATTTTCTCCTCCAGTTTTCTCACAGAGTTTGTGTGATCAGTAACCTTAAACCTTGCCAATCAACCAGACGAGCAGCGAGTTTATTTTGTCTCACCCATAGATACCAGTCCTTAATTACCCTGCTACTGTTTTAACTGCCACAGCAGATCCCTCTATCTGTTTTCCTGCTCTTCATTTCACATTACACATTCGTAGTTGGAGGCTTGACAGGAGGCAGAAGCAATCAAACCGTATTGTCTGGCATCGCAGTGGGGAAACTGCCATGTCTCTCATGCAAAAGATTAATAAGAGGCTGTGTGAAACCAAACATGTCTTGCTTAAACTGCTGAAAAGTTACACCCTGTGTGATGTTGGCAGTATGGGAGCCCAGTGTCAGACATCTAAAGGGATATTAATCTTTGAACAAAAATCTTTTCTTCTTTTCCTGCATAAATCATCCTGTAAATTCCCATTGCTGATCTCAGAGCATGATGCTTATATTAAGCTGTTGCTGCAGATAGGAAGGGACAAACTGTTGCTGGGCAGAAGACGAGTGTGGAAAGCCACAGATTGCTTGCATGGAGAGGCGAGTTTTTGCCAGGTGAGGGAGCTATTTAGGTGCAAGGTTGCATTTTAGACCCAGCATCCCCTACCTCTTGGATAAAAGGAGCATAAATGCATTACTGTAGTGCCATATAGCTATGGGAGCCAGGCACCTAACTGCTAGAGCTTGCAATAGCAAAAAGGAACCTAGATAGTTCTCTCTCCCTCTCATCTTGTACTTGATCTGAGAAGGTAGTGGGTGTCCAGGACTAGTAATTGGAAAAAGAATAGGAGGGGGAGCAATGCTTCACCACTGTTTTATGCTAATCTCACTTGGGAGAGATGAAAGATCCCAGGGGGCTGGGGGAGCAGAGCAGGAAGCCCTCACAATCTGCTTGCAGGGGGGCAATATTCTTCATTAGAAAGTCCGTAGCCCTCCTGGAGCCTGGCGTGGCTGCTGGTGGCGTAACAGTGTCTCTGCATCAGTCCCCAGTGGATTATTGCAAAATGTTCTGTAATGGAGATGTGCTCGAGCTGTTGATTGATTATGAAATGCCTTAAGACTGTGCGGAAAAGCGTAAGACAGTTATTATTGGATTATGCAGCTCATTAAATAATATAAATGGTCTGTAATTCCAACTGGCCCACAAATCTCCTTTGCTTGGAAGGAGATTTTTGTGTCACTCTCCCTATTGCTGCTTATATCAGTGTTTGCTGCTTGTTTGAATAGGAAAATGTGCAGCAAGATTAAGGGCCTGAACTCATTGAAGTCAACTGGAGCTGCTCCCATTGGCTGCAGAAGGAGTTGGGTCAGGCCTCGTGTGGTCTGTCCAAGGAAAAAGGAAAAAGATCTGTGGAAGAGCTGGGACCCACGTCTTCCGTTTCCCGTATATGTCCATCAGCATGAGGCATTTTGAAGAGAAGGGACATGTGAAAATTCTAGTTTCCAAACCGGAAGCGTTTCTTTATCCTAAAAGTGACTTAGACTCCCCGTCATTTTTTGTTGCCAAGGTAAGTCTTGCAGAATGGTGAGATTTAGGAGATTAGGATCACGTTTGCAAAATGTGGCTTCTAAACTGTGTGCTAAAACTATGTGCATTCATTCAACCACTATTGCAGTAGCTATGCAAACTGCTGTTCTACAGTATTTTACATTGTATTTTGTAAGGAAGCCATAAGATAAATCCTGCAGGTATTTTTGCTAAACTTGAAACATACATTTTCTGAAATTCCTTCTCTGCACTTTTGAAACCCTAAGGAAAGCTCTGTTCTGAAGGAATCAAATCCTCTTGGTTAAGCACAGGCCTGATCCTCTTGCATCCCACTTGTCTTGTATCACTTGCCAATTTATATTTTGAGTATGCTGGAAAAGGAGCTTAGCAGGAGGCTAAGTGCTTTAAATGTGGGTGAATGTAACCTCAGGGTAAGTTGAGTCCCCTGGCCAATGTGGTGGTGCATTATCCATGAAAATGAGTAGTTGTCCATTCCATCAGCCAGTGTAGGTGGCTGGCCCATGGCCTTGGAATCATTGTGTGGGAGAAACCCAAGGGAAGGAATGACATGTGGCACATCC
>NW_010584239.1:2666-17569 GCF_000705375.1 Tinamus guttatus | reverse complement strand
GGATTTATCATCTAAAACCATTACTTTTTAGTAGTACAATGAATTGAAAGTTAAGTGAATATGACTCAGCTTAAAATAAGCAAACATCAACCAATGAAATAGAATCCACACACTTGGCTATTTGGCTTGCCCAAGGAATCCAAAGCTTTCTAATTTATCGTATAGCCAGGTTGTTATTACTATTATTATTATAGAAAAAGAACAGTTTTCCATAGAAAATGTATTAGACTTGCCAGCATCTCATGCATTCAAGTGTGGCTATATGAGACATAAAAATCTCACCTGAGGATAAGCTGTATCAAGGAAAGCATCCCTGACAAAGAAATAAAGGCAGCCCTCATGGATAATGGAAATCATGAACAGTGATAAATATTTTCATAAAACCATTTCACAAATTCAGGTTTCAAATATTAATTATTAGTGAATACCCTTTGACATCTATTCAGTAATGGTTATTTGGATAAGGTACCATAAATAATCAATATATGGCTTTCAAAATGCTGCCTTTTCTTAACCTCTCATTCTTATCTCTGAAAATTTCTGGAAATAGACTGTAATCTCTAGAGGTCTGCTAAAATATGAATGGGTTTAATTTGCTAACTTCAAGCCTGCCTCGCAGTCAATCTTACATAACTGTCTTTCTTATGGAACTTACTGTTGGAAGGAGTTCAATGTGAGAAAAAATCTGGTGAAAAAATGTTTAATTTCCTATTTAGATGTTCAAATTTTAAATACTTTAAATATTATGCTTCACTGGTTGTTTGTTTTATTGAGAAATGTATGTGTTAAAGAGGCCTTCTGAGCATGGAAAAAGCATCAATCCCAATGGATTATCCATAGTAAGTTTCAGCAGAGCAGACCAGAGTCCATGCAAATTTGCACCTGTGCAGTATAACTGCTATCATTCAGTTGGTTCATAAAATTTGCCCTTCATGTTGGTCTGACCAGAGAGGAGATTTTTGGTTTGCAGTCCAATCTAATTCTGTCTGGAATGCTAAAGATTTTCTTACAGTTATCTTCTTATCTGATTTCAGGAAGGAATTTCAATTCTTGGGGTAAAAATGCAGCCAGGGCTCTGGCCGATGTGCTGTGTGTTCAGCCCCAAAATGCTGCCCAGAACAAGAACATTCATGAGGGGACCTTGTTTGGATTGAGGCTCCGTACTCACCCTCTGTGCAAGGCTGAATTTCACCTCCAGTTCCCAAGCTTGCCATGAGTATGTTATAACTGACAGCGAAGCACTTTCTAATGGATACACTAGGAACAAAGCAGCTAGGAGACATGATAGTTGAATTTGTAAGTGCTTTCAAGACGCACTGCTTCACAAATAGTGTTGTTGACACCACTTACTTGAAGAGATACACTGCAAAGAGAATTTCTATTTTTGCTGAAATAATGTAGACCCCTTATTTGTGTAGAACACACAGTGCAGGGAAATCAGCACACTCCCACTTTGCCCCAGACCTCAAATGCTCTCAGGTACCACCAAAGCTGTGGTGGTGGTGGCTGTGGCAAGTGAATTCTGGATATTCAGATATAAATTGAATAACCAGTGTCCCATTATACTTTTTAAAATTATTTTTAAGGAAAAAAAATCCCCAAGAAATTATTTGCATATGAAATGGCTTTTAACTCATATTCTTTGCTTATTAACTGTCTTGGAAGCCCGTTATTCTTTGCTGCTGTTAAAATTACCCAGAAAAACATACACATTTCTGGTCAAGTAAAAGTTCATCAAAAATAATTTATTCTTCTTCATTTATTTCCATAGAATGCAGACTTTTCTAGACAAGGGTAATTATTTCTAGACAAAAGTAGGAGAATTATATAAGATTCTGTTTTATCCTAGCTAACAGTATAAAGATGCTATTTCACTAGAAAGACTTATAATAACAGAAGAGGAAACATGAGCGTCTTGATTTTAATCCTGAGTGTGTAGCTGTGTGACTTTATAGCTGTGAGTAAAATCGCTTAATCTTTTGGGGGGCTAATACTAATCTCATTCCTACTGAAATAAGTCTGGAGTAACTCTGCAGAAATCAATGGAGTTGCAATGTTAATCCGATGTTGTTGTTTGCCTGTGAAATAGGTTTATGATGCTCTCCTCTCTCAGGGATGCATTGTAAGAATATTTAGTTAATGTTGACTCTTTGCTACGTAAAATGCTAACACCTTGTTATCGTTGCTGCCAAATTTGTGCCATGCAGGTGAAAGAAACAATTAACACATGAGGCACTCATGCTTAACCCACTCTACTAAAAACATACCATAATACATTTATTTTCATTAAAGTACCTCTAGCAATTTTCCCATGACTGCTTTAATTAGGAAAGGAAGACTGGTCTATTATATTGGGAAAGTTACTGGATGCATATAAATAAATTGCTATCCCAAAACTACCAGGTGCATAATGTGTGTTTGGTAATGTCTCCACTCTGCTGCTTGTTTGTGTATAGACCGAAAGAGAGCACTGTGAGTTTAAAATAAGCAGCTCTGATACTGCTAATTAATTTGTAATTTTATATACAGTGAGAGAGAATAAAATACAAACATAAAGGTAGATAGATAGATGGAGAAACAATTTACAATTACAGAAACAATTTACAATTACAGAAACAATTTGCAGCTTCTATACTATCATTGTCCGAGGGCACAGGCTCCTTGTGTTGTGAAGCTGTCAGGAGCCAAGTGAAGGCAAGTGAAAAGGCAACACTTGGAGGATCTGAGGTTAGTAGTTCTCAATGCGTTTTACCAAAAACATGGATATTTTTCTCCCCCCTTGCAGCTGTGGAAAGTAATGCTGTGAGGACAAGCATCCTGCCCCAACAAATGAGCGGAGGAAGAGGAGGGCAGGAGGTGGCACATGGACAGGGGCAGAGACAAGGCTGGCATCCCAGCAGCAGTTGTTGCATCCAACTGTGACCCCACTGGCAAGGAATTTTTGTCCTTTATTCATGGACATTCGATGGGGAGTAGAAGACAGAAAGGTAGCACACAAAATGGTATCCGCGTTTGGGATCTGCATGGGATGGGATCCACATTTCCCTGTGAATCCCACCTTTCCCCGTGAATCACTGTCTCACATGTTTGATCTTCTTTTTCTTTCTGAATACCACATTTTTACATATGCCTTAACACTGACATTTTGCATTGCATCTTCAGCTAATCACTTTCCAGTCTGCTTCCTTACCCGCTCCGCCAGCACCGCATCAATGAAAATATCAAATCAAAGCTTTCATCTGCTTTGTTTTCCATGCCCTCATCTTCCCAGGGGTTCAGCTGTGATCCCTTGCCTTAGGTCCCCAGAACTTGGAGTCCAGCGTGGACCAGCTCCAAGATGGTCAGCTCACAAGGATGCTCGTTGGGCAGGACGGCTGGTGTTGCCAATACAACGGTGTCCAGTGAGAAAACTTCTCCAGAAAAAGAAAAAAGAAACTAAGGTAGCTCTATATTACCAAGAATATCTTTTGCACTTGATTTTTTTCAGGCTGTATAGCTAGAGTACCTTGGGCACCAGCTGCAAAGTATTTACCCAGGATCTCAAGCAGGCATGTGCAATTTGGGCATTGAGAGCTACACTGCTACTAGTTCCCTGGGCATCATGCTACTTACCTTGGTTTTGTCAATGTGATATGAGAATACGCTATAGATTTATCCTTAACAAATTAAAAAGAAAAAAAAAGAAAAAAAAATATTACAACAATTACTGCAAATTACACACTGGACAAAGATTTAATTTTCAAAACAGTGCTTTTGTATATTCACGGAATCACAGAATGGTTGAGGTGGGAAGGGACCTCTAGAAATCATCTAGTCCAACCTCCCTGCTCCAGCAGGGACACCCAGAGCACGGGGCACAGGGTGGCATCCAGGCGAGTTTGGAAGATCTCCAGAGAAGGAGACTCCACAGCCTCTCTGGGCAGCCTGTTCCAGGGCTCTGTCACCCTCACAGGAAAGAAGTTCTTCCTCACATGGAGATGGAACTTCCGGTGTTTCAACTTACACCCGTTACCCCTTGTCCTGTCACTGGCCACCACCGAGAAGAGTTTGGCCCCATCTTCCCTACATTCTCCCCTCAGGTACTTGTACATGTTGATCAGATCTCCTCTCAATCTTGTCTTCTCCAGACTAAACAAGCCCAGCTCGCTTAGTCTTTCCTCATACGATAGATGCTCCAGTCCCTTCATCATCTTTGTGGCCCTCCGCTAGACCCTCTCTAGAAGCTCCACGTCCCTCTTGTACTGGGAAGCCTGGAACTGCTATTCATGCACTAAAAGAAATAGTAATATTTTCCAGAAAGATTTAATTTAGGAAAGAAAATTGGAAAGAGCAAAGGATTAGGAAAGAATTAAGAAAGATGTCCTATAATAAGATAAAAAAATAGCAAAGAGAAAAGGAAAGTGACTTCTTCGGTAACCTCTATAAATTAGCAATAGCACTGGCTTAGCCAACTTGTCTTGAAAATGAGCTCATTAAATCTAATTGGAAATACTATGTAGCAAAGAGTGATATGATACAAAAACTATGAATTTTATGTTCAATTAAAAAAAATAATCTGTGGTGTTCAGCCCTTGATTCCAGTGGTGAACGTCTGCCAAGAAACATTTAACTAAAGTGTACATGTGGGTTAGATTAATACATTTTCAGACAGAATCAGCCCTGGCAACAGGGAAGTCATCTATTAGAGGAAATAACTCAAAGATCACAGCAAAATTGCCCATTAAAAGAAATCATAAGCTCTGAGGGAAATATCAATGTTTATTAACACTCATTATCTCTGATTTAAGTGGATGGCTTAGTAGAAGAGATAAGGAATTTTTTTAAGAGCTTGTAACTTGACCACAGTGAATCAAAAAGAATGAACGTGCAGCTTGCAAGGATGCAATAGGGCCCGTATCTTTCCCTGACAGTCAAAAGCAAAGGGGAAAATACGCACATAATGATGCAAGGATGCAATCCAGAGTGCTTTTTTGTGCACTTGTGAGAGGCATCACAAAACCTGGTCTCAGTGAGGTGAATCAAAGAATTGAAATTGCACATGTAAGGTCCATATTCTTGATAAAAAGAATAAAAAATACACTCCAGGTTAGCCCAGAATGCCAGACAAGGGGTTGATAGTTGGCCAATATGAACAGCTTTTTCATTGACTTCCAAACGTCTGCCCACTCAAGATGCATAGAACGGAGACATCCCAAGGGTAGGGACATAAATGACCATGGCTCATTTTTTCTCTAGGAAATTTTTTTTTTCTCTCTTTAAAAAAGAAAACACTAAATTGAGGTTCTGTTTCCTTAATTATCTTCGAACATTGATCTCATGATTGCCCAAGGTAATATGTATCAACAGTCCAGGATAGTTGGGAACCATCTCAGCAAGAGGGGCACACGTCTCTTTGCCAAAAGGCTGGCCAACCTGGTTAGGAGGGCTTTAGGCAAGAAGGGGGAAGGGGAGTGTCACACAGACATGGCGACCAGTCCCACACAGCCAAAGTCAGATGGCATCCAGCAGGAGTATGGTAGTGGCAAAGTGAGGATAGGAAATGATTACAGAGGGTCCTCTTTCACCCCTCCTGGGAAACCTGCAGGCTCAATTACTTCCCTGAAATGCCTGTATACCAATGCACAAAGCATGGGGAATAAGCAGGACAAACTGGAGATCTGTGTGTGGTCTCAGCGTCATGATCTCATTGGAATCACAGAGACATGGTGGGATAGCTCACACGACTGGAGAGCTGCCATGGAAGGCTATGTGCTCTTTAGGAAGGACAGGCTGGGAAGGCGAGGTGGTGGAGTTGCTCTTTATGTGGGAGAGCAACTGGAATGCATGGAACTCAATCTGGGAGTGGAGGATGAGCGAGTTGAGAGCTTGTGGGTAAGGATTAGAGGGCAGGTTAATGTGGGAGACACTGTGGTGGGTGTCTGCTACAGGCCACCTGACCAGGACAAGGAGGTTGATGAGGCCTTTATAGGCAGCTGGATATTGCCTCACAGTCACAGGCCCTGGTTCTCATGGGGGACTTCAACTACCCCGACATCAACTGGAAGGACAACACAGTCAGGCACAAGAGAGATCATCTAGTCCAACCCCCCTGCTCCAGTAGAACATGGGGCACAGGGTGGCATCCAGGCGGGTTTGGAAGATCTCCAGAGAAAGAGACTCCACAACCTCTCTGGGCAGCCTGTTCCAGGGCTCTGTCACCCTCACAGCAAAGAAGTTCTTCCTTACATGGAGATGAAACTTCCTATGTTTCAACTTACACCCATTACCCCTCATCCTGTAACCAGCCACCACAGAGAAGAACCTGGCCCCACCATCCCTATATTCACCCCTCAGGTACTTGAACATGCTGATCAGATCTCCAGATCTCCTCTCAGCCTTGTTTCTCCAGACTAAACAGGCCCTGCTGGCTTAGTCTTTCCTCATACAATAGATGCTCCAGTCCCTTAATTATCTTTGTTGGTCTGTGCTAGACCCTCTCTAGAAGCTCCATGTCCCTCTTATTCTGAGGAACCCAGATCTGCACCCAATACTCCAGGTGTGGCCTCACCAAAGCTGAGGAGAGGGGCAGGATCCCCTCCTTCGACCTGCTGGCAACGCTCCTCCTGATGCACCCCAGGATCCCATTGGCCTTCTTGGCCATCAGGGCACATTACTGACTCATGGGTAACTTGTTGTCAACCAGGACTCCCAAATGCCTCTCTGTGGAGCTGCTTTCAGCAACAACAGCACTGAAGCAGGAACAGCATCTCTTTTAAATTGGGTAACTAACTTGGCTGCCACACTTTATACTGAAAAATAAAGGACTTGTGTTGTATGCATTTGTATATTGTTCATCTAATGATTCTAGTTGCATCTCTGCGGACTTTTGTCATTATGGAGTAGGCATCTACTCTCTCAGATGGGAGAGATGTGCAGAACTCTTAGCTCTGAGTGACACAGTTCCTGGTGCCAGCAGATCAGGAACCTTTTCTGCAGAGATGCTCACAGATAGTGTTTATTAAACAGAACCAATTTACTGAGATTTTGGTGTAGGGCAAGGGATTGGGGAATCAAGTCTCTCAGACGGGACAGTCCTTTGCCGTCCAAATGGTGACAGCAGTTTCCATTGCAAGGAGTCCATTGCAATGGTATCTTTAGCAGGGGTCACATGAGGTATCATGCTTAGTTCTTGCTATTGTTTTGCTCAGTTCTTATAATCCAAGTGGCTAGTGATCCTACACAACCATTGAAGCACAAGTATAATCCAATGCTGCAGATTATCTTAAATTACATAAAAAATGTCTCCTGTTTCACATATGTACAAAAGAATGTTCTACTTGACTGTTTCTCCTCTGTAGGAACAGATTCTACTGCTTATTTGTAAATATTTTATCTATGTGTAGTGTGGCCAGTTCTGCAGCAAGAACCACCTAAGGGAGTCTCCAGGCTAGATTCCCCACCCAGGATGTTAGTTAACAGATTTAAGCATGCAAATTGGTCAAGGCACAGCAGGAACTGTCTGGGGAAGTCTCCAGGACTGTCCAAAATTCCCACCAGAAGAGCTTCTGTAAGGGCCAGACTTTTAATCTTGAAGGTGGCCAGGAGTCTAGTCACTCACTTTGTCCCAAGTCAGTCTGTTGTTTCAAATCAATCTGTTACCTATTGATGCAGAGGACTAACAGGAATTCCTGGACCACCCAGCAATTCATGATTTAAAGGCACTGACACACAGCTACACTACAGTTGTAAATAAAACACCATATTTAATGCGAAAGCTGTCAAGCAAACACAAACTTTCTGTTTTCATCAAATGGAGGGACTTCTGTCTGTCATCAGTACAGTATTTGAATGAGTCATTATCCTTATATATTGTTGCCATTAACCTCATTTTACTCCTGAGGAACTGAGGCACAGGTTTTCTGAATCCCAGGCCTGTGTCTTCCACTAGTTCAGGCATCACATTCTTACCTGATTGCTGTTTTTCCAGCAATGTTGCTTTCACTGGTCAGAAAAGAAATAGGAAAAAAAAAAAGGGTGTTGTAGTTGTGTAATTGCACCTCCTTTCTTCCTAAATAATTCCTTTCCGCTTATAAATCAAGCTTATGGCATAAAATTTAGCTTATGGCAGTGGACTGAGCAGCCCACGAGCACAATGACCAGAGCTGACTGGCCTTCTGTGTAAAAAATTCAACCTTGATGTTGTGTAGAAAATTTAGCATCTTTCATCCAAACAATGTCACTGTCTGGCACTGATTCACACTGTTCATTCTGTGCCTGGCTGTTCTTTGCCACCTGCGGTGGATTGGGATGCCTGACCAGCCCACCCAGAGGAAGTTGATAGATAATGTGCAATACAGCTTTATTTTTTTCCCCAGTACGTGTTTACTCTGCATCACAGAAAATCCATTTGTCAAATACTAATTGAATTCTCCAACATTTGGTATATTTGCATAACTATTATGAAATGGAGCGTTATCTCTCTGGTATTATACCCATTTCCCTTGGATCTTGTCCCTTTGATCCATTAATCATGTTTCCTGTGTCCTCCCACAGCAACTTAATTGCTCACATCTTGTGGAACCCCACTCACAAAGAAAAAAATTAGCTCTGTGTAAATCTAAGGTTATTACCTTGCATCCATAAATGTAAAACAGCTAAATTATTCTCTAAAAAGGACAGTGATAAAATTCCAGATGAGCATTGATCATCCAGGGAAGAAGAATGAGGCAGTTTTATTGGGCCAGTGAAGAAAAAAATACATTTTTCCTTTACCAAGGGCATATTATGGGAAAATTGCTTGAGAAGGGGGAAATTAGAGAAAAACTAGGGCCTAGTAGAAGTTACTTCTACTTCTCCATGATTCCCTTGGGAACACAATCTGCCTTCCTAGCACACACTAATAAGAGTAAACGAAGAGTGGAGCAAAATGGAGACACCGTGGCCAAACTTGGTGGGCTTCCTTGCAGAGGGGATAACCTGATGGTCCCATGCAGATGACGAGTAAATGGAGGGTATTACCTCCATCCCTTAATATCTGAAATTAACAGTTGTATTCAATAGATGGCTCCATTTTTAGGATCGATGTAAGGCCATACTGTTGAGTGCATCAAGTTCCTATACAGTTTGTAGGCATTACTGGAACCTCAAGATAAAACTAGAGGAGCCAGAGCACTGATAAGGAACCACTTAAAGTCTATGTCTTCAGGTGCAGCTATGGAGAACTAGCTTATGAGAAATGTTGAGAAAAGGAGTATCTGCTGGATCCTGCCTCTGAGAGCTGCACAGATATGTTCCTTCAGGAAATGTCTCTTTAGCATCACATCTCTAAAGATAGGAACTCACATCTTCAGAGAAGCTGTGCAAAGCCCTTTTCCCCATCCAGGCTGCAGGAGTAGGTGGTAGGAACAGCATCCACTCTGTGGCAAATTGGTGGCCTTTGCGGAGGAAGTGGGAAACATGCACTGGTTATCCTCATAAGGCAACTCCCATGGATCCGTCCTATCCAGCAGGCATAGATGGTTCAAGGAAGGGGGGTCAGTGAAGATAACCTGCCTCTTCCCGCGTAATGGTGCCAACCTGCCCAAACTCTTCAGTAGCAACTTGCATCTGGGGACAGCAAGGGAGCAGTGACTCTAGTCTAGTTGTTTAGGAACAAACACGGAGAACCAGACTGAGCTCCAATTCCCTCTTCAGGCATCATTGCTGCTTCTTTCACCAACTGTTCTTTGAAAGAAAATAATAGTATATTAAGTCAGGAGTATATTACAGGTTAGCATTCTGTGCAGTGTGCGTTGGCTGCATTTTGAGCACATTGGTTTTCAAACTGAATTGGAAAAAAAAAAGGAAACTGCAAGCCCTGAACCTTGTTGAGGTCTAGATTCTGAGTTGTCAGCGCTGTCAACACCAGAACAGTCTGAGAGTTCACAGAACTATAAGACTGAGGATGTTTAAGATTAAAAATATATATCTCTAGACTTCAGCAGCTTTGCAAGACTCTTCAGATTTGGAATTCGGGACTTGGTTCCATTTATCGGGTCAGGCCCTAGGAGACTAGGCCAGGGCTGTGCACGTGTGCACACACATCCACAGCCATCGTCTCATGGACCCTGAAGCTCCAGTTAGGCTGGAGACTAAGTCATTGATCAACTTCTCTTCTACATTTTCTTCTCTAAGACTTGACAGGAGATTTCTCTCTTTTCCAGCACAAAAAAAAAAAAAAAAAAAAGAAGTTCAGCTTTATACATCCCTTCCTGGTGTCCATAATATTTTACAGAATTATGACAGAAAAACATCTTCATGTTTTTATAGGGAATGGTTTCTAATTGGTACAAATTGATTCTCTCTCCCTGTAAACCTTTCTTACCACCTGTTCCTTAGGTAAGGTTTTCCTTGAAAAATACTTCCTCCATAAAATGGTTTAGTGACTCCATCTACTCAATCAGTTTCTTTCTACTAATGAAAAATCAGAGCTAATTTGTGATAGAGCTGCAGGCCGATGTCACTGCTCTTTCTGATCATGTAGTCTGTTTAGTTTAGACTGTGAAGACCTTCATCAAGCCAGAATCCACTTTTTTACACCATGAACATTGTGCTTGTATTTCATAAAAAATTTTAAGATATTACAACAGAGGACAGTCATGCATACTCTGTTTTCTCTTCAGACCGTATATGTTGGTAGAAAGAAACCTCCATCCCATTTTTTACCCATTTTATCTTTCAAAGCAGAAGTTGTCAGACATGGCAGAAGCTTGCAGTAAGGAGAGGAAGCATCTAGCATACATTTGCAGTTGTTTTATGCATAAATGATTGGAGTCATCAGACAGGATTCTGAGTGAACTCTCTTCATCAGCTATTAAATTGGTGGGACATAACCACTGTCTGACTTTTTATGTTCTAATCTGGAGCCTTCAGCCTCCCATATTGCATTTTTTTGGACTTAAAGCTTGAAGCTATTGTTCAGAATGTTCCTAAATTAATTTTATTGCTTGCAACAGAGCCTTGGACATACATCTGAGGGAAAAATGCAGCTTGTGAAACTCCCAAACACGTAAGTTTACAATGGACACTGCCAAGGAAGTGTTTGTGCCAGAGAAAACATCCTCTAGTGCCTGTTTCTGACTCCCAATGCTACATTTCCGGCATCCAAGTTAATAAGCGTAAGTAATCAACAGGAAGAGACACGCAACGCAACTCAGAAGCCAGTTGAGGTTGGAAGAAAAGGGTTCATTTTAAAATTAGACAAAAACGAGCTTTATCACAGGTACTGCAGTCTGAAAATATGTCTTTTAATGTCCTGAACATAGGACTAAGCTAAAAAACAGCATTCTGAATCACGTAAACTTGGCCCCTTTCCTTCCCACTAAGATTTTAAAGCATTCAAGTGTTCTTGCTAAAGTATAGTACAACCATCTATTTAAAGAAAATACCAGAAAACCCAGCACTGCTCTATTTTCTGCATAAAAGTAGCTGCAGTAAAGCAAGTAATGTTCCGTTTATTTTGTGAAATTGAATAAAAGTAAGTGTTATGAGAAGAAACAAAAGAGAATTAGCCAAGCAATATATGGAACAATAATTAAGAAAAACTAGCAAAGAACAGCTTGTAGGCTCAGTGGATTGCACATAATTGGCTTATTTTTGCACATAATTACTATGTGTATTATAACAGCTGAAGAATAGTCTGGGTATGGTTTCAATATCTGCTACAACGTTTAAGGCAGATTACAAGAATTTTAGGGAAAAAAAATGGGGAAAAAAAATCATTGGGTAATTATCCAGACTGGTCCTGAGGAGATGCAGTAGTGAAAATACAAGTGGCTCATTTTTGCCTGTAAGAATTCAATATAGTTCAGTTCTTATGGCTTCAAAATTGAGAGAGCCCACTTTGAAGTGCTTGTATCCAGCACTAAGGTTCATACATGAATCCAGAGGGTACCATTTGTTTTCCAGACACCTGAACTAGTTAAGCCAGGTTAAGGATTCTAGGTAAAGTCTTTGCTGGGTTAAGAGCACTAGGTAAAGTGCACTCCCCATGATTGATGTTGAACCTCTTTTTAACAGTGCTCCTTGACCAATGTCATATTATTATCCTTCTCTTGAGATCTTCAAGACCTGCCTGGATGCCACCCTGTGCCACGTGCTCTGTCATAAAATCATAGAATGCTTAGGGTTGGAAGGGACCTCTAGAGATCATCTAGTCCAACCCCCCCTGCATACGCAGGGTCACCTAGAGCACGTGACACAGGACTGCGTCCAAGCGGGTTTTGAAGATCTCCAGAGAAGGAGACTCCACAACCTCTCTGGGCAGCCTGTTCCAGTGCTCTGTCACCCTCACTGTTAAAAAAATTTTCCTTAAGTTCCTGTGGAACTTTTGGTGTTTCAGTTTGTGGTCATTACCTCTAGCTGTGTCAGTGGCCACCACTGAAAAGAGGCCAGCACCATCCTCTTCACTGCCTCCCTTGAGGTACTTATAGACACTGATCAGATCCCCTCTCAGCCTTCTCTTCTCCAGGCTGAACAGGCCCAGCTCCCTCAGCCTCTCCTCATAGGGCAGATGTTCCAGGCCCCTGATCATCCTTGTGGCCTTGTGCTGGACTCTCTCCAGCAGCTCCACATCTGTCTTGTACTGACGCCGTGCTCTAGGTGTCCCTGCTTGAGCAGGGGGTTTGGACTACGTGATCTCTAGCGATCCCTTCCAGCCTCAACCATTTTGTGGGTCTGGGGTCTTATTTCTGAGGATGATTTTACACGGCACAGCTCTGGATATTGCTGTTACTTACTTGAAAGGCTCCGCAGCCTTTTGTTGCACAGCATTGAACATAATAAAGAAGGCTGCCCTTCCACCCATGTCAAGAAAACTTATCTCCAAATCAGTCTCAGGCATAAACTGTTACAGTTTGTGCATGTATAGGCTGACCACAGTAGACTACTCAGACTCCAAGATAAAAACTAGCATTTTTTTCCATATTTGGAAACATCATGCTTGCAACATCTGCATGTAGAAAAAGGCCTACATTTAATGCAAACTGCTCAACGAAAATATTTTGTATAAATAGAGGATTAGGAAACCTTTGTAAAACCACATCCTGTTAATTTCTGCTGGTCAGGATAATTAGAAATCCTGTGTAAGATGCTAAACAGGAGATAAAACAGTATGGGAAACAAAGGATCACAGATCAAAATAAACCGAAGAAAAACAGTTACAGTCATGTGTTACCGTGCCAAATGAAAGAAGACGATATCAAATGCAGAGAAAGGCCAACTCAAACTAAGAGACTTCTGGTTTTAGTCAGATGCTTAGTAAAAAGCAAGAGGAGACAAGAAATAGAAAACTACTGTCTAATGAGGTATCAAAAGGCTTTTCCTAATATCTGAATATGAAAAGCTCTTTAAAGCTCTTCCTTCAGATTTTATCGAGGAAAATACTTGATTTTTGCAGGATGCCATGTCCTGCACAAGGTGCAGGTGGTTGTATTAATTCCATTACTGCATCTTGAAAAACCCTATTAACCACTATCAAAGGTCAGAAGCATCAGAAAGATCACTAGAGATAAGAAAAGCATCTAGTGCAAGATCATCTTGCATGTAGTAATAAATAATGCAAATATAATAATTAATAATAATAAATAGTATTAAAATACTTTTTGGTAAATCCTCATTTTTATTTTTATGTATATAAATAAAGTCATAGCAGAATTCTGCAGAGCGTTTTGACTCAAAAGTACCCTCAAAAAAAATCTAATTTGGCAAATGTAGGATTCATTATAACCCTTTTTCCAATCATCTAACTTTACAGCATCTATTTGACCTCTTTCACATTTTCTAAGTAGAGGGTTTTAAAATCCATGATCTCAATTACTCTCTCAATAGATTGCTTTCATTTTTTTTTCTACCTGCTGACATGCAGTAAAAAGAAGCTATTTAGAACAGATGTTATTGCAGAGAGCACCACCATAATGTAAACGCTGAAGGACAAAAACAAAACAAAACAAAAAAACATAAGGAGACCGTGAAACACGTTCCTGAAGTGTAATGTACTCTGTGCACATCCTGTGCAGCACCTGGGTGTCTGCAGTGCACAACCAGGCATTGCCCACAAACCAACCCATGACACGAAGCAGGTGTCTCCCCTAGCTGCTCCCATAGCACAGAAATCGGAACAAGAAGGCAGTCTAGCAGTAAAATGCAGAGGACCATGGAGAAAGCGCCTATGGCTCCTATGGGACTTCTTGTGCTGCGGCTTTTGTTTTGCAGCTGTATATTATTTCTGTATATTTGATGTGTAGGCTCTGCCAGGTGGTCTCAGGTCTCCGGACTTCCCTCCCGAAGAGCACAGTGCAATGGGTTGATCTGACAGGTAGCTCTTAGGAAAAAGTCACTTTTTCCTTTCTCTAGAAGAAACCGCATAAAACGCCATATTTTGCACACGTGTTTCAGCATGAACAACAGATTATCCTCGGTGTGCCTCACCAGGGACACATCCCAGGCTTTTCTTTCCCTTTCTGCAGGGGCAGCACAGACCCGAGGAACATATTCAATTAAAAAAAATAATAAAAAAATGGCATGGCAGCTCTTGCTTCATCTGTACGTGCAGCAGAATCATTTCTGTCAACATGAATAACAAGATTTTGCAGCTCCCCATTAATCAGAGATATCAGATCCACTGATCCCTCCACCTCCACTTCCAACCCCCAACACATGTGACAAATGTCCGCCCGCCCGTCCGCCCGTCACCGCCCCCACCCGGCCTCGCGCTACTTTCATTTTCCCGCCTTCGGCCTCCTCAGTCAATCACGGTCTCCCTTAGCTCCCATTGGTCATCAGGAGCCCGTGGGCGGAGCTCACTGAGGCAGGCGCATGCGCATGCGCAAAGGGCTGGTCTGGCGACCGTTGCGTACGAGCGCGGGCCGTGAGGCGGCGGCGTGGCG
>NW_010584235.1:19582-36820 GCF_000705375.1 Tinamus guttatus | reverse complement strand
AAAAAAAGAACAAAAATGAGATTCCCATGAAAGCGTAGCCTGCAGGTGGGTGTCTCTGTCTGAGGCTGCACTGAGTTGAACACCCCAGCATCTCCCTGCAGACAGCAGCGTCTTCAGGGGTTTAGAGGCACTTTACATGAAAAACAAAGCACACGGCTCTAGAAGTAAATGCAAAACAGTCCGAAGGAGTGAAGTTCTCTAGCTCAATAACTTGACATTCTCCAAGGCAGCCTCAAAGAGCCCAACAGACTTCCCTTTGCAAAACAACAAATCATGGATTTCTTGTGTAGTATTTTGCCTGTTGCCTCTGCTAGTCCACACGCACCAACCAATGTCAGTGTCTTTTAGGTCTGATGATTGATGTAGGAATAAATGTTGTTACTTCCCAGCTGCAATTTGCTTGCAGGAGAGATTAACCAAAAGGTTTGGAAGGAGGAAGACTCACTTTTGCCAGGACTTCTTTGCACTCTGTGTCCTCCCACATGGCATAGATTATATGCCTACCTTTTCTATTACTATTTTATCTAGTGCAATTCAACTAATTTACACATCATCAAGGAAAGCTTTTGTAGGCAAGTGCAATATACTGCTCTGTGATAAATCATGACTACATTAGCTAAGGTCAGTCAACTCCCATTGACTTCCTGGCCTTATCAGGTAAAGAAAGATAACAAAAGATCTAATCTCAGTGTGCAAACCCTGTCTGGAATTTAGGTCTGTGCTACGATTTTCTGAATTGCCTTAAAGCAAATTTAGAGATTTTCAGGAGATCTGATAAAACAAAAAATATGCACTTTCTATCCTTGAAGATTCCCAGAAAGAGAAATTATTTTAATAGCACATTAAGTTGCTTGGCTGTTTGTAAGCTGTACGTACTGTGAATCATATTCTGTTCCTGCACAGAAGGCCCCCAGCTCCTGCCTGGTGTCCTTGCATCCACCACCTGGCACGGGCTGCAGAGGAGCATTGAAAATAATTCTGCCGAGGACAATTATGAAATAATTGCTACACGTGGAAAGTTCCTTACTAGCTCTATTAGGAGGTGATGTATTTCCCTTTCAAGTTCTTGGATGTGTTCCTTTTTTTTGTCTGTAATTCTTATTATTCACAGAAGCATTCCCATCCCTGTAGTGATCTTGGTTTATGATGAATGTGGTAGCAAGTATATAAGTTAATTGTTTTATGTATGAAAAGGCATTTCCTTTTATTTATTTGACATAAGAGACTAATCCAGCAATGCAAATAATCAGAGCCTGTGTGGGCCAATGCCCTAAACAGAAGGAAGTGGCATTCAAAGTTGCTTCCCCCTATATTTAATCTGTAGAGCTACAGTAAGCATGAGCACCTAAGGGAAAACGTTTTGTGCAAGGAGGCTTAGAAAAATAGACTTCTTCAGAATAATTCCTCACAGTATTTATAATTTGATATTATAATTTCCAATTGTATATTTATAATTAGGCCTGGGCATTTCTTCAGAATAAAACAATAAAAATAATTTTGTAACAGGGCAACAGAAATTATCAGTATATTTTAGTATTGAATGGAAATTGAGAAGGGAAGAAAATATTCTGACATTTTCTAAATTATTTTATTTGGGAAATCTTAAAATATTTCATTTTAACTGTTATAGAATAGAATTTTTCAGCACTAGTTTTCAAAAATGCATTTTAAAAATGGGATTGTATAAAGCATTGAGAGCATAAAAGGATTCTATAAAAAGGATAATATCAAGCAAGAATTAAACAAAAGATACTCCTTTTTTCAATTAAATATTTCAGGTTGAGTCAAATTAAATGTATGGAATTTATATTTCACCAGCATGCCATATTCACTTCTATTTTGGATTAACACAAGATACAATTTTTAGTTCAGACACACTGAAAAATCCACTGTTCATTCAGCTCTATTTTTAATACACTTCACTGTGGCTTTGAAATGAACCTTGAAAGCACAGCTTTTGAAAAATTCAGATTTTCATTACTACATTATGTGTGGCCGTGTAACCAGCTTGCTTGAACATAAAGTACTGAAGGGTTTTATATGAATGGAAATCCCAGGTTTCATTTCTGGATAGAAGTCAGTAATTGCCAGCTGAAAATCGTGTTCTTCGAAAGGAGGCCTCGGAGCAGGACGGAGGCCGGGGCCTTGCGGGGAGGCTCCGCTCACAGGCCCCTGGTTGCAGCCCTGACGCTGCTGGCTTGAACAGCAACGGATCTCACAGCCCCCATGGAAACACATTTTGCTCCAGGGAAAGGATGTAACCGGGAAATGTTCTCTACTGCATGGACCAGATAGAGCAACTCAGCAAGTTACCCCGTATCAGAGGGCAGCTACGGAGCATGTGAAGTCTCAGCCAGCAGCAAACTAAAGGTTATCGCTTTAGCTTACGTCTCATAGTAAATAATGAGGGCTAAGATGTTTTATTCCACATTTGTAACAGACTAAGTGGATGCAGTGAACTCTTATGGCTCAGCTGATGCTCAGTAACACAGGCACTAGCTTGAACACCAAGCAACTTGCCCAGCCTCGAGGGCCATGGCAGAGCCAAAAACAGGAGCAGAGGAAAGAGGCAATGAAGATCACACTTTTTAAATGAAAAGATGAAATCTTTTCAGTTTCTAATCACTGCCTATTAATGCAAGTGCACACTACACCCAACAACACTGCTCACAATGCTGGGTGATCTGTGCTAACAGGGATGACACAAAAGAGAGCAGCTACCTCTGTAATCACCCTAGCAATGGCTTCACGGGGGTTTTTGCTATTTCTCTGCCTCAGCAAGATCTCGGTACTTTAGGACCATTTTTAATACCATCAGAGAGCATCGTGTATTTTTCACTTGAAGACAAAAGGGCTTCCTAGCATAAGGCATTACCAAGCTGATTTGTATATCTGGAAAACGATAGGCACAATAACACAGGGAGCTGCCTAAGCTCACGCAGCCCCTCAGCCCGAGAGCCGTGAGCTGGACCCGAGCACCTCTCGGAGCGTCCGGCTCCATCCGCGGCGGGAGCAGCCCCCTGATGGATCAGGATCTTCCATCTTGGATTATTGCAATGATTCAAAAGCAGCATAATTCAGCACAAAATTGGGCCCTTAAACTCGCTGTCTGTCAGACAGACAAATAATTGTTCAGAGCTGCATTTTTTGCCGAGCTGCTTTGTGATTTCTTTCTTTTCATGTTTGTCTGGAGTTGTCAGCTTCTCGAGCAGCTCTTCGTGATCACAAAGATGTAGGTTTTCAAATATTTGGGGAAGCTTCAAAGATGTCACATCTCCTTTTTCAGTTGTATGAAAACAAGACAAGCATTTGGCATGCAACTGAAAGTTAATTATTATACAAAAAAAATAGAGAGAAACATTTCTACTTTAATAGTGTTTCTTCCTTCGGTATTTTAACCTCTTTTGCAGCCCCGGAGACACAAAGCTACAACACATTCTTGTTGCTAGCCAGCCCCACTACAGACATTTTTCTCAGTTTCAGGCAAATTATTCTCACTATGTAGCTATAAAATGACTGATGACAATCAATATTGAAATTCTTAACCATTATCCTTATCATGAACCTAGTGAAAAAGTGTTTCCAAGTTTTAAATCCTCACTTCTCAGGTTTCCATAACTTAAATGTACTATTTCTCAGAGCCTTTTCAAAATATGTGACTCTGCTAGCTGTTTTTAAGTGGTAAGAGGAACACTAGTCCTGTTGTGGCCCTTGAAGATAGCAACAAGCAATGTTGATTGTGGAGCCAGGAAATACTTGAGCAGTACAAGAGGAGAGGATGATGAAGGTGATTAGAAGGGAGAGGGTGATGAAGTTCTGTACAAGAAGCAGTCACAGTTATGGAAAGAAAAAAAAATTGCAGAAAAAAAAATCATGAAATAAGGCAGAGATTTCTTAACTGAAACAAAACTTTTTGATGGTAAAATAAATACTAACAGTAGCTTTGCAAGAATAGATTTTAAAACATCTCCTAAACCCCAATGACATACATTTCTGCCAGGACCTGTAATTTTAAATAAAAAGGTATCATTCTGATGCTTCCATAATTGGAAATATATTAACAGCCAGAACAGTGACTGAAATGGAAGCTATTTATCCTGGGCTTTTTTCCTTTACGGTGGTTCCGATTTGTTTCTCACCTGTACTGATGTAGATCAGGAACAATTTAACCGAACTCAGTAAAGTTTGCTAATTTAATGCTCATATGAGCAAGAAGAATATCAGACTGTGGCTTGTAAACATGTAAATAAAACATGTGCAGATGATTTACATCAGCTGAAAATCACCTAGGAGCAATGGGGATGAACAAAGAGATAGAAAGGTTTACTGCAACACAATTTCAGATCCAAATTGTGTGGTATTTTAGAAAATAAGTCTGCAGGTACTCAGAGGACAGTTGAAATACTCAAAGCTGCATTTCACAGACCATTTCAGCCTGGAGTTGAATATTAAGCACAGGTGATTTAAACTCAAGACATGTTGCTGGCGACAGCGTGAAGGAGCCCGCATGCTAAGAGGAGCTCGAGCTTCCTGGATAATGGATGGGAGCGCTGTATCCTGGCACGCTTGTCACCAAGGCCAAGAGACTTGGAACTCGCCATCACCCCGAGGGACCCGGCCTTTCCTCGGTGTTGGACATGAAGTGATCATGTGTTTCAACTACAGCAGGTTGCTGGGGAATCTTCCACCAGAGCTTAAAGCAGTGATAGAGGCATGAAAATGCAGCGAGGTGCCTGCAGTTGGGAGGGCTCCATTCACTGGCTTCTTCTACAGTCAAGGCTTCAGGTGCTTTGTTATCCTGAGAGCCAGGGCTCAGCGGGCACTAGCTGCTCAAGTTTCCTCCCTCTATCTCTGCCCAAGCTTTTCTGCTAACAGGATCTGCGGACCACAGCCAGACTGAAATGTAGGCAGCATGGACAGCAAGGGATGATTTGGAGAGAGGCCAAGGATCTCATGGTCTTCAAGTCTTTCAAATACTGGATCCGAGAGGCTCAGAACACGTTTCTAAATGTAAAGTACTAGTGTAAGTTATGAATGATCTGTATAAAATGTTGTCTCTCCGGCTTAACCCAGTGGTTAGCGAGGTCAAGAGAAGTCACGACATTTTCTTAGTGCAGGGTGAGATGCCGGTGTCGCAAGGTGGTGGCCAGAGAGCTGAATCCTCTTTTCATCCTTCCTATCCTGCACTAGCTCGGGAGTTTAAAGGACTGCCCACAGGGGCTAAAGTCTTTCAGAGTGGTATCAGATCCGTAACCCTCCTGCAACCAATCCTTTTAACTTCACAATACTTGACTTTTAAGAAAAAGATGGAAGAATCTTGGATTTTCACGGTCTGAAAGTTCAGAAATAAAGGCAATTTCACATTTTTTGGGCAGCGACTTCCCACACTATGGGATGAGATGCTGCTACTGCAGGACTATCTCCTCACCATTATATATGAACAACTCAGAGGAACAACAGAAAATTTCCCCCTTAACTCACTCTTCCATTTCAGTTTTCTGCATGTGTGATGTTGCTAACGTGTTATTTTCACTCTTTGGTTGTCTCAATTTTACACCAAGGGTGTGACTTTTGAAATATAATTATATAAGAAACATGGAACCAAGCCTTATAATTTTGTATGAAGAATAAAAATGCACAATATTGTATCCCTTCATTGATAGAATGAATACATCAGTGTCTACTATCTCTAGAATATAATGGTTTATTGCAGCTAATATTTTGACCAAATGCATAATGTGGCTTCAAATTGAAGTGCAATGCAGCAAATAAAGACTCTATGAAATTGTTATATCAAATAGAAAACAAAAACAAAACAAAAAACAAAACAACACTAGAAAAAGAAATACCCAGCCATTCTGCTCTCCTCCGCAAAACTCTGTGAAAGAACATTATAAAGCTTGGAAAAAGCTGGCAATTGCTGCACTGGCTTTCCACAGAGAACTCTGCCCCAGGCAGACACGGAGCATATAAACATTCTGTCCAGCTGGTTGAAGTTCAGCAAACATAAAAGAACTAAAAATAAGATCTAACAATTGGAAATTCTTGGTAAACTTTATCATAGTCACTGATGTTATTCCTATCTTTTCTATTTTTCGCCATGGACAAGTTTTCCCAGATAAAAATCCAAAGTAAGAACAAACTCTGAAGTCAGTTTCTATTTAAGGTGATTGCAGAAAGCTGAAAAGCAGCAGGTTTATTCAGCTCTCTGAACAACCCTGATACTGAGCAAGGCGCAGAGAAAATATGTTTACATCTAAAACAAAGCCTGTACTTTGGTTCTGTGTGATTTAATGAAATTCATGCATCAGTCGGTTTTGGTGTTTATATATATGCAGATACAAAAATTAAAAATTAGGGTATAGGTTTGTCTGGCTTTTGCTTTGACTCAGAATATGAGAAAACAGCAAGGGGATTAATTTTACGTACAAAAAGCAGAATTGTGTGCAAGTCTATAAAGCTTTTTGCTTTCTAGCAATTGCTGTAAAGCCAGCAAAGCTATGCGAAAAAAGGGGCATGGATAGGGAACACAGGCTGCTCTTCACTCTGGTCTGTGGAGCACTGTGGTGGCATCCAGGCACACCTTAATCTCCAAAGAGAGTCAAACACCTCACAGGGAAACAGCTGGGACGTTGGTGATTTGTCATTACGTGAAATCAGTTCAGATTAAAATTTCTGACCTAGAAAATACCCCAAAAAACCAAGCCAATGCCTTAATGGTATAAATGCAAAGTTAGCATGACTTATAGCCTCCTACTAATGTTAAGATCCTCAATGTATTGGTGGAGGCATTTGAATCATTGTATTTATGGTAGTATCTACTATTGCAAATACGATCAGACTATCATGGTTGATGTACGTAATCATAATATCATCTCCCTGGTTGTAATGCAGCATAATGTGTAATCATACGGCTAACTTGGAGCACATTAGAAAGGATGAATTTTTATATAGATGAAATGCTGTATATAGATAAAATGCAAAGAAATAATCAAAGCGAAAGGCTGAGATAGCTGGCCCTGTTCAGCCTGGAGAAGAGAAGGCTGAGAGGGGATCTAATCAGTGTCTATAGGGAGGCAGTGAGGAGGATGGTGCTGGCCTCTTTTCACTGGTGGCCACAGACAGAACTAGAGGAAACGGCCAGAAACTGAAGCATCAAAAGTTCCACAGGAACTTAAGGAAAAATTTCTTAACAGTGAGGGTGACAGAGCACTGGAACAGGCTGCCCAGAGAGGTTGTGGAGTCTCCTTCTCTGGAGATCTTCAAACCCGTTTGGACGCAGTCCTGTGCCACGTGCTCTAGGTGACCCTGCGTGTGCAGGGGTTGGACTAGATGATCTCTAGAGGTCCCTTCCAACCTTAAGCATTCTGTGATTCTATGAAAAGCAGCTCCAGATACTTAAGGTTTAGAGATGAGCAGCAGAGCCTGGTCATGGCATAGGAAAAAGAGATACAAAATGGAAATCAAAGCAACTCTGAATGTGCAGTAAGAAATGTGTATACAGAGAGAAAACAGTGAGACAGGAAAAAAAGGGAATCTGGCGGGAGAGAGCAGGAAATCTCCTGAGAGCCCGTTGGAGATGCTGGATGAAGAACACAGCGAAGAATCCTTCCAGCTTGCGGATTCATCTCTGGCTTATGCACAGTTTTCCCTGAGCCTGGCTGCTCGAGGAGGCTCTGCCGGCTGCAGGGAGCTGTGGCGAGGGCCACGCAGGAGCTCTCGTGGACACACTCTGATGCCAGAGCAACCTCAGTACGTGCCAACTGTCCCTGCTCCTCATCACGGGTGCCAGTAATTATAGCTGATATGACACTCATGATTCCATTTTGCAAGTGAAGTAAAAATAATGCCGGGAGGTTAGAATTTAAGTTCATCACAGGATTTTTAGGATTAATAGCATTTTTTATCCCCCAGCTCTTCGGCCTTGCTTCAGTTAATTAAAAGAAAAGCTGGACACAATTTAATGGAAGAATTAGCATCTTGCCTGGAATCCCTTTGGATTAGAAACTCACTCATGCTTTAGCAGGTCTTTTAACATTGGGATTCTGGTTGCCAAAGGAAAAATAATGTAGAAGCTTGGAGGAAAGGAAGTCATCTCAACCGTGCAAATTATTTTCATGTCAGTGTAAGGAGGGAGCCGTGAGAGAGGACGTGTGGTACCTGCAGGGTGCAAGGGAAGGCGGCCGTGGCAGCAGCCTGGGGCTAAGGCCACGTGTTGGTGCAGGTGCAAAGGGCTGAGCTGGTGCTCACAGCACCAGGGGCACCGTGGGCCACGCTGCTGCCTTCAGATAACGCAGCTGCAAACCAGCTTGGGAGCTCTCCACGAGGCCGGAATGCTTGACGTGATCCATGGCATGTCTGTGTAACTGTGCCATTGGATACGCTTTGGCGTGGATTTTCCTTTCACTGCTGCTAAATCAAATCTACTCCAGGCTCCTACTAGTGTCGGAAAACAAAGATTCATGACCAAGACTTTTAAAAGAAAAGGATTTTGCAGCATTTGCATTTGGAGCATTTCAGTCATTTATATTATTGTAAGACCCAGAGTAAGGACCAGTGAAAAACCTTTCTGCTGAGGAAATTACAGGTAGTGACTATTTTAAGAGGAGAAGGACAAATGGAGAACTTCTCTTCAATGTCAAACATTTTCTGATTAAATACAGAAAAAACAAGGAATATAAACTTACAAAGTTTTGTTTTTTTCTTTTTAATAATAAGGCTTCTCTTGCAATTTTTGTCTAGTCTTTCAGTATTCAGTGCAGTCTTTAAAATTATTTCCCACATTTATTTCAGGGTTTTGTTATTTCCTCCTTCTTCACTTGCCACATACTCCCTCTCCCCAGTTATTTTTTCAAGAATTCATTCTTATTAATGAGTTTTTGGTCAACCCACATATGCCTGTTTGGAGATGTTTGAAACGTCAGATGGTGTTTTGTAGGCATCAGAAGGACTGAAGCATTGGGGTCTCTGTTTTCCATTATCACCTTTTAATTCAAATCCCAGCATTTATTAACACCTTTGAGCAACAAAGGAAAGATATTGTCTGGTATAAACAAGTGAGCAAGTGCTGTGCGGCTGGCAGCATTCCAGTCGGGACAGCACTGCGCTTGGGTGACCGGACAGCTGTGCGAGCTGAACAGGGGAGGGTGCAAAGTTGCACAGCTATGAAAACTGGCTGTGTTTGGCTTGCACAGCTATGAAAACTGGGTGCGTTTGCCTTGCACAGGGTGTCTGCAGGTGCAGGTGAGGAGATGGCACTTCCCACTGTCCCCAGCTACAGTCTGACGCGGCACCCGGACCCCTGTTCCTCAGGATCAGTCTGCATCCACCCCTAAATATCCAGCCTTTCTCTAGAGGATGAATTTGGAAGCTGTTACGTGGATACAGTTGTGCCATACACACCTCACTGCTGCTGCCAGAGGGCTTGCTTTCTTTTCTGGTTACACGTTTACTGTCTCGATTCTGGTTTCTTTTTCAGCTTTTGGCAACTTTTTCAGCATGCTATTGTGGTTGTTCTGTTACCCTGAAGTGTCTAAATATCAATGATTAAACAAGGATGCAAACCCCCCGATTCGATCTCATAACTCTAAAGCACAGTGCACCATCTCTCCACAGGGGGTCTTTTATCTACAGCCTATCTATTAGCTCACCGAGGTTCACATATTAAATGTTAGGGTTCAAGCAAGAACGGATGTTTCCGAAGGAGAGGAGGCCTGATTTTAAAACATGCTTTCCTGCACTAAAACAGTTTGGCCAAATGTCCTTTTCTGAAGTTCACAGGAAGTAATGGATTTCTTGCTCTCAAATGTATTGTTATAAGATTATTAGGATTATCAGTCCAAGGATTTTTCCAGAAAGTCTGATCAATTCTTTCCTTGACAAGGGAAATTATCTTGACCTACATTTATTTCTAGGGTAGAGTATCTAGAGTATTGTTTGAATGTTTGCCTCAAATAACCATTCAGTTGAAAACAGGGTTTTTCACTGCTTTGCTTCACAATATACCATCATAGTTTTAATGTAAAACTACATAAGAGATTAAGATGTTCCAACAAGGCACAGTTAACATTTGAAATGTTTAGGCAAAAATATAAGACTATTGTGATTTTTTATCACTGTGATTCATTCAGGTTTGTAACAAACTTCAAAAGTCAAGAGAGCATGGGTTAATTCTGAGTTTAATTGCAAACTCTGCACAAAAGTCTCCTGAAATACCTCACAACACAACTTTTGATAATTTGGTCACGGAGGAGGAATGAAGTTCTTGAAGCTGACACTAGGGTTAACATTGTAAAGAACTAGGAAGGCATAAAACGGAGTCCCTGGAGTAGTTTAGATTAATGCCAATTATCCAGGCTTGATATTTTTAAGACAGGTTTCTAATTACTGAGTCATTTAGACCACAGCCATGCACCAGAGATTCGCACAAGCATCTTGGGACAATAATTATTGAAAAGTGTGTGATATGAGACTGTCAGTAACTTCTAATGACCATCATCTCCTCTGTTTGTAATGCCCCTAGAGTGCTCACCAATGTAACATGCAATGTGCACTCTACCACCTGTCTCTTTTAAAATCTTTTCTCTGTCACAACTATCCTCATCCTTTCATTTTTTCTTGCCTTTGCTCTCTTGACATCTACAAAGCCTATGTGGAACCCGTAGCCATAAAACTCTACAGAATTTATCACGTCTGCCTGCTGGCAGCACCTACGCATAAGGTCATGGCCTGAGAGGCAGCTGGTAGAGCAGGAGGTTTTCAGAAGATATCCCGGCCATACATCCCAGCCCTGTTCCCTCAAGGGTCTACAAAGCTCTCAAACCCAACACTATCCATGTGGATCAATATTATTTTTGACTCACTTTTAATCTTTACATTATACTTAGAGGAACCATCAATAAAGCATGAGTCGTTCTCTCTCGCCTGTCGGATAAGCTACCTGGGGTAGCGGATGTAATTACCTACCCTATCTCATCAGGACTTCACTAGTCTGCTCTGGATAAAGGTAAAAAAGAGGTTGTCAAAAAGTGAGACTTTTTGACAATTACTAACTTACAAAAATTGGGAGAAAAAAGAGATTTTAACTGTAAAAATGAATCTGTATTGTGCTGTCCCAAGGTTTATAGAGTGTGAACAGAGTTAGGACACTTAACGGCTGAGAAGAGGATCTCAAAGAGGAGTGTAATGTTCCTCAGATCCACTGCCTGTGTTTGGAGGTTAAGAGATACTTGACCAGAGGTCAGAAAAACTTTCAAAGACTTTGGATAGAGAGAACTGCAGCTTTCTCCACTGGTGGTGAGCAAAAACTCATAGCTCAATTTTACAACTTACATCTAAGGATCTTACATCTGAAACACAACACAGGGAAGACTAAGTGATATTAGAAGAAAGAGCTTATGAAGATGACAAGAGCATCTCTGTGTTGGTCTGTTGCTGATTGTTAAAACATTCACTGTTTCTACCAAAATGTTTCATTTCATAAAAGCCTCTTCAAAGGTTTGCAATCCTTAAAGAAACTTTGTAATGTGAAAACGCATAAAGAAGGATAAGGAGGAAAGACTACAGGTGCCAGCAGAGTTTTCCAACACATCCACTTGCAAAAAAGAAATCCCAGGTACCTCTTAGCCCGCATTGTTGGTTTCTGTTTGTTTTTCAAGCTCTCACATCCCTGAATATATTCCACTAGCTTCTCAAGGCAGTTTTGGGGGAAAAAAGCATCATCTTGATTCCACTGGAATAAAAGCTGCTTCTGAAGAAAAGGTTTATTTCAAAATGAGTAGAGAACAGTGTATTTGCCTGCACCCGCACTTCACTCATTATCTGAAAATAAATCAAGAAAAGAAGAAAAGAGAAATATGAAAAGCTGCTATTTTTTTGAGTAGGACATTTCCCACTCTTTTGAAACCATTTTTTATAGCCTTGAGGGAAGAAAATAAGAGCTGAAAAGAGATTATTATTGTGCTTTAGCACAGTAGTTTATTTCTGAGTGATGCTAAAAACAAAGTCTCACTTTCAAACACGCCGAGTGATCAGCACCAGAAATCATTCCTTTCTTGATCGATTTTGTGTGTGGCATTTTTTTTTTTAAAAAAAAAGCAAACAGGTCCTTTAGCAAAGATTATATACATCCGTGTAGAATTAGTACTTCTTTCTTCAGAGAAAAGTTTGTGAAACAATCTGAAAGAGGTAGCAGGGCTATTGTCCAGGATTACTGGAATGTTAGTAGCGAATGCTGCAAAGGCTGATTTCCCTCTCTAACTATAAGAGGCGAGTGTCAGTTAAAGCATCCAAAGTGACCTCATTAGCTCAGCCTTCCATTGCAGATGTAACTCAAGCCTTCCAGTCAACACGAATCTGAAACGGCAATATCGAATTGTGATTTCCAATTACATCTAAGGAACACTGACAAAGCAAGCAGAGGGTTAATATGAGAAGTAAAGATAGCTGAACACTTTGAGCCCACACACGAGAACCACAGATGCCATGAGTGATCCGGACACGCTCCGGACACACTGGCGCTTGCCTGTTGTTGTGATGCTGTTATGGAGCCCTCACTTCTTATGCAAGAGCAACTACTGTGGAGGGAGAAGATGGACAAAGCTTTGAGCTGGAACACCAATTTGAAAGTGGAAGTAACACTTCCAATGTTAAAAGGCAGCCCAAAACTGAACCTGAGAACAAAAACTGAAGTTGAATTTGATGTATGGATGAGTAGGTAATGGAGTAGGTATTAGGACACCAAAAAAGGCTGATTTTGAACTTATGTAGCAGTTAATTTGATTACTAGACTAACAGAATAATGCACAAAGGCTTCCACCTTAGATCAGTGAACTTTATTTATAGGTACTGTCCAAATGCCCTGGGAAACCAATAGGACTGTTATATCTCTCTCTTTATACTTACATTCAGGTATCCTGAATGTTGTCTTGCATAAGTATTCTAAAATATAGGTGGGTGATTATACATTACTGAAATATTGCTGAGATTGGGCAATTATTCTACTGTGTTTTCCGTATTTTCCCCTCAAAGTTTTATCATCCCATCAATTCACACTAAGATGCAATATTCAGATCTTAATAAGGCTGTAAGTAAGCCTTTATTTCCTTTTTAATTTTCTATTAATTACAGAGCAGCTACTGCATTTTAAAAGTCAGCTATTAATTCATTTACATTGGCTCTCTTTTTAATTGCCAATTAAGTACCTGCACTCATTTCAGAGATTCACATGAAATTATTGCCAAAAATGCCTTGTGCAACTCTACCAGATTCTTTTTCCACCTGAATTCCCTATTGTTTCATGCCATATTAATCATGGCTACTTTCCTTTCACAAAGCTAGCCTTTTAGCAGCTTAGATATAAAAGCATTTAAAGCAATTATCCTACATAATTATCTTTCTCCATTCCCAATCTGATGTTCTTCTTGCATTCTAACAAAACTAAACTAAACTAAACTAAACATATTTAGCCAGATGCTGGTCAGATATTAATGGTTTACAATGGATAATTATGTAATCATATAAGAGAGTGTATGCTAAAAATTAAGACATGTCCCTGCAGTAAAAGGTTTGCCCATTTAAGCCAAGAGAGAGATTACGCCGTTATCCATTTATCAATTGTGTGTGTTATGAAGGTCTAGAAAACAGAAGTTTGTCATGACAGAATCAACCAAGCATCACATGGGAGGCTACAGGACCAGATGAAAATACGCGAGAAGAGCGAGAACACAAAATTGTGGTCTCAAGGAATGCAAAGATATGGCGATTCGGCCAAGTTACTCCCCTACCTTCTTAGCTAGTGCACACTTAGAAGGTCCACGTCTCAGCACAGCAACCTTTCTGTGATAATATGTCCACTGAGTTTGTGAAAAACTTTGAAATCCCCCAGGATAAGCTGTTTAACTGCAAAATGCTGTTTCTTATTCTTTTCAGTAATGCACTCAGCTAAACTTGATGTAAAGCTCTCTCTTCCAGCTGTGGTCCATCTCTCATCTATAACAAAAATGCCCATTGCCCGCCATGTGCCTCCCAAAATCCCCATGTGCAGTCTTCAGACAGGACATGTCTTTATAGAAGAATATCCTCATTAAACTAAGCCTGTCCCCAGCACCAGTGGTCACTACCAGGTACTTATAACACTAAGGTCAAAAAGCTCAGTAACCAGTAACAGAAAAAAAAGAACAACCAGGCTGAGAAAATGTTCTACTTTCAGGCTTTTATGTTTTATGCAGAACCCAGTATTGCAAAAACTTATAATTCCATGCTGGGAAAAAAAGAATAACATGGCAAAATGTATAAACTGTTTTCTAGTCATTGCATATAGCACTTAGAATGACATCTACTATCTCAGACAAATCAGACAATAGGCCATTAGGCAACACGTCCCTCCAAAATTTCTGGACTCCCAGTCCTGAGTAGGTTGCCAAGAAACGAGATAAGCAAGTTTGGAAGCAAAATTCATTAGATGATTCACTGGCAGGAACACATTGCTGCAAAATATTTGCTCTTTATAAAAAGGCATTTTTTCAGGAAAAGAATATTCCTCTGGAAAAAATTCTCATTATCTCTATCAGTAATTGGTTGATGCCCTGAAGCACGAGTGCTTATATCTTCTTTCCCCTCCCCTAATCTTATCTAACATAGCTGTGGATGTTCTTATTATCCATACAAATGTCTAATCCCTTTTGAATCCTACTAAGCTCTTATCTGTCCCACAGGGTAAATTTTCTTTGTGTAAAGAATCTGATTTCTTTTAGCCTATTTTGAATTTGTGAGTGATCTATCTCCTTTGTCCTTGTCCTTGTATTATGAGAAAGGGTAAATAGGTGTTTCCTTTGACAAGTATAAAATAATACATAGTGGTTTATTGTTTTGTGTACCTCATATATTTACATTTTATGAGGTTCTCAACTAGGATAACAGTCCTAAGCCTTTGCAGCCTCATTTCATATGGAAGTTCTTTAAATTGGATCCTTTTTTCCCTTTGGAATAAAAGGATGAGAACTGAAATACATTATTTGATTCATCAGAACTGCAATTTTATACATGTGTAATTTTATTGAAATCAGCATCTCCTAATGTGTAAGGCTTGCCTCTGTTCTTGTCCGTGTCTATGATGGCACCGTGCCATTTTCTCTTCTCTTCTACATATCAGCTAATATTTTTTATCCCTTTTGAAGCACTGCTGCACACTGAGAAGGCTTCCTGGAAATACCCCAAATGATTCCCAAGTCTTTCCATGACCTCACTCCAAATCACATGGACCCAAGCACCATGCCCAGGCAGAGCACTCCTGGAGGGCAGTCACTGGGCTCGTTCCTGTTGGGGCTTGGCTGCTGAAACGCGTCTGGCAAGGAACGGAAGACGGATGGGGGGCGGAACGGGACCACACGTGGCTATTTGTTTTAAGACATGTAAATTAGCTGGCAATGCTTCTGTTCTATAACACCTAATACCAGTCTTTGAATCGTAATAGTAGATGGAGTTACATTTGCAGAGCTCCCATTTCATCTCGGGTCTCCGCAGCGCGAGGCGTGTTGAACACGGCCGTGTCTGCTCCGCAAGGCCGGCAGGGACATGGCCATCCCTGCCGCGCACACGGAGCAGCGAGGCACAGCAGAAATTTGTGTCTCCTGCACATTCATTACGGCGGGAGAAACAGAATCGGAAGTTCCCAGTCGCGGTGCGGAACTTCAAGCACAAATCACTGCTCTTCTTTATTCCTTAGAGGTAGGAAAAACACATCAAGAGAAGCCCAGCTCCCTTAGTTTTGTTGTACATTCTTTCACTCTCCTGTGTCCACCAACCCCTTTTTGTTTGTTTTTCAAACTCTTTGCTTGTCTTCCTGTTTCAAACTTGGTATCTCTGAGAGAGTGGCACACTAGAGAGAGAGATGTTTAACATGGAGATAATCCACTCATAATGACTAGCAGATCTTAAGGAAGGCAAAACACTTGCATGTACTGAGTGGCTTCTGAATAGTAATTAATGAACATGCAGGAGCTTTCTCAGCAATGCTCAGCTCCACAAAAGAAGCAGAAGCTACCGAGATAAGGCAGCTCTTTTTCAGCCAGCACCGCTGATAATTAAATGACCTTGTCAGAAATTATAGATGTTTACCGATTCAGCAGAGAATATCTGAGGAGGAAAAAGAAAGAAAAGATCAAATTGCCTTTATAACTACTTTATATATCATATCAACTGTAAAAAATCCTGGCTTAAGATAGAAGAAGAAAAAAAAAGTCATCTAAATCTTTATTTTCAGAAGCCAGTATATAATGGAACTGGTAGGACAAAAGCTTGAAGCATATCTTGGTGTGTTTTTGAACTTTTATATATGTAAATCAAGTAAATGTCAGGCTGTGGGCTACTTATTTAACAGTCATACAATAGGGGCATTAATATGGTTTGGCTTGAGAGTCATATTTCAGGCAGCAGGAATATTTGTACTACTACATAGAGGATAGAGAAATGAAACAGAAGAATAGTAATACAAATATCAGGAGGCAATTTCATACTATTTAAATAAGTGAAAAAAAAAAGCCTGATGACTGCAATTAATTCATTAGTATGTTACAGATTACAGAACTTAGTAGTTTTACATCCTCAGGATGAAGTAGGGCAGTAAATGATAAAGCTCATCAGCATGGTTTATTTTTGAATCTCATGTCATGAATTTGAATGCTCCTTTGTTGCCATGAGCAAGCACCTGTATTGTGTGCACTGCGCTTCCTCTAATGAAAAAATGCCTTTCTCCCCTCCCAAGAAACCTTTGTGGAGCCGATGGAGTGGGGAACCAGGCAGATATAAACAGCACAGTCCTGTTTGCAGGATGAAGCTAAGAAGTATCTCAGCATTTCAGGGATAATTCTTACAAATTACTGTTGCAAAACTCCCACTGTGACAGGAATCTGAAAGACCAGAGCAGTCTCTCCTTTCGCCAGGCCTAGAATAAACTCGGATGAGTTGGTCACACATGATTTGTCATGATATTCAGATTGGTCGGAGTGTGGAAAGCTCAAATTCCCTGTTGTGTTGAGATATTCCCGGTCCATGAATAACGATGATGAGTTTGTCACATGCCCTGATGACCATGACGCATCCACTGCAGGTCAGCAAACCCTGGGATGTTCTCTATCTCGAGAGAAGCCAACTGGTCCAAAGGCCTTCAGAGCAACACGTGCCCTGTCTGCAGCCTTCTGGCAGGGCAGGTTGGGCTCTAGGCCATGTCCTGGGGCCCCT
>NW_010584235.1:1867-19549 GCF_000705375.1 Tinamus guttatus | reverse complement strand
GAACCGCATCCTGCTGCTCTTTCCTCGCAAGGATTCAGCACTTGACAAAACACCCGGCTCCTGGGCCTGTGTCCTCCCTCAGCAGCAGCCCTCTGCCTCTTCAGCTCTCAGTTCATATCTGTGCAGGTGGATGCACATTTAGCACCTCCAGCCTTCACTCTCCACTACGACAGAACCTTGTCACATCTTGCAAGCTTTACGCATTTGCGGGCGCCACTGCTGTGGCTGCCCTTTCTGGAGCAATGGGACGTTGTCCTCTCACGTTCACCCACTAAACCCCCTCAACCATTTCTGCAAAACCACCACCTATTCACTTCTTTCCTATCTGTATTTATGTTCCTAATTATTCTTGTTTAAGTGCATTACCCTGAACCTATCCTGTACATTAATAATGCATTTATTTACAATCTCTTTGGTAGGAGTTTTAAAGCATTTTCTCAATACTATTCTTTACCATGTATGAAATGAGAACTTTTTTTTCAATTTGTGCCTTTACTGAGACCCCATTTTCACTAATAACACCAATTTTTTGAATTCTACATTGTACCAGTTACCCAAAGTTTTGTGCCACAATAAAGTGCCCAAGCTGAGATCTTTAGGAACAGAAGGCTTTTCTGATTTCCGTATTAATTAAAATGGTATTTTAATTCGTAACGTAATTATGGCATTTACTTAGAAATTTGCAGAAAAACCATGCGCTCGAGGAACAAATGTCATAATTTTAAGTATACTGTCATTTTTCTAGTAGAGCGATTACATTTTTTGCTACATATATACAAACTTGAGTCAGCCTTTGGTACTGCACTGTGACTGGCTTCTCCCAACCAACAAAAAACTTTTCCACTTCGAAGCTGCCCACGTGCTACTGGGGAGGAGTAAATAAAGTATCTTTCAGGCGTTGCTCCCGGCGCCGTTCCCACGCGGAGGAGCCAAGGGAATTACGCAGAGCACCGAGCCCTGTGTTTTGTTCCAACCACCCAGCAGCAATTCCCAGCTCGCTGCGGTGCCAGAGGTCTCTTCAATATTACTAGGAAAAGATTAAAGAGAGAAAAATACCACTGCAAAATGTTTAAGGAACACGATTCACTGGCAGGGACGGTACTTGCATTTCCTTAAATGTGATGGCTGTAAAATATACCTATCAAATTAATAATAGGATGAATTTTAAATTATCCAGCAGGTCTCTGTGAGATTAAATCAATGTGGCATAATTAACACTCTTCCTTCCCAGATAAAGGTCTCCTGTGCTGTCAAAAATTTTTAATATACTTCAGTCTGAAAAGGATTTTTTTTTGGCAATAGATATTAGTTGGCAGGAAAATCACTCATGACCTTTTAGCTTATATAAATAATTCTGGGTATTTTTAAAGTCAGCACAGTGCATCTTCAACAATAAGTGGCAAAACATAATGGAAGTAGTTCCGCTTTAGCATTCAGTGCTGCGTGGTTGTTGTTTTCATGCAGAAAAAAACAGTATGTGCCCTTTATTTTTTTTAGTGCTGTAGTCCAAGAGAAACAGAATTTCATTATTAAACCATGCAAAACGTTAGGCAGTTTGTGTGCTGTTGGTATCCATAATATTTGGGATACTCTTATTAGTTTCTAAGCATTTGTGCCAAAAATATTCCAAACGACCAGGTTCTAAGACGCAGAAGTTGTGTTGCATGTACTATATCCCTAGTCTGTGGCACTCTTTACAGCCAGTGTCCTGCACACCTTGGGGCCATAATCGTGCAGGAATTGCCTCTCCAGACTTTGTAAGGTTCTGTACAAGCAAGGAGAGAAAAGGACTACACCAGCGGAGCCAGTCTCAGAAATTGTAGATTATTGTTTAATCTCTGCTCCTGATACAGTGAATCTCAGGCTGTTTTTGATCAGTGGGCCTGAGCCAGAGTGCAGATGTTCTCTTCAAAATGCAGAAGTGCCCGTAGAGGAGGTTACTGCCCCTAAGTGCTCATTAATGACCCTCCTGATCTGCTGGCAGTAGGGTTTGCAGGAATCACTCCATTTGCTTTAGGCAAAACTAACCAGATTGGCTCGGAACACTTATTTAAATTATCTACAATAAAACCTGGCAAAGTTTTCCTAAATTGTTAGTGAGAGCAAATTTCTGCAGGAATGTAGAAGGCAAGCAGCTCGAGGCAGAGATCTCTTCTATCACTGCAGCCAAACCTGAAAAAATAGATATTTCACATCCTAAATTTTGTACCTGTGTTGATACATGAAGTGGGTACAGACGACTTGCCAAGGAGCTGTTTGCCCAGGTTGATGTGTTGAGCATTCAAAGTTAGTTTGTTTGAACACATATCAAACGACCTACACTGGTAATGATGGCAGCTAGCTCCAGAAACCTGGAACAGACTGCGTGGTCAATACTGACAGCAATAAAATCTAAATATGAGCCCGTTGACTGCTGTTCTTGGTTATTGCTGATGAATTTGAACCGCAATTTTCAAAATATTTACTGTGATGGATATTGACTGGTTTTCTATGACTTGGAGATGGTATATAAAGTCAAAAATGAGGGTAATATTTGGTTTTATATAATCTGAAGATCTGGTATACTTAAGGTTTAGAAACTCACCACTGAGTTTAATTTGGGTGTGGACCCCAATTTGTTTAAATAAACATTTGGCAAGTAAGCAAAAACAAGTGTTTATAGGAGTAAAAATACCTCTCTTTGACTAACAATACATGATAGCAGCAACAGAAGAGAGCTGCTTAAAGAATGCTCTTTTTCAGCACAAGCGGTCAGGAATAAGGCAGGATTGTCACCAGTTCAGAAAGGAGAATTTCAGCATCATAGCTATTTTCTTTTGGCTACGTTTGCAGTTAGAACACGTTTATCTTCAGTTCAATTGTACCACTGGTGTCAGCAGTGGATAATTTTCCAGTACATATGAGGGCTGTGGAAACTGCAAAGAATACAACAGCAGCAGCAATTAGTGCCTGTTAAAGATGTCTCAAAACCCTGCAGCAAAACACAGAATTACTCAAAATTCAAAGAAGCATTTTGCATTTCATTAAGAATGTAGAGTGGGGCCATTTTTCCATGCAAAAATACGAAGATTCATGTATTGCTATAGTCAGTGATGCTGTTGGAGATGTCTGAAAACTTGCTGATAGAAAATAGACAAAATTTTTGTAAATACAGGCCCCTGTTAGTATGAAGAAAGGAAAACTGAGACAATTTTACATGTTGGGAATGCTCTGTCATGCAAAAAAGGGAAAACCACAATGAAGCATCTTGTCACAATTTAAATCAGAGCTCTGTGTTGTAAAGTAGAAATGTAGGTGACATTTCCAAACTGAACCCCTCCTCCAGAAAAACAAACAAAAAAAAAGATGACTATGGGAGGGAAGAAACTCCACCTCTATATTTAATTATGGGAGAGATCTTAGAGTCATTTGCTATTATAATGTGTATTCCGTATTTTTTCCATCTGCAGGATCCAGCAACGTTTCCCCATCGATGTACTTTGCAGGTTCATTAAGCTGGGCAGTGGCCAGCCCACGAGCGGCGCGGCTGAAGCCTGGCGAGCTCCTGACGGGTTCCATTGATGTTGTCCCGCCACCACTGGATGGCATGAGTTAGTTACGCTGCAGGAGCGATGGGCAAAGCAACGATTAGACCTGGACGGCTTTTACCAAAACACGCACGGGGCTGCTTTGAAAACAGGTCTTCCTTAGAGAGCTGAAAGCTGAGGGAGCTCCACATCACCTCCCGGTGCTAGGGACCCTTTCCCAGACCCACCTACCCATCATGCAGGCGACCCAATACGATCACTTGAGAATCCTGAAAGGAAAAAGAGGAGAGGAAGAAGAGAGAAAAATGGGGTTTCAAAAAAAGATGGAATAAAATCCTCTGAGAAAAGAGCTCACTTGTCCCAAATCCAAAGAGAAAACAACAACAAAAATCATAACATGATTTTTTAAAATGTGATTTTTAAGACATCTATATGATTTGTTGCTGACATATAATAAGTTGAGGTTGGAAATGCTGGTATGTGCAACAGAATCACAACAAATAAGCTGGCTTTCCCTGATTATTTCAAGGTCTGAGTAAAAAAAATCTGTTCTGAACTAGTTTTAAATGCTTAGTGAAAATAAATGACTTCTTGCACTATATCAGGTACAGATAAGCAGGCAAAACTAATTTATGCTTGCTCCAAGTTTAGTATTTGTTGCTCTTGAACTTGCAAACATCTAAAGCATTAAAATCCCAGTACCCAAAAGCAATGTTTTGCTTCTTTCTAACTCATTATAAAGAAAAGCATTTGGTTGTGATTTGGGGGCTTGTTTGTTTTTTGAGAAGCTGCTTATTGTATTTCCCTTCTGCAAGACCTAATCTAAACATCATTCTACTGGCTATTCATTTGTGTGAGGTGGGGGCCCACAGAATGATTATTATGAGCAATTCCTGAGCACTTAGGTTTGCCATGATGCAAAAAGTGCCTTTTACACTGCAGGTCTCCTCTTTTCAAATTGCTAACACAAAACCCAGGAATGAGCTAATACAATCTGCTTCTGCCACAAAAGCCGAGAGAATTGCCAGTATGAAGCAGGATCAAAGCTCGCACGAACATGTGGTGAACTTTAGGACTGGAATAAGCGTTATGAAATTTAATAAGACCGAACATGAACTTGCACATACGGCCCTGGCTGTTGTCATCAGTAGTCCCTTTTTACCGAGGCTCAGTCAGCAGGGGCACAATAATTGTACCTCTTAGCAACATGAAAGATGAATGATAGGAATTTCCTGTGAATTGGTATCTCTGCAACTAAAAAGAGCCGATGTAGCCATGAGAAAGGCAAACAGCCTTCTCAGATGGTCTAGGCTGGGTCATTCCAGCTGGAGAGTCTGGGAAGCAGCGAGGCTCCGCACAGCCCTCGCAGAGCGTTGGATCTGGGTCTGCACGATGCTGTGCACGGTCCTGGTCACCTTCAGTCAAGAAAAACTGGTGCAAAGAGAAACCGAGGGGGCTCACAGGAGATACAGGAAACAGAGCCTAGCTTGGCAGAGGAGACAAAAGGAATTTGTTCCATTTAGCCTACAAAGATGAGTGGCTATACAAATTTTGTCTAAAAATCCTCCAAAATGTAAACTTTCAGAAAAGAGCTATGTAAGGTAAGAGTATTTTTGATGCAAGCAGAAGTAGTTATAAAACCGACTGTGCATATATTTAAACTCAATGTTAAAAGACGCCTAACAAGTGAGGTTCTGAAATTGTTCTCCAGGAGGCCATGGGGTCCACACATCCCTGCTTGTTTCAACAGAACTGCAGAAAGATGCAGGTGACTGTGATAGCAGGGGCCGGGCCTCAGCGCTCACAACATGCTCAGCTCTTGTTCATCTGCAAGTGTGAAACTGAAAATAACCTCGGGATGGTATTTTTAAGAATCTCAATATGCATTAGCCCTGCCTGCCTGCATTGCTACAAGAGATGCTGAGATTTGAAGCCCCTTTTTCTGCTCACATTTTCATTTTTCACTTCACATACATGCCTGAAATGCCGGATGGCAACAACATTTTAGCCATTAGCAACCGAGGGTAGACGTGAAGAAATTGCCTCCAGATGAAAGCCTCTGTTGTCAGCAGCTCACAGCACAACGTGTTTAACTGCATAACTCAGGAACTCTTCTGAGAGTCTTATTTTCTTTCAAACTGCAGAATCAACTGATATTCAAGCATCCTTCTTGTAATCTCCTCAAGTGCAGCTATCCAGAATATAGGTTACAGCAAAACACTGAGAAACTGGGAATGGTGGAGAGAGAATCTCTCTGCAAGCTCCCCTGAATACAGAAAAGCCACATTACAGTCCTGCTGCCTGCAACATGCATCTGGAAACTTGTGAGCCATTACCACTTAATGGACAAAAACGAGAGGCTGGTAACTCATTAAAGAGGAATAAGCATTTACGAAACAGAACATGAGAGTTGTTCAGCTATTAGAGCAGCTCTGCTCTGCTCTGGAGCTGTGGGAACAGCCCCTGCAAACTCTCTGGACGTCCTCCCTTGCTTTCATGCTTCTTTCACTTTGCATCCAAACAGAAGGGAAAATACAGTAGCACATATCTCCTCTCGGATCTGAGAAACTAAATGGAGTCTATTTATGAATCATATTAATAATGGAACAAGGATCTGATGAATAAGAATGAAAACATTTACATAGCAGAAAGAAGCTGCTTTTACTATAAATTATTAATGGCCTAATAATGACAATATGAAACAATAATTAACAAAGGCACAGCTATTATCACCCAAACAAGAAAAAACTTGACTTAACAAAGAATCCTACATAACAGATATGCTAATCTTATTTTCCAATTTCTAGAAACATTTTCTGTTACTTTTCAAAAACTCATTATCAAAGTCACAAGTAGGAAACTACTCAACCATGGCAATATTTTGGTTGTAAAACAATTTGATAGTTATTATAAAGTTTTTCTCATCTCTCTGTGGGAAAGCAGGATGAATCCATTTATGCAAGAGTAATTTCTTCCACAGTCATTTTGCAAGATGATCTATTTGTAGAGGAGGACAGCCAGTAATAAAGTCTCAGATTTAAATAGTGTCTTTCATCCCAAAGGATCCCAAAGTGCTTTACAAGATATATCTCTACACAAGAACAGCGTCACCCACCTCTGAAGTGATAGATGGCTCCTGTTTAGCAACAGGCACAGAAATACTGCCCAGCAGTTTAACGCAGGCAGGAAAGAGTTCCAGAGCCAGCAAAAACCACAGGTGGGATCAGAACATGCTCCTGGTAAGTACAGCAAGACTTTTGCAAGTTATCACAGCAAACGCATGCTTGCAAAAATTACCACACTTTTTTTTAAGTCCCCAGGCTTCCCTCTGTTGCTTCAGGGATACAATTAATAGAAGTTCCCAGCTAAACAGGGCACCAAAGTTCTATTTTTAACATTCCTAAGGCACAATTCGGAAATATTCTCAGCAATTTCGGAAATATTCCCACTTGGTCAGAGTTGCTGCTTCCAACAAGACATCAAGCCACATACACCAACCAAAGTTCTATTTTTAACATTCCTAAAGCACAAGAGCAATTTCGGAAATATTCTCACTTGGTCAGAGTTGCTGCTTCCGACAAGACATCAAGCCACACGCACCGCACTGCTCTGCCCCGGCACGTACCTTAGAGGTGCTTGCCTGTTGTAACACCCATTTCACATACTCTGAATATTTTGAAAAATTCCTTTCACCTGGCTTTTTCAGGAAGTAATATAAACATGGAGATAGAAGTGATCAAAAACTCATCAAAATTTTAAAGCTTCAATTCCAACAGCTGACGGTCAGCATCTTCTAGATGTCCTCTTGCTAATAAAAATGGTGCTAAATACTAGCCATGCAAAACAACAGTCATCTGTTCACATCCTCGGCCTTATTCCAAACCCACTGCAGTTTGCCAAAAGGAAGGTTCTTAGTGACTTCCATGGCTTGAGGTAACACCTTATTTTGTTTTTCCAAGTCTGTTGGAGATACTTTTTTTTTTCTTTTACTTTTTCCATTTTATTGCATAGTAATTGAATCTACTTTTTTTTGGTCGTGGTTATGCCATTCACCCCTACAGGGCAGCGTATTACACATCCAGAGGTGCCAATGGCACTGGAGGAACACTAGGTCATTTGGCAGAAGCACAGATAGGACCATTGCAGGGAAAATGTTTGCTGGTGAGAGCAGTTGAAAACCCCAGCATCTTACCAAGAAACAATTTATGCCACCCTTAGCATGTGTAAAAATGTATACAGTTTTAACAGAGTATAAGTATTAGATGGTGAAATCTTTCCAAACGACGAAAATAAACAAAGATCTTGCACAAATGGTTTATAGAGTACTCAGGTTTCCCACTGAACAAGTGCTTAGGTCACCAGAATTAGAGACAGGGAATTTAAGCATAGATTAACAAAAAAGCAATTTCCACTATCAACGTTTTTCAGTATGGTAGGCAATTTTTTTTTTCATGAGATATAATTACCCTTACCTCTTGGGTCAATATCAAACTTAACAAAAAAGCAATTTCCACTATCAATGTTTTTCAGTATTGTAGGCAATTTTTTGTTTTTCATGAGATATAATGACCCTTACCTCTTGGGTCAATATCAAATGGTTTGTATAATGGGTACAGAGGATAATAAATTGGGTTCATCATTTTTGGATCTCCATCTAGTTCTAAAGTAATGTGTTATGTGAAGCTCCCATGATTGTTTGTAATATCAGTTTATTTTAGGCAGTTTATTTTACAAAATGTTTCTTTTGCAGAAACATAAAATGTGGTTTTGCTGCTTTCTTTTATTTTATAAATGTGGCCTTTTTTATCTATGTGCCTGGCAATTGTAAGGTCCCTTTCAGCTCATGGTGGCATTCGCAAGATCCTCTGCCCTGCAGGGTATAGAGGGTGAATGAACCACTCGGGTACAGAGCAAACCACGAGGGTCCTGCTAACAGAGGAGCAACGACCTCAAAGTTGTGCCTGGGCTGGAGCTTCGGCCATGGGTCTCTTTTCTCATATACATGCCAAGACACAGGAGAAACAAAGCAGCTTTACATATTTATAGCATACATTTCAAAATGTTTCCTGTCTTTGTTTTCCATAGGTATGCACAGAGAACAACAATTTCACTTCTCTAAGATATGTTGCTGTTTCTAAACCTATTTCCATCCTGTCTTAAAAACAAAATACCTTCTAAGCATTTGGGGAAGCCAGAATCACCTTGCGCTGGGTATTTTTATGTTAAAAAGGTTGAATTGTCAATCCAAGCACTTCTCCTTCTCCTTCTCGCTCTCCCTTGGAATGGATAAACTTTCATCAGCACATGTTTAGTAAAGGTCACTGCATTTTTAAGTATCTGCCAAAACATCCACTAAAGAATGAAGCATGCTAAGAGTTTCATGATAAAATGTAAATATTTTTAGCACATATAATTAATTACTACAGTCTGCCTTGCCTAAGATCACATGAAAGTGTATTTTAAAATTATTATAAATCTAAATAAAAGAAGGATATGAAAATGGTTTGTACAAGGAATTTGTCAGTCAAAGTCTTCTTTCTGCAAGGGGAAATCTAAAACTGGTTTGCAACCGTTAACATATTAGGGACCTTGCATATTCATTAAGGTCAAGTTTAAAACTTATGGTAACAGGCCATGACTAAATGTTTAGAAGCTGACATATCTGAGGGATTATGCCCAGCTGGGGGATTTCTTCCAGACAACTCACTAACAGCAGCTGTGTTCTTCTTTTTCAAGAGCACAGAGACATCTTCATTAATGGGATTTTTGTGACACCTGATTAGCAATTCTGGACAATACCGCATTATAAATATAAATACATTTACCATGCACTACATTTTTAAAAAAGAACAGAAGAGAAATATACAATGTCCAACAGTTAGAGAAGTTGTTCCCTAGCTAGTACATTATTGCTCATATCATAGCTCTATGAACAGCTCCTGGGAAGAATATATTCCTAAAATGGTTTAAATTGTCGGGAGATTTAATTATTGTAAAAGCTCAGATCTAAACATCTCATCCAAAAAACTAGGAACTCCAGCACTAGTAAGTTCCTTAAAAAGTGTTGAGACAGTCTTTTAAAATTGATTTAGAGTGTTACTCCATAAAAAAGAAATGAAATTACATAGTGCCATTAAATGTAGAGGATCAGTGCAAATTTGTCTTTATTCCAGCCACTTTTTAGTATGATGAGAACAAGTGAAGAGAATTTTTCCTTTGTAGTGATGATTCCCAAAGAGTTTCTCACATGAAATTAAAGAACGAAACCCAAACAGGCACAAGGAAACATGTTATCAATCATGTAGACCTTCACAGGTGTCTGGAATTGTCTACCAGACAGAGCTGTTGAGGCAAAAACATTAGGGTCATTAAAAATCATGATAGCATCTTGTGGTTAATGGAGTACTACAGAAGAAGGAAATGAGCCCTGAGAAACTCAATGCCCTTTACTCAGTCCCCCAACATTATTTCTTCTTGTCCTTATGTTCTAAATTAATATCTTGTTTTCCGACCAGCGTAGCATTTCCATTACAATCACATGCCACTTTGGTTTAGCAGAGTCATTAACCAAACTATTTACATCAATTACCAGGCAATCCATTGGCCAAGCATTGCTACTAATTTCCTTGTTAGAAATGTCTTGCTCTGATGAAACACAGCATGTAAGCAAGACCAAAAAGTGCTATTAATATTATTTGCTGGTTAAGAACTAGTCAATGTACCCAAGACTCACAGACAATAATGATCCTTGGTTATATCCTTGTACTAACCTATGACCAGCTAGCCATACATAGGCAGTTGCATCATTAGAGCACATAGGGGTGTTCTACAAAGAACAGAAATAAAATTCCTCTCTGAGATCAAATGAGGTAAGAAGTTAGCAGTCTCTCTCGAGTAATATAGATACCTATATATATCAGCATGTGATAAAACAGTATATTCCCCAACAATTGCCACGTAGTAGGTGGCTTTTAAGTGATGATGGCACAGTAGCTATGTCAGAACTCAGCTGAGTCACAGGTTTTTCTGAGAAGGTTTTCCTAATAGTCACATTTTCTTTTCCCCAGAGAGATAAACAACAAAGCAGTCATTCTTTGAAGCCAGACAATCAAGTTTCCATCAACAGGGCAATACAGTGATTTTCAAAACAGCAAATCTCATGGACCATGACCCGGTTTAGTGGCAATTTCAGAAGAATTTGAGATATGATGTAAGCACCGTCAGGAAACATTCATCAGATTCTGGCATTGCACACACTGACAGTAGCTATCATTGACGGCTGCAAAGATTTTTTACTGTCTTCAAGTTTTCAAGAGCTCTTTGTTTTTTCCGGGGAGGCTGGGAAAGGAGTGGGAAGAAGAGTGATGGACAAGATTTTTCATATTTGAGCTACAAAACCTGAATCAAGATCTGTTTTCAAGATATTACAAATTAAACCAATGTAAGGTTTACTTCTGCAGCTAATCTTTAAATAGAACTAATGTTCCTGCTATAAATTAAATATTACTCAGACAAAATGATAAAAATCGGGACAGAATTAATTTATATTATAATTCCGTCCTGCATTCAGATGCCTAACTCTGATTGCCTATCCCTATCTCAACACTCAGAATTAAACTTTACAAACTATAAACAGATTTTTACTATTTGGAACATGGTATTTTATAGATCCATCAAGGACAGATCTATCTTGTTGAATAACAGCCAGAATGTCTGGCAAATGTATTGTGCAGAGCCCAGACTCATCTATTTCCCCCCAAAAGGGGAAGAGACTAAACTGTAATATAAGAGAAAAATAGAAACAAGACAAACAGGAATATAAAGTAGCAGACAGAAAAAGAAGTACACTCAGTGCTCTTCCAGATGTGAGTCTATGGGATTTCTTTGTAGCTGCTTATCTATTAGGACAGAGAAAAGAAGTAATTTATTAGTGCCACTGTGCACCTTCGGGGCAAAGCAGGTGTAAAAGCAGCTTTCTGGACTCTCAGTCACAGTAAGAAGATACCACCTGTCCCTGGGGAACAAGAAGTGGCTGGTCAGAAGCTGTGGCCCTGTCAGACCCTGAGAATGTGTCAGGTCAGTTGAAACTTCGCAGCAGAGATGGGAAAGCAGAGAGCGGAGCCAGGGGCTGCGGTGCTGTCGGGCTGAGCTCCCGGGGGTGCCGGTTTCTCCCTCCTCCGGGGAGTCCTGACCTGCCTCTACCTAGAGCTGACTACAGTTTTTTCTTTTTCTTTTTTTTTCCACATAGTGAAAAAAACATGAATATAAAATATTAATGCTTCCTCTGTCTTCTTCTACCTCTCCACAACCTGCCCTATCTATTATATTCTCTCTGTTTAGAACAAAATGAACTCCATGCAGGTTTACACAGTGGAAAGGCAGAGGGAAAGACACGTGTGCAGACAGTATCACAGAGTTCATCCCAGTCTTAAACTTAGCCATATGTAGACTCTTCGATAACTTGATCTGGTCAAAGGGGATGTTTGTAGCTAGAGAGAGCTAAGAATAGCCTCAAGCTATGACAGAAGAGAAAATATAGCCCAAAGCTAAGCAGCATGCACTGATCCCCAATCACAAAAACCCCCTTTGATCTCTATTGAAGACCATGAATGTTACAGATAGGTAAGTGCTAAACAAAACAGCTAAGAATTTAAGCAGCTCATTGAACAAAGGTAGCAAATATCAATGCAGCCAACAATTCGATGATTTACTTAAAACTCCTGTGAATTCCCACTGGAATTGGAAATTGCTATTGGAATTTTATGAACTTCCTGGTGTGTTGTAGTTCAGAGCTACAGTGATTCAAGAAAGAAGAAAAGAGAAAGGAAGGGAAGGGAAGGGAAGGGAAGGGAAGATGGCATGAGGCAAGGATTCAGGAGGGCCAGTATTTCTATTCACAGTTAGATTTTTACAGGGGATGTCGTTCTTTCCTTCCTTTTCTCATAATTTAATTCATCCACAGTTATTCAGAACAATGAATTTCAACAACTGATTTTCAACAACATTGAAGTTCATGCTCATCCTTACCAATCATAGAATCATAGAATCACAGAATGCTTAAGGTTGGAAGGGACCTCTAGAGATCATCCAGTCCAACCCCTGCACACGCAGGGTCACCTAGAGCACGTGGCACAGGACTGCGTCCAAGCGGGTTTGAAGATCTCCAGAGAAGGAGACTCCACAACCTCTCTGGGCAGCCTGTTCCAGTGCTCTGGCATCCTCACTGTTAAGAAATGTCTCCTCTTTCCTAGTTGCAGGACTTAACAGTGGACCCACAGCTTATCTGTTAGCTCCATGGACCGGGCACGCTGCCCACTGCAGACTGGTGCATGCATGTTTCACAGTGCACAGCCCGCAATGGGGATCACCTGCCTTTTGTGGGTAGGTGGCAAATGCTATTGAAATTTGCTGGACTTTCTTACCAGGTGTCTAAATCACGTTGCTTGGACATGTCTCATTTATTTTGATCTTCAGAGGTTAGCTCCTGAGATTTTCACACAGGAGATCCGATGGAAGTATTTTGTTTCTAGTTGTATAAAATTCTGTCTAGTTTGTGTCAGTCATAGTGTGTCTATTCTTGTTTGCCTTCAGACACCTAGATTGCTATCTCACCTCACACTTGTACAAACTGCCTTTTCCTTTCGCTCCCTCTCTGACCCCACGTCCATCAGGTTCATTTATTCTTTGATTCCAGGCTGCTCCTGTTTCCTGAACCTGCGGCAGGACTGCTGCACACCTCAAGTAAATGCAAATCTTTGCTAACCTTCTTCGAGACCTCTGCAGAGACCTGTTGGGGTGGCAATTTAGATACAAATACTTCATGGGTAATTACGTGACACTTGGAGCAGAATGCTAAATGCATACCTGCAAAATATTGTAGGTTAAATCAGACTTCGAAGGCACTTTCCCATTTTGAGAGATCATGTAAGCGTCATGGTTAACATGGATATAATTAACAATAATGATTTTAGGATGAACTATGCTGTGCAAGGAAGATAGAAAGATAATTCTTTAATGTATAATTCACCTCTGCCCCAAGAAGATGAGCACAGAAAACACTGATCCAGCTTCCCCGGGGAGGGAAATGTAGTTTCTTTCTCATACCAGGAGAGTTTCATTAAAAATGTAGTATTACACATGAAGTTTAACATTCAGAGCAGTGAAAGTCAAATTAAATTCTAAATTTACAGATGTTAATGTGTTCTCCAGAATTGAACATTTTTTATTTATTTTAGTTATATTTGGTATATTTTTCAAAGTACATAATTGCCTAGCACATTTAAGTATTGCTGGATGCAAAGACCTGCCTGGATAAATGTGTTTTTTATGGCATATGCCAACAAACAAAAAGGAAGCTAGAGGATATCCAGGGGACTCTGCAAAAGGAAAGAGGGAAGCTGGCCACAATTTAGTATCTCTGGTGAACTGCCCAATTTATCGGACAAATGTAAAGGTAATGGGAAAAATCCCAACTCGATAGTTCTGTGCAATACAAAAGTTGTATGCAGACAACACTTACCACTGCTCCTTCACTCACAAGGGCATGCGGCCAACGGGGTGGACATGAACTAAAAACATGAGTAAATAACAATCTGCATCCCTTGACATTTTGAGAAAAAAAAAAATGCAGATGTCATGTCTATGTAATTATGGTGCTTCAAAATGGACCGGGCTGCAAATGGAAATGAGAAATGGCATTTACTTACTCATAGTTTTAATAACATATGCAGATATTGTATAATTTGTGTCAAATGTCATTTGGCTCAGCAGAATCTAATTAATCTTAGTTGTTTCCACCCTATCTGCTGTTATGCCCATTCAGTAACATGTGCATGCTGGGGAAAATATTCTGTCATAGTTAACTTGAGCAGTCTTTAATCTCTGGTGCTTTAATGGTCCTAGTTATTGTAAGGCCTGATCCAAGGTCACTAACAGCAACAGACATCTCTCTTTAATTAGCCTTATACCAAAAATACAGTTGCTAATAGGAAACGGAGATATGAGAGAACTACCATTGACTTTGGATGAAGTGTTCAGAATCTCGTAGAACCAGGCTCTAATGGAAGAAATTTATTTTCTTTCCATAACTGTTCTGCACACACAGAGGCCAGCTGCCTCAACCAAACTAAGTTACTGGCCTGCAGGAATTCATTTAGCAGCACAGGGGCATGGTTTGCATCTGGTTGCAAATCCAGGCTCAGAGTCAAAACAAAGAAGATTTGATCCCATTTGTCTTGTGCAACCTTGTGCAAGTCATTGCACTATTTAGCTCTTTGGTTTCATCATTAATAAGAAGCCTACAGAAGTACTATAGAAGAGTTAAATATATATCAAACTCTGCAATAAATTGGTACAAATGTGATGGTTTTATATCGTTAATAAAAAGGAACTTCTGAATTGAAGTTGTCACTCCATCTTTATTGTATTAAGCTGTTGAAAGGATCTTAGAGCAGAGCACAATCCTCTGCACTGCAATGTACTGTGAAACAAGTGCTCACAACGAGGGGAAAAGATGTGAGAGCCACTCTTTGAATCTCCCTGCTTTTGTCAGTTTAAGTCAAAATTTGGGAGTTATTTTATTTTAATGTATCTTTTCAATTCATTTGGGGGATATTTTTGGGTTGTGGTGTAAAATGAAAAACCTATTATCACCATTCTGTACATGCAATTCTGTAACTATCAAGCTGATAGGCAAGGACTTTACCCGCTGCTTCATATTTTTCTAGTCATTCTTTTCCTTCAGTTTATGTCTAGGAGTCAAGTCTAAATAACCATAAATAATGAAACTAACATAGCATGCCAACAATAATAATGTGTTATATCATATATGTTTCCTGTATACACAGACATACCGTAACACTCTTCCAGGGTGCCGAGCATCAGCAGTTTAAAAATCAGCAGTTTATCCATTGGAGATGGCAATCCATGCTTGGCTACAATTAATGCTACCTTCCTCAACGTCACACACAAACACAATTGAAGCAGATGCCACAATAGCCAATAAATGTCTTTTTTTTTTTCTCTTCACAAAGTATTTCTTACTTGCAACCTGCCAAGAGCCAGCTGTTTGCATCAGGAATGCAAAAAGAGAGCAGAAATATTATGTGCTTCCAAATTCAGACGTTACTCTTGTCATTTTATAGGATTATAAGACAAATAAGTTTGCATGCTACCTGTCATTTGTCTGGTTTTTCAATCTGTTATTAATCCTAATTTGAATTTAGGCATTAAGCTTCATTATCTCCACCTTCAATAAAAAGCAGCTACGGGCATTTCCCCTTGCCTTCCTTATCACCGTACCTTAATTTTGAAAAGCCTTATTTTCATCCAATACCAGCAATTCTCACTTACCCTGAAAATACAAAGCCTCTGCTCTGCTCTGCTCTGCCTTAGCCATGGTGTCTACTGAGTGACAGCAGCCCCTGAAATCAGGTTACAGATGGGCTTCCAGTGAGGGGACAAACTGAACCCTGGGCAGCCTCATCTTGCCCAAGTCAGGTGCTCATAGAATATGTCACTAATAGCTCTGTATTCAGCACTATTTTATTTGCCTTTACCTCTCACAGTGATCCTAAATGTCTGCTTAGAGTATGAGGACAGAAGAAGAAAGATTTTCATACTGAAGAGAAAGGCAAAGTCAATGTAATGAAATGAGTATTCCTGGCAAGAACGCTAAATGCTTTAAAGGAAAAAAAAATATGGAAAGATGCTATTTTTGTCATGAAATGTTTCCCCCTCTATCAGTGTCTTATAGTGTGAACGTAAGGAGCCAGGCAACACGTGAGCACTTTGCCTAGGAAAAACGAGATGGAGAAAACAGAAAGTTGTCTGTTTTTTAAAAATAACACTTAAAAAAAACACTCCCCTGACAAACCAGAACAGCAGCCTACAGAAAACCACTGTTTAGTAGTTGCTGCTAATCTGTGCTGAGGGAAAAAGTGAAAGAAATTATAAAGGGAGGTAGCTGTGACTCAGACAACTAACCTACAGATTATTTATTAGCTGCTCTGCGTCCTCCTGCCGTTACAGGCAATGCAGACCTGCAAATTCTGGATCTGGGGCCTGATGTAGCACCCACTGGAATCCATGGAAAGACCCAACGCTGATTCAGAGGACCAGGGAACAGGCCCGTAGGAGCCTCTGCTCTGCCCTTCCGAGCTTGATTTGTCACCAGGCAGCAGGAAAGGCGCAGGCTGCTGTGGTGCCCACGCGGCTGGAGACCTGACCTTTATAAGGGCTTCTGCTATTACAAATGCTAAATGGCAACAGTGATTTTGTATCATCTACCTATTGAGATAGCCCCAAGCACTAATTATAATACACAAATTAGCAATCAACTTTAATTGCCTACTTTTCAACCTTTCATCCAAGAATCTCACAGCACAGCTTTACAAAACACAGTCTCTATCCCGCAAGCTGCTCCGTATGCAGAGTCTAATCCCTGTGCAAAAAGCACTACAATCAGTTGGCACTGCCAGAAAACTCTCCGGGCAGGGACTGGCTCTGCTGCTCCCTCTGCTTCCCCCCTAACTCAGCTGAACTAACTGGAACCAACGTTCAGCGGGACGTTTGCTGGAGCGCGGTGCTGAGCCGGCTTGCTGGCCCATGCGGCCGCGCTCGCCACGAGGTTTCTACGTGAGGGCTGCTTTGCTCAAGTCATTGCATTTGGGAGCTGAAGGGATCATGGCAGCAGGTAGATTCTGCTGCTTTCTTCACTGCAAAGCATTCAGACAGGTCACACCTTCACAGGTTATACTGGAGGCTTTTAAGGACTTCTAATTCATAACTTAAGAAGGCATCATCGGAATATTTCCCAGAACTTTCTAAATGCTGTGTCTCTACAGAAGGAAGCTCATTATGGCAAAAAAGAAGCCTTGGTTGTCAGAACAGGGGACAGGAGCTTGGGCAGCACAACTCACTGCAGACTTATTTTCCATGGTGCTGTTAATGCCCTTCACTAGCCAGAACTGAAGTCTAGAAGCCAAAGGCAGATGCCAAAGGCAGACGCAAGCATCAGTTCAGCTTTTTCCTGAGGTATATTACAAGAATAATAAGACTCTTTCTGCTTATTTATTATTTTTGTTATCTTTCGGAAAGCTGCCACTATGCTCAAAGTGCTTTCAGACCTCCCTTTTTAGAGCAAAATTTGTAGATA
>NW_010584233.1:37081-77714 GCF_000705375.1 Tinamus guttatus | reverse complement strand
TCCCTCGGGGGCTGTCACTCAGCTCCTTCATTAGGAGGGAGAAAAGCACCCGAGACCCGTCGCTTCCCACGGTGATTTTATTTCAAAGGTCTCACGAAGCAGGGGAGCAATGCGCAAGGTGCGCTTCAGCGTTTGGGCTGTCGGATGAGAATTCGGTTCCTTATTTAGGGAGCTGTTTAGTTGTTCAGAAGGGTGGGAAGCCAGTTGGACGTAGCGGGATTTGGGGCTGCTGCTGGATTCGGGGCAAGAAGAAGGTGGAAAAGCTAGAAAAATCTTCATGCTGCAAAGCTGGGAAGTCTGCGTTGCACCACTGTCGGCTGCAAAAACACAGTTAGCTGGGCAGCAAGAGGGTTTTCTTTTATTATTCCAAAATCACAGGGCTGATTTATTTCATTAGAGTAAACCTTTCTGTAGCTGGTAAATGAATTCCAAGAAGTAAGAGGAACCTCAGGATCAGGGACTTTACTTCATTTGGGATTGTGTGCGGCTAATATTCTGGTTAAATAAATACATTTTACTAATTGGATTACTCAGACAGTGTAATATACTGCTGGATTTCCAACCCGATGCTAATAAATTGTGTGAAGAACTTAATCATGTTAGCTTCCAAAAAGCTTGTAAGAGATGAAATTAAAAAATAAGTAGAAGTTGACATCTATTGCATTTCACAGTGTCTTCATTTTCCTCATCCTTCTTAGAGTTCTCCTTGCCGTAGCACGGCTGATGTGGGCTTTTTTCTTCTTAATCTGCCTGTGATTAGGAGAGACAGGGAGTTAGCACCGGCTCTATAGGACGGTGGCACTAGGTTTACAATGGGGGCTGAGGGTGCTGTGCCAGCAAAATGAGGAGCAAGCAGCATTACCCCCAGAATTGATCGTTACGGGAATAGCACTTTTTTGACAGTGGTACTAAATTTGCCTGCGCATTTCCAGTGTTTCCTCAGAAAGAAAAAATGAAGGGATTCTTTTTATATACTTCTTTTTCCCTTCTCTCTCTCTCTTTTTTTTTTCTTTAATAGAAATGTACGAGACAGAATGGCTTCCCCTCTCCAGGAATCGGTGACAAATGGCCTGTTAAAACCAGATAACTTGTAGCCCCATCAATAGAATAACACTAAGGGTTATGTACCAAGCTCCACACGTATTACTTAAGGCTCAGCCAGCTGTCAATAGGGTCTGCATTTTCCTGGGAAACAAGTGCCAGGCAGAGGGATCCCCGCTGCTCCGTAGGACGGGAACAGTGCGGGGTGCGTGTGGGCCCCTTGGCGTGAGCCTCGTAAAAGGGTGCTCGGGTGGTAGGAGCGCGGGGATCAAAGCTCCTCCGCTTGCTCCCGAGCTGCCTCTTTGAGCTCCCCTATTTTTTTTGCATGCATTTGATACATCGAAATGGTGATAATCGCCATATCAAAGGGCATGGGGGGTAATAATTTGCCATTGTGAAGTGCTGCGAGCCTCGCATGAAACACCCGACTGCCGTGATTGGCACTAGAAAGGACTTGCCCGTCCTTGCGACAGAGTTCTTTCCCCACGAAGGTTTCAATGTGTGTCTGAATGTTGGCAACCAGCAGAAAACGCTCCTGTTCAGCGGCAAGTGCTTGAAGGGCAGGGAGTTGTGGTGAGGTGTTGCCAGGACCCTTTGAAGTGGGTGGATTGTGCTCCGTGCTCCATCAGGATGCAATGTCCTTGGCATCCGTGGGGCTCTGGGAATCCTGTTCTTCGCTCCAGTGAGACCCTCGTGTTTCTAGCATGATGCAAAAGTGGAGGCAGCATCTAAACCGGTGATTCCCTGGATTCTCCTAGGAGGGCAGGAGGGCAGGAGACAAAATACAGGGCAGGTCCTGTTCCACCATGAATTCTGACTCTCCAGGCTGAGCTCTGGCAGCAGCTCACGTGGCTGCAAACACCCAGTGAGAAAGAGCTCATGTGGGCTAGAGGGAAGGAGCTTTGCAGCCCCTTCATCCCTTTTCACAAACCTGAGGGAATGGGGATGATGCATGTGACTCCTGCAGCCAGCTCCGAAAAGCAGGTTCCAAAATGATGCACCCAGATCCAAGGAGTGGATCTGGAGTGTGTTGGATCTTGAGTGTCCCTTTTTGGGGACCTTGAAGTCCTAAAAGTCAAGTCCAGGTGGCATCCACAGCTGGTTCTTAGAGTCCCTGAACTTGGGTAGGGAGAAGCACTAAATACCAAACTAACAAAATCTCTGTCCTGATGAGCTCCCCCCTCCCCTCCTGCCCCCATTTATATCTACTCCTCTACTCCTGAGCAAAGTTTCTTTTTTTTTTTTTTTTAATTCCATGTTTAAAGAATCATTGTCTGCGTGGCGCCTCACGCTGCATCTATTTATATTTTTGTTCGCAGCAGGACTTAAAAACAACAAGCCAACCCCTGAAATGGAAGCAGCTTCCCCATAATGTGAACCTCATTGAAATACTAATAACTAGGTTTTGATGCGGCTTTGTGTGTATTAATGCAAATGTTTCTCTGACTCTCCAGGTTTAATAGCAACAGCTTATAGAACTCTAATTAGCATAACAAAATTCAGTGATGAGGAGTAAAATGCTTGTCTTGTTTGATGTTTCCTGGTAATTAGCAAGAATAATGATTTATTCAGCGTTCCAGGTTCTTGGCTCACAAAAGATGGCAGAGCTCTTGCAGCAGGTAACTCGCGTCCTCACGGGGAGGTCGTAGCTGGTGGAAAATACCTGTGTGTCCCTGCGCCCCCGCCGCGCAGACGAGCTCGTGCGATTGTGTGCGTGCGCGGGCTGCTGAGCGTGGAGACGCCGTGGGTGCCTTGGGGGCGCCTCCACGCGCGCTCGTGCGTGCTGGTGCGTGCAGAATTGCGCGGGGGTGTGTGCGTAGGCACACGGGCTCTTCCTGAGTCCTGCACGTTAGATGTGTGACCTGGTGCTTCGTAAAACACAGCAACTAGACTTGTGTTTTGGAGGAAAAGATTGAAAGAAAAGAGGGGATGTTGCTGGAGGGACAGTAAGGCTGCTCACGGGCTCCGCATCTGCCTTCATAGAATCACAGAATGCTCAAGGTTGGAAGGTACCTCTAGAGATCATCTAGTCCAACCCCCTGCACATGCAGGGTCACCTAGAGCACATGGCACAGGGCTGCATCCAAGCGGGTTTTGAAGATCTCCAGAGAAGGAGACTCCACAACCTCTCTGGGCAGCCTGTTCCAGTGCTCTGGCACCCTCACTGTCAAGATTTTTTTCCTTAAGTTCCTGTGGAATTTTTGGTGTTTCAGTTTCTGGCTGTTTCCTCTAGTTCTGTCGGTGGCCAGCAGTGAAAAGAGGCCAGCACCATCCTCCTCACTGCCTCCCTTGAGGTACTTCTAGACACTGCTCAGGTCCCCTCTCAGCCTTCTCTTCTCCAGGCTGAACAGGCCCAGCTCCCTCAGCCTCTCCTCCTAGGGCAGATGTTCCAGGCCCCTGAGAACATCTTCAGTGCGTCTTCCCAGCCAAGAGCCTTTCTCCTCGGGCCCGTGGGGAATCGCAGGTTTCACGTGGGGGACGCGCGCTCCCGGCCTCGCTCCGCTGCCATGGAGCGTGTTCCGAGCTACGGCCTTCCCGCCAGGCCGGGCATCAGCACCGCGCGGGGTCCTCATCCCCTGCTCGCTCCTGCGGCCGCCCCCAGCGCCCTCCTCTCCCCACAAAGCTTTCACGGTATTAACAGCCGCAAAGTAAACTGTGCAGGGCAGTAAATTCTGACCTAGTAAAGAGAAACTCACCTTTTATGTGGTCTGCAGTTGACTTTATGGAGGGCAACGTTGAAGACGCTTATTGAGATAAACGCTCTGGCCGAGTTTTTAAAAGGGCTCAGTGATGTTGGCCATTTGTGGTTATGTAAGATGAAAAAATGAGGAGAGAAGTTAAACTACCTGCTGTTCGGCATTGGGTGAATTCCTGTGCAATGTGGGAACAATTTCGGAACGTGCACGTAGCTTCCCGGGCAGGCACTGGCCCAGTGCAGAAAGGAAAACAGCCTTGTTTCTTAAGGCCTGGAGCTTGGATACAGCAGCAGACATGTCAATAGCCTGATCCAGTACAGCAAATCCTTTCTTTCCTTGCTAAGAAAGCTAATTTTGTGGAGGAAAGGATTAAATGATATGTAATCTGTGCCTGTCTGTAGTCTGTGGCGTTCCTGGGAGACAGAAGTTGGGATCTGGAGAATAAGAGAGGTGCAAGGACTGCTCAATTGTATTTCCTCATTCCCGCCACCCTCCTAGTGCTTCAGAAATGGCTCATACCGTAGGAGACACCCTGAGACAAGATGCATTCATTCATATTAATAACATTTGAGTATTTGCATGGGCAAGGTGGCTCAGAGAAAGGCATTCATGATGAGAGGAATAATTTGGTCCAGCCAGTTTCTGCAAACCACTCTGGGGAGAAGCTTTCCCACCCTCAGTGAAGTGGGAAGCCTTTGCTGTGCGGCTCGCACAGGAAAGCACGAGCCCGTGTGACGAGCTGAGGATGTCAGCGTGGAGATCTCCGCTTCATGCAGTCGCCTCCTCACAGCCCAGCGGGGTCTCCACGGTTCCCGGTGGGCAGCAAGGGCAGCGGGAAGGGCTGGCCCCTTCCGTGCCCACAAGAGCAGCGTGGGCTCCCGCGCAGAGCTGGGGTCACCCCCACAGAACCCTCCTGGCCAGACCTTAGTGTTTGATTTTCCTCCCTTCAGGCAAGACCCAACTAGCAACCCCTTAGGAAAGCGCAAAGGCAGCAGCGATTGCACCCCCGGGGTTGTTGTCTCCTTGTGCTCTGCAACTCCTTTCCAAAACCGGGTTGTGGAAGGGGCAGATTCTGCGGCCGTGCCACGTTGCTGCGGCATCTCTTGGAAATCCTTCCCAGGGAGGTGTGTTATGTGCAGCACTGCTGGACCTGGTCCTGTGCTGCCAGTCTGGGTGCTCCTGTCTCCACCCTGTCCCAGGGCAGGGACGAGGCTCCTTGCTCAGCCGCTCTGCCCAAGCAGATGCAATAGGGGAGTGGTGGCAAAGAATTGAGCTCCAATCTCCTCCCATTGCATTTTACAGTGTCTAGAAGTAAATTCCTCCAGGGTGAGAGCGCAGCCTCTTCCCCTAGGGAGATCAGATCTGCCAGGGAGCAGCAGGGAGCTAGTGCCAGGGGACTCCCCGCCTCTGAGCTCCCCCAAGCCACCTCCTACAAAGCACGGGGGTGTCTCTGCTCTTTCACAGTGATACTTTTTTGTTATCCAAGAATCCTCTGCTGTTGCCTGCCCTCCAGAGTGTGGAGCCGCGTGACTAGAGCTGATGAACTGCGCTGATGCTGATCCTGTCACAGCAGCCGGCTGCAGGGACAAGCGTCGTTAGGTGCTGTGGAGGTGTTTGATGTTTGTGACCTGCTACAGCGTAACAGCTCCATTCCTTGTGCACAACTCCCGCTCAAGACAAGGCATCACAGAGATGCTCAAAATAGAGCCTAACCTAACGCAGTGAGCCTTGCAGTGCACCTCACCACCTGCTCGTTTTGTGCGGAGTTTTTATTTGCTTCAGAAATAGCTAAATTTTGGTACAATGCCTTCAAGTCTTCTGCTGGGCTTATGAGCGCGGAGTGTAATCCTAAACTGCAGGTAGACCCTGAGTTAATTGGGGTATCTCAGTGCTCACAAAAGGACGCTAAAAGACAGACAGACAGATCATGATGTGGTTAAACAGTAGATACTTATACAGACGTGAGTAGAAATGTAACTGGTTATAAAAATATTGCCCTGCCATTGGGGCACGTTGCTTGTGTGTCCGTCAGCAGAGAATAGCATAGTTAAAGCTCACTGACACTTTCTTGGGGTTTCCAGAGATGCGAAATGTACTGTGATCCTTGTTTCACCTCCAAATTTCAGCCAGGTAGGAGAGACAAGCCCTGTGGTTGTTTATAGACCCATTCCAGTGAGAACGACCTGTCAGGATGGGGTGCCAAACAGGATCCTCAAGGAGATTTTAGAGCAGCTGTGCAGATTAAGTGGCTTTGCAGAAGAGCCCTAGCAAGAAGCTCAGCGTGAGCTCGGGCACGAGGTGACAGCCTGACAAGGGTAGAGCGAGGAGAACCTGGAGCCTGTATTGCTGTAAAACATTTCTGTTCCATCCTGGTTTGAAAGGCACGCAGGTTTCCAGAGGCTCCGTGCGTGTGTGAATGATATAAATGTAAAATTGGCCTTCTCCGGTTCTGAAGAGCGCAGTTTGCAGCTGGAGATGGATCACCAATCTTCCAGGGAATTGTGCTCTACAAGGTTAAGCATGTTTGCAGAAGAAATATGGATAATGCTCTTATCATGTATGACCTTTACTATATGTGTAACATTGTCAGTGACAAAAATGCCATTTTTTAAATGGTTTTCACACTATGGTATCCAGTCATTAATCATGATGTATGTGAGTGACTCTATATTGTTTCTCTGAAATTGCAGCATTAGATTACTTTCCATCCCGACTGCTCACATGAATTGTACCCCCTGTTACCATGAGCAAGGTTCCTATTTTCCATACCTAATGTCATTCTGGCCCTGCATTTACCCAGAGGACTAGAGAGAAACTTCCAGTGCACAAAGACTGCTGCTCTCCTCTCCTTCTTCTGCAGACAATTTGTGCATATGTGCGTGTAAACGGTGCATTTACTCTAAGACGTCTCTCTAATCCGAGATTTGATAAATGACTCTTTCAGATGCCTCTGCTGATGTTGCATTTTTAATGTAGACAAACTGTAACTTTGGCTCTGCTCTCTGCACCCTCAGTACTGCCATCTTAGCTCTGCATGTGTTGTCATTTTATCTTGCCTGGTGTAATTTGGATGTTTTTGCCTCCAAAATGTACAGAATGATGTTCAGAAGTTAAGAGGCGGTAAGAGGAGTCTATTTTTATATATGTTTTATTGGTATTTTTTAGTGCAATTAGCACCCAGATTTAAGTGCTGTTTTCAGCAATACCTAAGCTTGCTCCTGTCTATTTAAAAAATAAAATAATTTTAAAAAGGTGCTACTCCACAGGGATGTCAAACAAAACTCCTCACACTGAACTATGGTGTTGGGGTCACTGTAAAAGCCCAGCTGTTCCCTGCAATGCACCGTGGCATATGACACTTGTCAGCACAAGACTTGTGCAGAAATCAAAGGGAAAATGCAGCTTGTAGGTAACAACTGAAAATGTAGGAATTATTTGTAACCCTATACAAGCCCCATCCTTTCCTGACTTCCTTTAACCTGTTATTACTGGTGTGAAAACAGCCACTTGAGAGCTGAGCAGGTTTTAGCAAATGAACAGCTATGGGCAGTCCCTTCCCAGGCCTGTGCCCAGCGCTGCTGGATGAGGGTGATGCACTTAGGTGTCCTCTGCGTGCTCAGTGCGGTGTCTGTGCACGTGTACGCTGCATGCAGTGCTGCCATGGGCACGTGCACGCTGCATGCAGTGCTCCTCGTGCGTGGGCACAGTGCATGCAGTGCTTCCCCATGCACGCTGCATGCAGTGCTTCCATGTGCACACTGCATGCAGTGCTTCCCCGTGCACATGCACACTGCATGCAGTGCTTCCCCCTGCACGTGCACACTGCATGCAGTGCTTCCCGGGAGAGGCAAGCCTGCTGCGCGTGGCCAGTAGTTCTGCTGGCAGCTGGAAGATGGCATCGTGGGCCACGTTAATGCATCTTAGCCGTCCCCCTCCGCTCCGCGTTGGGAAGCAGTATCCACGGTGCCACCGTGGGCTGGCTGGGAGCTGATCTCCCTTTCCTGATGGAGAGGGAGTGAATGAAATGAGTCAAAGGGAAATTAATTCTTCATGGAAATAACGTGGATGTGCTCCATCCGTTCTGTATACACAGAGTTCCCAGTGTTTCAGTTCTCCAAGGTTGACTTCTTAAGGTCTAAACATGCTCTCTGTCATCAGGGTGAAACAGGAGTGAGTCCAGTGAAATCTCTGGGCATTGCGACTGGAGTGGCTGAGAGAAATTGGAGTGAGAATTATTTTAGAGTAACCGCAAAGATCTGCTTTGTTTGGTATCCCCTTGCTGATTTCTTGGGAAAGGCCACTGCCTAGTTCTCAGCTTTGCCAGGGACCTCCTGAGGGACCTTGGACAAGCCACGGCTGCTCTCTGTCCCTGGGGCAGTAACATTCCCTTTCTCCTACCTTTGCGTAGCCCTTGGGCTTGCCCTAAATTCAACATCATGCCCAAAGCAGGAGGGACTGGCTTCCTGCTCCGTTGTACACAGGGTGGTCCCAGGCACAAGGGAATGCTGCACATCCCAGGATGAAAAAGGGGAAAGGCGGCCGCCGAATTTGGTTCGTGCTGCTCTGAGACTCCCCGACCGTTAGTGGCCCCCTGGCAGAGCGTGGGCTGTGCTCGCTGGGCCCGCGGGTTTGTCCCCAGGCTGCCCTGCAACTGCATGGGAGCAGCTTGAGCTGAATAAAGGATGTGTGTGTGGGAGCAAATGCAAAACCAATTGCAGATGCACGTGAGATCTGGCATGCCTCTTGCTCTTTGTATCGCTGTGTGCTTTTGTTTCAAATTCCTGCTTTTCTAATGAGCTTCTTTCCACATGCACTAAACTTTTAGAGCTTGCCATTTCTTCACATGCACAGTAAGAAAGGCACTTACCGTGCTTTTCTGCCTGCCCCTCAAACATGCCTCCTAGGCTGATTCCGAGCTTTGCTTTCTCAATTTACCCCACTTTTTCTCTCTGCTCATTGCTTTACTGTAACAAAAAGCTGTGGAGAAAGACTGGAGCTTGTCTCATGTGCCCAGTCCAGCCATGTAGGGCGCATTGTGTTTTGTTCAGACCAACCTTCTTCCACCTCCTTCATCTCTGTAGGAAGAGTGATGTTAGAGGAATTACTTTGTGTTTCATGCCGCACGGTGAGTCAAACTCTGCTAAGTAACTAAATAAAGATGTAATTTTAATGATGATTAAATTGAAGCACCTCATTAATTTCATGCGAGAGGTGGGGAAGTACACGGCAGCTCTTTACCTAAATTCATTGTTTGTCTGGCCACCAGACGTCCCCTCTCAACGTCTGGTTGAGTCTAATTTAAGTATGTAAATTTAATGGTTCAGTAAGTAAAATTGCCTTTATTGTTTGGAATGGTTTGCGCAGTAATTTACGCGCTAGCAAGGCTCATTTGATAGGAGTGTATGATGAAGTAGGTGAGTATGGTGAAGGACGTGTTTATGTTAAGGATACAGGGGAGGAACACCGGTACGTGGCGTTCCTCGGAGGGAGCTGGGATAGCAGCACAGCCAGGACGCTGCGGCCTGTGCCAGGTTCGTAGGACAGAGCTGTCCTGCTTTGAACACTCTGCTCTTATGCACAGCACGGCGCAGGCTGGGGTCCTGCACCCTCCTGGGGTCACTGGACATCCTCCGAAGCCGGAGCTCCCCCTGTGTCAGCTCCGGGCCCGCTCTGCGGCAGGAATTTCACCCCGCTGCCGTAGGTGGCGATTTTTATCATCAGGAGAAAAACAAAAAAGGAAAAGAAAGTCTTCAGGAATGGCCGGCAGAATGCGGCCCTTGTGGGTTTGTTGCATTCGCTTGTGTTTGAGTCGTTTCTTTCCTCAGTGCTGCGACGCGCGCAGGGCTCCATCGGTTCCGGTTTGGAAAGGGCTGCCTTGCGTTTAGGAGTTTTTCTTGGAAGCGCCAGGGCTGTAACATTCTTCCTAAGGCCGGGTTGGCTGTGCATGAAGCGGGGTCCCTGCGACTCCCCTTAGCTTTCCGTCCGCTCCCCGCCGTGCGCAGCAGCATCTCTTGAAGCTCCCCCGGGCCGTAACCATCTTGCTGCACTTGTGTTTCTCACCTAGGGTAGCTCGTGCTGAGGATCTCGTTGTGCTTTTCAGCATTAATTAAACCACACTGCTCTCGTATTCTGGGAAGCTACCAGTACTCTTATGCTGTAGATTGCTAGATCGAGCAGGGAGGTTGCTGGGCTCTGCCCAGGTCGCAGCATCAGGGGTGACGGGCCGGGACGAGGTCCAAACGGGCGCCTCCCCTCCAGCCGCGCAGCGCTCGGCAGCATCCTTGCCAGCAAACACTGGAGCTGACCTTAAAACAAAACCATCTCCTACAGCCAAAGTGCTTTGGCCCGATTTACTGTACACAGTGTGACATTGTCCCATCGCAGGGGACTCCCACGTCCCATGGCACAGGAGTACTAGGAAAGCAACCAGCAAGCCTCTCCATTGAGGCCCAACTGACCCTCTGATTAAAGTGCACTTCCTTCATTTTCCTATCTTTCTTTCTTTTCTTTTCTTTTTTTTTTTTTTGATAACCTCGTTATCCTTGCATCTAGATGAGAAATTAAGCTAGCAAAGTCTAATTTGCTAGACTCTAGTCTGCCTTCAGAAAATCTATGTAGGACATGCTGTAACTGTCGAGGGGGGAAATGAAAAATGAATGTGTCTAAATGGGCAACCTCCTTTTGTAAAATACGGTGATACAGGGGCAGGTATGAAAGCCTAAATTCTGCTTCTTATAAAGGATGGGGACTTAGAATTTAACTGAGAGAGGGAGATGAGGGGGATGTTCTGTCCTTCTCCTGCACATTGGAGTCCTGCTGACGGTTGCTGTGTGCTGGGAAGATGCAAGCGGGCTGTTTTCTGTCTTTTACTCGTGGTCACCGATGAGACTTTTGACCGAAACATCCACAGAGGCGTGGGGCCACCCACGCAGCCGGGGAGATGCTGTAAGAGCAGCAGCTTTTGCTCCTGGTCACTGCAGCTGGGAGCAGGGCTCCTGCTTCCACTGCTGCTCAACCACCCGAAATCAGTGCTAAGATACTAAGGACAAACAGGGAATATTTGTGGTCCTGGTTGCTACAAAGGCGAGATGTAAGAGGACAAAGACCTTGACGTGCTTTGGCTCCTCGGGTATCTTGTATATGGGGCCAGTGCACAAAAGGCCATTTAAGCTTTGTAAGTTGGAGATGATCAGGCTGTTGTGCCTGTGCTTGGGCACAGCTGGGGCTGCCCGGATGTGATTAACCCTGCGGCTGCCCCACTGACAGGGCAGAGCGTCCGCAGGCAGCGCAGCCCCCGTGCCTCTGTGCTGAGAGAGCAGCCGTGTATTTGGCTAAGGACACTGTGCGTAGTGACGAGTGTGATGGGAAAAGAGGACGGACTGGGTAATGTGCAAAAAAAATCTGTATAATTAAGAAAATGCAAGGGAAATCTACCAAATTGCTGGGAATATTTTCAGTGAGTTATATTCCTCAGGCTATGGGCTGAGCAGGTATGAGATGCAGAGTCCTCCTTGCCCTGTGCAGCCTCTCTTATTGCTGGGAAGGGAGGGATGGGGCAACTTAAGCCAAAGCATTTGCCAAGAAGGAAGGGAAATGGTTTTCCTCTTGCTCTGGCTTCTGATGCCTCGCTGGTGAGCAGGACTCCTGAATTGTGAGGTGGTGTAAAAGGCAGCAACTGGCCTTTTTTATGGTCTTCTATTGAAGCCAGCTGTTGCTCTGGTCTCAGTTTCCAGGCTGAGTTTCAGCAGCTGCTGCTGTTTGTTCTCCTTCACCTAATGACCTGTCGGCCAAAAAAATCCTGCAACTGCGAGCCAGTGTGAGCCGTGCGACCACAGGGCTTCCCGTTGCCCAACAGAAACCGGGCTGTGCCGTAATGCTTGTTCACTGTTGTAGTTTCGTGCTCCATGGATAGGAATGTACCCGCTTGTGTTTTAAATGGTTGTTCGTTGTTTGAAACTGTTTCTTGAGTTGCTTTGTGATGTCTCATACACCCAGCTGGGAGACACCGCTGTGGACGGGGACCTGCGTGTGCCTTTGCGTGCGGGGAGGTGGTATGTGGCAGCAGAAACGCGGGAGAAAAGACAACGTTGGAGTGGGGACAGTAACACATCCACTTGGTACAAGTGGAGACAGGAATGCACAGCAGAGTGCGGAAATCAGCCAAGTTTGTTCCTAACCTACTCTTACAAACTTCCCCTGTGTACAGCGATGAAAAAATTGTGAATGTTAATGTCTATGGTGCCAAGGCTACACGAACTGGCTATTGGCAGGCTGATTCGTGGAGCACAGCAAGAGTTTCAGAGTAGAGGAAGGCCCCTGATGGGAGCAGTCCCTCTATAAAACCAGTGCAGAGCGAAGGGACTTGATTTACAGACAGGGATGCGCAGTGGCAGCCGCAGCGTCACAGGGTTTGGGGCTCCTGCTCAGATCTGGAGGCTTTGTGGCAGTGTTGCCTCTCGGGAGCAGCTCCCCAGTAAACGCAGTCGTGCACGCTGGCAGCAAAGTGCCCGCAGGCCCCTGCGCTCTCCGCAGCGGCAGGCACCTCCGCGCTCCTCCTCGCTGCTCCCTATCCAAACACGTGAGCGTGCGGCTCGCGGGTACCTGCGTGGTAATCTCAGTAGAACAGAGAGAAAGCACCAGCATTGAAGACTGCATACAGAGCTGCTACCAAGGGCCTTGAGACCAATTAGACTATATTAATTACCTTTTGAGCTAGCCTGCAGCTTTTTGAAATTCCAGCATCATCCCTGCCACGAACACCTTTTAGATCCTTCAAAGGCACAAACCTGCTCGGTACCCCGGGCAGGCTGAAATCTCTTGAGTTACACAGGCTCAATTATATCTTTCAACACAGCTCGTCACCTCTAATCCTAAGGCCCAAACGTGAGGGCACTGACCTTTTCAAGTCTTGGAGAGGATGCTCAAATGAGGATGACAACCAAAAAGGAAAAAAAGAAAGGAAAAAAAGAACAGGAAACTCCATGTGACATGAAAATAATTTCTCATGTCCGTGAAAGCTTTTATTCTGCCTTCACGTACATAATTTATCAATTTAGAGATTAGTAAAATTGTACTGTCTGCAAGAAGGGGAAAATTGGTGCATTACGAAGCTTTACAAAAGATCTGTCCTAACCGCGAAAAGCAGATAGGAAAGAGAATGAACTGCCACCTCTGGACAAAGCATTTTTAGTGCTTAAAATTACAATGTCAATTTTGGCTTTGCCTAAAATTTCTGTTTTCCATGGTGAAAGGAAAAATCATTTCTGCCCAAATCTTGAGAATGGTGACAAACATTTTGAAATGGGGAGTTGTGTCTGTGGGAGAGGGGATCTTCTGGAGGGAGAGGTTGTTCTTATTTATATTACAATAATGGGGTACTGAGAGTACTAGTCATTTGCCTGGCTTTGTATGGAGGTGATCTAAAACTTTATTGATGGAAAACAGATATAAAAAAACATCAACAAATTATCTGCCTGAGTTGCTCTGCTTTTTTTTTCTGGACAAAATACCAATAGGAAAAGTGCAGGAATGATAAAGAACTAAATCATTTTATGTTGCTTGCAATGTCAATAAGCTCTTAATCACATGGGTAGGGAAACTTTGGTGTTAATTATCTGAGCTCCAGGCCTGGCAGTGGCTCTTCCAGGTACACAGACGCTCCAGCTATCTGAGCTGGTTCATGATCACTCCGAGACCCATTGAAATAAATTCATTTTTCTTCTGTGCTTTTCAGCTCTCTTCCATAGCCCTGGGATGTGACCGTCTTTATATTAATAGGAACTGCTGCCTGACAACCATTAAATGCGCATTTAAGCCTTTTGCATACATTGAACCTACTCTAGCTGTTCCATGTCATGACTGCTGACGAGCGGGGTCAGGCCCTTTCCTCGGCAGATATTGCTGAGCCTATTAGGCTCTAACGGGGTTAGAACAATTGATATTTACAACCCTGCCGGATTTCGGCGATCAGCGTAAAGCATCGCAGCCACAAGGGCTGCTTGAGGGCATCCCAGGCTGGCGGTGGAAGTGGTGGGGAAGGTGTTTGACCAGGCCATGGAAAGGGGGTGCGATTCGGGGAAAGGCTTGCTGATGGATGGGATAAGTGTTGCCGCTTTAGGGTTTACTGACAGAGCAAGCTTTTTAGAGGAAGCTGACAGCTTTCTAGAGAAGGCCTTGAAATGCTCCTCATGGGAAGCCAAACCCAACGGCTCGTGCGGCTGCTGGTCAGGAAGGCAGGGCTCTGCTTGCTGTTTCTCCGCTGGATCCACACGTGCCCTCGGTGGTCTCTTCATCCTGTGTTCTGCTCTGATCTCACCTGAAACAGGCCGCCGTTGCACTAACCACTGCTTGGGATGTGCTGGGGCCGGCAGGTGACGCGTGCTGGGGTGACGCACAACCACGTTGGCCGCTTGCTGAATGCACAGCCGCGTTCTGCCTGATCGAGAGGCTTATGCCCTGTGCTGTCTGTGCTACTGTTGTAACACAAGAAGTGAGTTTTGGCTGATGAATCCATTAGGATAAACTCAGAAATTTAGAGTGTGACGAAATGGTGCTCCCTCCTGCCTCCGGAGCCTGACCCTGCAGACAGCAGTGAGGGTTTGTGACCAGCGCTGCACGAAGGAGGGACTAGCGCTGTCACTGCCCTTGCTGCTGTGGAGATTGATCTGCGTTGTCAAGTGCTGGAAATTCGCACTTCCAGATGCTGTGGAGAAGAGCTAGGGTGACACTTCGGAAGGGGATTAAGTGGAAATTTGCTGTTTTGTTTTGGGGTTTTTTTTTTCTTTGGATTCAGTGCAAATCAGAGCAGAGCTTGACTTGGTTACATAAGACAATGTGTAAAAATAACCAGTGAGCCTGCAAATGGAAAGCGCAAGAGAAGTGGACACGTGTGACAGGTCCCTGAGCTTTGCAGCACTGTTTCAGCAGAGCAGAGATGCATGTCCCCAGTTTCCTGATCCTGCTTTGGAGTACTGTTACAGAATGAGAAATTCAGCTCATGAAAATCTAGTGCTATAGTTAAACAGGCTCACAAAGCGTAGAAAACAGAAGGGAACAGAGGGAATAGATAAGCTAAACAACCATGCCAGAGCTGCTCTCCACCAGTCCAACAAGAACCATGTTGTTGCGCTGATACTATGCAGGAAATGACATTCAGATCTGAAATTGTCTTGGGCTAAAAACAAAGATGTAGCACATGGGTGCTGAACTTTGTTTGAAGCTGGAGCTTTGAAAGACAAAAGTAACAGCAAAATAGGGTCCAGGTTGGTATTGGTTGAGGGACATGGAGTTACCAGGGGCATAGCATATGTTGAAACCACAGGCAAGAGCAGACAGTGCCCAGGGCACTCCAGCTGCCTTATTCCTCACACACTGCTCCAGGTCTGGAGCATTTTTCATCTGTTACTCAAAGCAGAGCTCAGGTGGCTTTAAGCGTAACTTTTCCCGTTTGTGTGGATAACAAGGTAGAAAGGATGGGGATATTTCCTTTCGCCTGAGGATATCACAGGGTTTGTTCCTGTCTTATGAATGGAGAACTTGAGAATGGATCAGATGAAGTAACCAGCAAGGTGAGTCAGAGCTCCTGACCCCTAGGCTTCATGAACCATGCAACTAAAGAACAAAAGTTTAGAAGAAAGCTGAAAAAAACTCATTCTCTTAGCTAATTGTAGGCGACTGCTTGCACAAGGCAGTACTTCTGACTTTAACCTGCCTGCTGCAAGAGCTGCCTACCTGTGCTACCTCCAAGCAGGACAGCCTTGTCCATCAGGACAAGGAAAGTCAAAATTCCCCACGTTGCAGCATGGCAAGGGGGTCTGGATGGTGCAGAGGGTAAAGGCTGGTTTTAGGACTTTCAATGTTAGTAAGATTTTAAATGGGCAAGCAAGCATCAGTGCAAGGTGACTGCACAACAACCCCAGGTGTCCTTAGGCTGCGCTTGCTGCTACAGCTGGCACTGCGGGTGTGCAGACCGCCTGCCGGCAGCGCGAGGTGTGCGGTGGAGCGGCTGGTAGCGCTGCCACCGGATTTTAACTTTTTTGTTTTCAAATGGACTCTTTGCTGAAGTTGCAGGCAAAGTGGGGACAGGGAAGTGACCGATGAAAAAGCCCCCGTGCCTGCAGGGAACCCAGCAGCCGTGCCGAGGCTCACGGCTCCAATGCATCCCCACCGAGGCCAGACGCTGTCTGGGTTTCTACTCCTTGGTATCTTGTGGCCAGGGCAGCTCTGTTCGGAGCGGGGTTTCCTGTGTGTAACGTTACTGCTGTAACTGCAGGCTCCCGCCTGCACAATTCTCTTGTAGGGCAGCATTGATCGCCCTGCGCATGGGCCAAGTGACAGGCAAACATGGGCATGGCTCCCTTGCCGCTTCTTATTTACCCCTTCCTCCTTATCTGTTCATTAATTAGAATAGTCTGTGTGTTTCCATCTGCTTTCTCCTCCATGGCGGCGGCTGCCTCCACGCGGGCCGAGGTGGGGTAACCGCATCCATCCTAGGGGCTGCCCGGGCGATGGGCGCCGCCTGGCACGGCCGTGGGTGCCACAGTCGACATGGCAGGGCCTGTCTGCCACGGAATGTCATCAGCCCGATCCTGTTTGTCAGGACGGCGCTGCCGCCGCCGCGCTCCTCGCCAGCCCTGCCGTAATTGACATTTTCCATCTGACAGGTTCCGTTTTCCCTTCCTGCCGTTGCTACGGCAACGGGAGAGAGGGCCCGGGAGCCATTAGCTGCCGTCATCGCCTGCCTGTCCGCAGAAATGTCACTTCAGCTAACAAACGCCGGGCCAAAAAGAAAGGAGGAGGGAAAAATTTGCTATCCGGCCCCATGGTGTGGTACAGGGGGACAGTCCTGTGCTGCTCGCCAGGCCGGAGCGTGCGTCGCGCGGCCAGGCCTTCCCGCTGGGCTCGGCCTCCCGCCTCCGGCTCCCCATCACAGCGGTTGGGTCCCTCCCCACCGCATCCCTTCTGCTGTCGCCTTCCTGCGGCTGCCCCTGTGCTCGCCCAGCCCCAGTAGCCACGGCCCTGCCCCGTGACAGCCCGCGGTGGGGCTGCTCTGCCAAGCCGGGTGCTTTGGCTTTGTTTGGGTTGGGGGTGGTTGTTGGAGGGTGGTCGTCCCCCTCGACAGAACATCCCCAGAGTTCGAGCCCTGGCAAAACGCTGCTCTGTGGCCAGTGCAGGTAGAGCCCCAGCAGCCCTGGCACCCCTTGCACCTGGAAAGAGGACCCCGGGCCTCCTCCTGCACCCCTGCCTTTTTGCTAGAGAAAGTCTTTTTTTCCGATTGCTGCTGCTCTTTTGGTCTCTGATGTGTTTGAATGTTTTCTGAGTTAGCTTCTGTTGCTTCTTCACTGCTAGTGCTTATAAGTTGTTAAGTGTTTCATTCTTTTCTACAACTGCCTAGGGAATTAAATTTGCAAGAAGTAAACATCCTGTGCTGCAGCCTCTGCAGTTCACCCTCTCGCTGTGCCTTGCTTACTCTGTGGTATGGAAGCGAAGGTGTTACTCTCCTCTTCATAAGCTCTTGTGATGCTCTTTCCGTGTCTGTCTGGAAAATAACATCCTCCACCATCATAGTATCTGCATTCCTTTCCTCTCTTACACTGAGAAAATGTCAATATTCTTGTTTTACTAATTAGAAAATAGAATACAGCGCAATCCAGGGGCTTGTTGGAAGTCACACATGCAATCTGTGGTGGAGCTGAGGAGCAAACTAAAATATCCTGCTTTCTGTTCTGGAGCATTTTTCACAATACTGTATTTCTTTAGTCCTTCAACCAAGAATCAAACCAAAGGAGGCCAGGACTCCTTTGAGATGTCACTGGCTTCTGCACACACCTCAAGCTGACCTCCACCGCTTAGTGCAAATAAAGACAGAAGTCCTTCTCATGTCTTCATGACCAATAGAGTTACTGTAGATTCAGTGAACATTTCTGTTGCTGTAGAGGTGGTCGCATGCACGAAAGTCTTTGGAGGCTTTTGCCTTAGTATTTGACACAACTCAATGCACGCTCAGAAAATGCATTTTCAAATATTTATCAAAATCAGGCATGGTTTTGATGAGACGGTTCTACACTACCTCTGGGATCAAGAACAGTGTCTTTGCCAAATCTCAAGTTCTTTTTTTAAAAAATGTATTATTTGGAGGTCAGATGACCTCTGAGAAGCTTGAGTTTCTGCTGTCAGAGAGGGTTGCTATTTGACTTCCATGTTGCATTATGCCTCCTTTCCTGTTCACAGTATTTTGACAACAGTAGAGGAATTAATAGAACCTTGGGCAAAGAAAGGTGCAGCAGTTCACCTTGGTGCCTTCAGAAAATCTTCCTTTGAGAAGTCTGGAGAAGTCAATATCCCTGCAAAATGAGCACTATAGTTTTCACGGGGTTCCTGGAGCAAGACTGTGCCATGGCTTGGCCCAGTTCTAGCAAGACACGATTCATTTGGTTGACTGAAGGTAGTGGATAATGTTATGGTGTTGGCAAGTGCTGTGTGGATCCTGAGAAGGCAGCCAGGGAGCTCGTCACAGGCATCATGCTCGTTCCTGTCTCTTGTTACCTCAACCAGGTTTCTAGATGCTCGGAGCTCTCCCACGCTTCACGTACTGCTTGTCACTAATGCTTGAGAGGCAAAAGACGTGGTTAAGTTCTCTAGAACTGGCACGGCAGATGGTAAAGGAGGCCAGAAGAGGCAGCTTGTTGCTGGGTGAGGGGGAAGGTGCCCTGGGGGGTTTCCTGCGCTCTTTGCCACCGCCAGACACGTCCTTCCCTAAGCACCACCTGCCGTCAGCGCGGGCTGCGCGCTCTTCCCTGCAGAATCGCAGGTCATCTCAGGATCGTGCAGCACCAACCACTGCTGCTTGTCCATTGTCCCAGTTGTGCCCACAGTCACCTTTATGGAATAGTTCCCTCAGCTTAGAGCAAGAAACAACCACCTAAAGCAAAGCAAAAACATTTGTTGGATAAAGGAAGCAGGTTCTGGCTGGCTGCGAGGCCGCTGGGGTGATATATAGAAGGAAGAGGAGAGACAGATACGTGCTGAGTTCACGGTACCTGGCTGGCTGGAGGGGAAGGGGTCTCCAGAGACTCGTTGACCAGTGTTTTTGCTGTTTGGTCTTCTGATTTTATTTATTTTTCTTCGTGGATAGAGAGCAAGCCCCAAGGAGAGATCTGATGTATAGAGCTTTATTTCCGACTCCTGCCTGCTTTATGGAATTCTTCCTTACCTCTGTGGGTAAATGTTGGCTCTTTAGTGGCAATGACTGCATCTATTATGCAAGGCTGAGGAAGTGGTGAAATAACAGCATGAGAAATGTGCTCGAATGAGTATTCAAATGCGAACATAACGAGTGCAGTCAGTGTAGCGCCGAGTCCTGAGGGACGTGGGAGCTTTGGTTCGACTTTTATTTCTTTAAAAAGAAAGCCTTAACCCTCCCACCCCCTGGGTATTATTTTCAAATTAATTACTCTCATTACATTAATTGTGTGAGTGCCTGTTCCATTTTCCCCCCTTTCAGTGGGTTAGACTGTAACAGGGTTGCTAAAAATATAAAACCTAAGAATCACACAGCAACAATTAATCCAGAAAAAGGAATTCTATTGCTGCACGCACTGTCCTTGTTTAACAGCTAATAAATAACAATTAATAAATGATCCTCTGTTAGAACACTCCCTCCCCCCAGATGTAATGCAGATAAATTTCTCCTTCGCTTGGGGGGTTAGGGAACGCTGGCTGTTTAAAGGCAACTACAAATCTAAAATGAAAATTGAGTTCTGCCTTGTCATATGGCTCAAATGCCCTTCCATCTAGGCTGGGGTGGGCATTCATTGCAGCCGTGATGTATGTTTTAATTTACCTAGTATATGTTATTAGATTATAAGCCCCTTAGGGCACGGATCTCATGTTTTATACCTCTAAAGCACTGCACACACCTATTGAACTATATAAATACCTTTTACAAAATGAATTTGTCCTCCTGCTGTGAAATCCTGCCATGTCTCCTGGTTTGCATAAAGATCGTAGGACATATCATTCTGAGGCTGTTTTGACACTGGGGCTTATGTGGAAATTCTGTGGGCACCAATGTCTCAAATGCTCTGCTAAATCTGACCATGCCAGTGGTGAGGGGAGGGAAAAAGGACCCTCGGATATTTTTTTTTCCAAAAAGTAAAATCTTCTCCGGTGTATCTTATAGACTTCCCCCCGCCAAAAGGCTGATGAATTGAGGTGTTCAGTGAGCGTTTTATGGCTTGGCTGCATTTCTGCTTCAGCGTTGGGCTTTGCAGGGCTGCGGGGCAGGCTGCATGTTCCTCCTGCGGCGCCTCGCTGTGACACAGCCGTGCTGGCAACGGGCTGCCCCCAGGACAGGCCCTTCCACACACCCCACACCGGTGGATTTTCCCTTCTGTTTAACCTTTCTTCTCTTTTTCTTTTATCCCATTCTGGTGTAATACCAGAGCATCCCTCTTCCTCTTTTGTGCTGTAGCGCAGCATCTTTGCAGTGATTTTTCAAAGGGCCTGAGGGAGTGATGTACCAGTGCTCGCTGAAATGTAGTGGGAGCTGAACATGTTCCTCCTAGCGCCTTCAATAATTCCTGCTTAAATTCTGGGTTTTCTCAGTAGCAGGGGAAGTTTGAATCTCCTGCATTCCGCACAGTGCAGATTGTGACATGTGCCGTGCTCGGTGGTCGGAGGCTGGAGAATCAAAGCAGAAAATGACTGCACGTGGCAGCACCTATCTGTATAGATACCCCTGCGTGCTACCCCTAGAGTCATCCTCGCTGCCTTGGACCTCACTCAAAGATCTCCATCAGCCAGTTCCTCTGCGAGCTCACAGCTTCTGAGGGAGTAACAGAATATCTTAAAGAACACTCGGATCGCAGATAGATACTTGAGAATCTGCTCTGTCTCACAATAAGCTACTTTTAATTAAACTTGAGGCTTTGGCGTTGATTTACATTAATATGCATCTGCACTGTTCTAGGCTGAGTGCCTGTTTTGTCTGTTTCTTTCTATTGATTCATTAAGTGGAGCTGGCAGATTCATCTATCTAGGCTTTCTTCTCTGGTCAACGCCATGTGCAGGCTTTGTATCCATGGTGTAGAAGTGCTAAGTCAAAAAAAGCTCGTTAGTTCATTCTCATCAAGTCAAAATATTTATTTTTAGACCAGAGGACTCTGGAGTTAATCCCTGGTTTGAGCGGAGGTGCTTGCAATTTATACCCTTTAAATGTCATCATAAACTGTACCCTGTTCTTGTATTTCTGTCTCCCCAGCAAAACGGCATGATGAGAAATAATTGATTGCCTGGAATACTTCGAGAATATGTAGAATTTCTTACTGTGTGAGAGAGGCAGGACAAAAGGTGAGCCAAGAATTAAATGTGATTAGGTGATAAAATATTTTTGTGTGCCCTGCTTCTGCAAATCACCTCGTGTGGTTAGGATATTTTGGGAGGGCTGGCTTCCCCTGTGCAAAATTCAAACCTGTTTTCCGTGGGTGGATCTCCAAGGAAGATAACTTCAGCGTTTCTGGTAACGCTTGGGTTGAGTGCAACCCTATTCCTCTGCAGCCATCGGAAGGAAACTTCTGCTTTCTCAGAAATGCTTCTCCGGGTACAATCCCACAGGCTGCAGGAGCCTCTGTGTTGGAATGAGAGGGGAGGGAGGCCTCCAGAACTGTAACTGTCAGTAGGTCCTAGCAGTTCAATTGCGTAATTAAGTAATGCTTTGGATATTTTAAGAGGATTTTCACAGCAGTGTTTATTATCTACAGTCGAGGCTGCTCTTCATGTGTTGGCTGCTGTCTGAAACAGAGCAGGGGGGAACAACAGCTTGTTCTTTGAATCAGCCCAGATTTTAAAAAGTAAATGAGTTGTTTGAAGCACACAACAAAGCAAGTGAGATCAAAATCTGGCAGGTGACATCACCATGCTATAGGAAATTAAACAAAGAGGGGCCCATTCTCTACTTTCTTGCAGTTTCTGCACTGGGAGGACTTGGGTCAATGCAAGACTAGTGTAAAATGTGAGAGGGAACCAAAGCATTCTGCTTGCTCCCTGCGCTGTGTGGGTTCAGATCACCACCCTGTGATACTGGCGCTCTTTCTCGTCAGCTGGGCTGGGATCAGCCCCTCTGAGAACACATTTCCTTGGGCCTGCATGGAGGGCAGAGCTACATGAAGCTTTGCACGTTGTCCTGCAGCTGTTTCCAGCGATTCGAGCTGTGTGAATTGCCGTGCTCTGAGCTGGGCTTGGAGTGCTGCCCCTGGACAACACAGTTCGTATCCTACAGGCTTAAACTTTGCATCCCAAGGAAAGTGCAAGCACCCGCCAAGGGCACGTTGTTGGTGAGGAGGCTGGGGAGAGCACGGTGCTGTGGCTTGGGTCTGCCAGGTACGTGTGGAGGCCCCATCACGGCCTGGCTGTTGGGGTTGCTGGAACATGATGAATTCGCTTTGACTTGGCTCACACTCACCCCTAGACCTGTGTGTGCCTTGGAAAGCTTCCTGAAACCAGCCTGGCCTGAAACTAGCTCGCTGAGGTAAACGGGGAAAATGGAGATACACAGACAAAATCTCCAGGAAGGGAATATCCCAGCTTCAGATTGTTGGAGGCATCCGGGATTTGGTTTGGAGGAAGTGAGGTTGGTTCTCATTTGTGATGAACCAATTCCTCTCTAGCTTCAGGCAACCAGAGGGATGTCCTCGTCAGGGTCCAGCTGCACCCCGCTGTTGGCGATCTCCATGCGCGCAGCCCTGGTGCGAGAGGTTGTGGGAACAGGCATTTCAACCCCTCCGAGGCAAAATCCTCCGGGTAGCCCCAGCGCCATCGCTTCCAGCACATGAGGATCAGCAGAGAGCAGGGGAGCCAGGCACGGAGACGCCTTCGGCAGCCCGGAAGTGGGGTGTCTACCTGGCCGTGGTGGTGTCTGTCCATGGCTCAGCCTCACCAGCCGGGGGACAAGGTGTGTGAGAGGAGAGGAGAGAAAGTGCCCCTAAAAGTCACCCCTAAAAGTGGAGCATCCCCAGCTCGCTCCTTTCATAGGCCCTTTTGAGGGACGTGTGATGATTTTGAGGGATGTGTGATGAGCCCGGGAAGCGCTGGGTGCCTTGCTGGGACCCGCTGCACAGCCTCCATGCCCCATTTTTACTGCAGTTGCAGGTCACCTTTCTCCTCATGTGCTCTCCTGCCATCCTGCAGCTCCATGTCCTGTGGACCCTGTGGACTTCTCTTGCCTTCCTCCAACACCACCTCATTTCCCGTCTTTCTCTGTCTTTCCTCGTCTTGATCTGGGAGGGAGGGAAATGTCCTTGCAAGTTCCTCAGGAGGGCAGTTTCACGTTTAGAGGTTGACTCTGCCGTTATACCTCTTACGGGGCACTCTGACGCCATTGGTATCATCGAGGTGACCTGGAGCAATGCTCAGAGGAAGCTCCGACCGCTCGGCAAAGCCAGGCTGCCGGGACAAGTGACCCAAGCCCGGCCTCGCTGAGCTGCTTCGTTCTCCACGAGCAGCCACAGGGCGCTGCCATTGCTGATGTCCCTTGGAGGGCTGCTCTGGCTGCCTCCCACCGCCTCTGCAGGGCGACCGAAGGGCATTTCAGCAAGCGGGAAAGCGCTCAGGCTCAACCGTGTCATGCAGCAAACGGGTAGCAGGAAGAGCCAGAGGCAGCGCAACAGCGCCGGCGAGCGCCTCTCACACCCGTTTCTTGCCACCAGGCTGTAGCCAGGCGGCTGCTGTGTCACCACCCCAGCAGGAAAAGGGATCACATGAGGGCTGTGAGCTGCAGTGGGAGCGAGATCCCCCACCATGGCGCAGCCGGGGCTCCTGGCTGCAGTGCAGGCGCGGGCGGGAGCGTTTCCGAAGGGCTGCTCTCATCCGCAGGACCACTGCCTTTTCCAGTGTGCTCCACAGCCGGCTCTCCTGAACCTCCAGGAAGCTGCCCCCCTTCCTCAGGGATGAAAGCAGGAGACAAGCTTTCTGGGAAAAATTAGCCAGTGGGTTTTAATTTGGCGGTGTCCTTCCAACGCATGCTCTCAAGAATGACCAAGCTGCAGGTCATTTCCCATAGCAATGGGCAAAATCCATGTCCTCTCCCAACAGGAGCTGACTCCAAACTCTTATTCCTTTTCCTGTAAGTGTTCCGGAGACAGGGCTTTGCAGAATATTTACAAGACAGAGTAGCTGCTACAAAGTATTTATAATCTCAGGCAAATGCAGTATACAAAGCATTGTTTCAAATGCCAGAACCCTTGCCAGAAATGTAAATCAAGCCTTTACTGAGCTTCAGAACATGGAAGATAATATTTAGGTTTTACTAGGTTTCATTTCCATATCTTCTGCACTTTCCGAGGCTGGGTGAGGAGCAGACATGCCAAAATCCTAAGGGGGAGCCTGTCATTACCAGATTTGCAGCCTGTGTTTACAGGCTGGTGAAATGCGACCAGCTCTGACAAGAGTCGCCTCCACTTCCAAAGTGACGACCGCATCTCCCGGCCGTGGAGCACAGGCAGTGTCACACGTTGTCCGTCGCGGGGTGACGTCGCGGTGACTCCCTTTGCAAGGCGGCCCCTGCGAGGCCCCTTCGCGGCCCCCCGGCGGTGGATTTGGGACAGAGCCGCGTGCCTTTGCCCTTGCGGGTTCTGGGCAATGCTCTTGGTTCGCGTTTGGACTTGCTGGCCGCAAAGCTGCACGCTCATGGTTGGGTTTCTGGAGCGCCCGCTGGACGCAGGGCTCTGGTCGCTGCCTAATCACGTGTGTCCTTTCCCCGAAGCCCCAGTGGAACTGGAATCTCTGCCCCAGAAATAATCGCCAAAACCAGCCGAAGCCAAGAGAGGTCAGATGCGGGATCGTGGAAGACTCAGTGGAGATGCTCAGGGAAGGGTCTTTTCCTTGGCCTCTTGGTTTTCCATTTCAGGTGTTTCTGAGCTTTCAATGTGTGTTAAGATTTTATCGTCTCAGGCTGTGATGGGAATGGCAGGCACAGGAGGCTCCCTGACCTGTCTCTAGGCAGGAGTTACAGTACATTTCAAAAGTGTCTCAGAGCAAAGCTGCTCATTTCTGCTGACCTGATCCTCCGTGTCCCATATCACGCTGCAGCTGCAAGGGCGCTCTGCCTAGATTGGATTAGATTGGGGATTTGAGGTCTTTCAGATGTCAAGATGCAGCTGAAAGCTCCAGCCCTGCTCCTTCGTCCTGCTGTTTCACCCTTGCCGTTGCAAGGACTGTGTTCCTGCTCCAGCTGTGATCTGCATGTCCCAAATGCTGCACAATCTGCTTGGAGATGGACAAAATGCCTCAGTGAAAGCACCAGAGAGCTGCCAAATGTGGCCACTTTGAGGCTCCAGTGAGAGGTAGAGAGGGGACGTTTGGCTTCATGGCTCGTGCCTTGAGCAGCTGAGGAGGGTGGGTTCCCCAGACCTTCTTGGCGGTAAATCTGTTTGCAGCCCCACATTTGGCCGGGCTCTGACTGACCCGGGTTTCCCGCAGCCTCCCGCTCTGCTTCTCCTGGAGTTGGCCCAAAGGGCCTTTTTCCTGCCACCGCTGCTGCTCTGGTCCTTGGCGCCTCTGTCAGTGAGCTCCCATCTGCAGCCAGCTAACCCGGGCTCCATCTCCTCCTCGTGCTGGTGCTTGTGTCACTGCCCCACGATGGTGCCCAGTGGCCGACGGGCCTTTACGCAGCCTGCAGAGCTTAGTGCGTGGCTGGGCACGGGTTTTATTTCCCTCCAAGTTACGGGTAAAATCGCATTCGCTCACTGCATTGCATAATACCTCCTCTGTGTGAGGGGGTCTGGGGCTTTTTGTAATGTCAGAGCGAGAGCCAGGGAAGGTCTCTGTGCTAAAAGTCTCTCTGAGAGGAGAACAATAGGCGTTTTAAAAAGCACCATTTCTTTTGTACTAGCTGCATACTTAAACAGGATCATTCTTATCCTTTTCTAAGTTTCATATTCAATTAACATTCCCCAAATGACAGGAGGCGCAAGTTGTATCAGTGGAAATAGATGATGGTGGAAAGACACATTATACTAAAAGGTTGGTTTGGTTGTTTTTTAAAGGGAGGATGTTTTCTATTAATTATCTTTTATATACTCAAACACTGCCTCCCATTACTCTTCCAAGTCAGGGACAGTGAGAGATGTGTCAGGGCTGGGGAACAACACACGAGCAGTAAGATTAATTGACACTTAGAAATCAGATTGTGATGAATAGATCTTGGCCTCCCAAGGAGATCCATCTTCTTTAGGGTGCATTTAGGGCTCAGGCTGCCTTTAATATATGCAGTGAAGCATCTTTACCTTGCATATGATACTGCTGCTAACCCCATGCCATGACATCCTTGCTGCGTATGGCTGGCTGGTGATAGGATTTTTTACAGTCCGCTGCTTAGTGGTTTCTTGCTTTTTTAGGCAGTTTGATTTGGAAGTGATAAAGCGCCGCGTACATGAATCCAGTGGCCAACAGCCTAAGGGCTTATGAACCTCCAGAGGGGCCAAAGTTTTTCTCTTTTCTTTCCCACTCTTCAACACGGACACATTTCATGTCAAGTGTAAGAGACATTGTCACCCTCAGGCAAACTGCCCCCTCCCCAAACTGCACCTTTTAATCAGGCTGTTTTCTGATGGTCTTGCTCTCAGTTCAGTGTTCAAAGCATCGCTGATGCTGCGGTGGAAGTGATTACAATTTCATTAGATGTATGAGGCAGGCGGAAGGAAAAGGGATATGGGGAGAGGAGAGAGGGTTGCGTCCTGTACTGGGAAAAGGGCACCCAGTCTGGCCAGCAAGAAGCCAGACGTGGTCCGGGCAGCTCGTGGTAGAAGGACAAGCACAGATTGGTTCCCGTCAAGGTTTCAGCTCGGTGATTTCCCTGTTCCCGCTTTCCAATAGACACCCCCTCCCGGGGAGATGGCACAAGCTGAGCGCAGCTCCATGCGTGCAGAGAAATAACCCGAGTCCTGGATGCTTTTTGGTGCGATAGAGCAGAGGTCCTTGCTGAGCTGCGTGCACACAGCACCGCAGCAGTGACAGTGTCTCCTGTGTCCTGGAATCATCTATGTGGCCTTGTGTGGCTTTGGTGGAGGCACTGTGCAGCCCACTGAGCTTCTCCGCCGCACGTAATGGCTTCAGTGAGTTATTTCTTCTCTTCTGTACTGCCAGCCTTGGCAAAGGGGGTATTTGAAGCACCATTTTCCATATGGACCTCTCCATTTTCCATATGGACCTCTCCGTTTTCCATATGGACCTCTCCGTTTCCTGTGAACGTCTGGCCCTTGGGAGAACTGAAGAGCTAGGTGCTCCCCTGCTGTCTCCAGAGGGGCGAAGCTCCCTTCAGTCTGCGCTGCCTTTACAAAAGAGCAGCCTAAGGGGTAAATCCTGGGGGGGGGCCGCGCTGCCAGCGCCTCCACTGCCACCTTGGTGTGTCTGCCGCCTCGGGCAGCAGCCGTGGCCCTGTCCTCGGCATCACCCCCAGCCCCTCCTGAACGGGAAGAGGAGGAGGGTCCCGCTGCAGCAGAGCCGCCCCTTCAGCTGTCCCGCGTGCCCCATCGCTTGTTCAGCCGTGTACGTTCCTGCAACTACCCCTTTGGAAAACAAATAAGCGTTTGAAAGCAAACACATTCAGCCAGCCATTTACATGGCACTTGGCAAACAGATTACAGCATGTTCCTGCCCCCAAAGGCTTTGCAGTCTATGGAAGGCAGCACAAGCATAAGGCGACAGATCCTGGGAAAAGGAGTGGAGCGAGTTCCTGATGAGGAGGTTGCCTGCAGCAAAGAGGATGGGAACAGAGAGGTTCTTCCTGGCTTTGGGAAGCGCCTGGATGGAGGTTGTGGGTAGCTCTGCCAGCCCAGTCTTCACTGCGTGACCGACCCTGGCTCCCTCCTCAGTATCAGCTGAACCTGCTGGCTTTGGCCTCGGTGGCAACATGGCCTTCAGCCTCTCATGGTCTTGAAGCTCGACTCTTTTGAGAGTTTTTTAGCTGTTTAGCTGGATGCTTTCTGGCAGAAGAAATCTTTTCCCTTGCTCCTCCCTGAGGCATCATCCCTGCTGGGCACCCTCTCCTGGTCTTCAACCCCACTTTGATCCCTCTCCTCACAGAGGAGGGACAGCAGAAACCTGATGGTTTTGAGAGACACAGAGAGGGCAGGAGGGGCCAAGGAGGAACAGCAAAGCCAAGGCTGGAAGCAGCAACCCCTGGGCTCGCTGCTGGAAGGGAACGCGGCGTTCCCGGCCTGCGCTGTCTTTTTAATAATGCCCTGCTTGAACATCCAGCGGTGACAAGGAGGGAGGAGAAGAGGATAGAATATTTCAGCATTAACATTGCTCTCCCGTTTATAATAACACGCGGGTACTTTTAGGAGTATCTCGGAGCTTAAGGGGTGAAAGGTGAAGTTATCTTTCAAGAGCAGCGCTAACACTACAGAGCTACTTAATGCAAGCTCAGAATAATACAAGGCCCCGAGTTGAACCGGACAGTCTTGTATCGGGCTGGTTTCATCCTGTCTGCATTGGATTGTAGTGTTTTCCCATTGATTCAAGGCTTTAGCCTTTTTTTTTTTCCCCTCGCCCCCCTTCCTCTCTTCCCTCGTCTCCTTTGCCCTCCTTAGCTCTGCGGACCCAATTACAGCAGCGGCTGCTATGCTGGTGCCACAACGTGCCAGGAGAGGTGCTGGGCTGCTGTGTCACCATCCAGTTAGAGCGGGTGTGTTTGTCAAGGTGGATGGGGCATCGCACATGGTCATGTTTAAATCTGCAAGCCCTGGGCAATGGCAACCAAGTGGTTCCTCAGCAACAGGTGAAGCTTCCCTGGTCTGCACCAGAGCCCAGAGTCGCTGGCTTCTCCAAGGAAGAGCAGGAACAAGGGTTCACATCAGACACTTGTTTTATTCTAGAGTAAGATCCAATTTCTATAGCTCTATCTGTATTATTTTAATCCATCTCCTAAAGAAATGTGCCTTGGATGATTGCACTCCATATATTTGACTGTGACTCTTTACTGGGCCTAATCTACCAACTTTTCAGCTCAGTGCTTGATTTCAGTGGCGTGTGATTGAGGGAGTAAAATCTCAGTGATTTTAATTATGGATTTCATAAAAACCGGTGGACATGGGAAAGGAAAGAGACTTAAATAGGAGAGAGACACAGTAAAAGACTCCAGAGGAAAAAAGCTGCTCTGTGGGTTCTGGCTGTGTTCAACATAAGAGAACATGGGAGAAAAATCTAAATTGCAGAAAAAAAAAATCCAATCACTTTATGAAATCTTTAGCGCCAGAGAATTTAATCCTGAATAAGATTTCTCTGAATGCAGTGTCTGATGTCTATAATGTCTCTGTATCTTCCTATGGTCAGGACATCATAACATCTTTCTCCCTTCCCCTCCTGCATTCCTGAGTGTCTCAAAAGAGGTTGAATCCACAACCTGTTTTCAGTTGTAGCCGGTTAAAACATCAAGCAAGGAGACACAATACGTTGGAATCAGTCTTCCTTAGTCCTGTTGTTCACACTCTTACTTTCCTAAACCAGTGGGACAAGTTTTAACTCTTCTTATCCATAAAAAGTTTTGCACTTGTGCATTTTCAAATTTCCTGTAGCATCCCTCTCCTTCCCTGTCACACGGTGCTGTTAAGGTGCTCCTGCTCCGCCGGTGTGAGCTGTGAGTCAGGAGCGGGTGAAGTGCAGCCCTGATGGAGAAGTGAGCGCAGCCCTGACCAAGAGGTGAGCGCAGCCCTGATGGAGAGGTGAGCATAGCCCTGATGGAGAGGTGAGCACAGCCCCTTGTGTTTTCCCTGCCGGAGCTCATGGGTCCCGCGCGTGCAGGCCGATTTACGGGCACCCAGGCATGGGGCAGGATATCCCGTGGGAAGAGGGGGAGCTCAGAAAAAGCTCCAGGGCTAAATCTTGCTATGGGCTGTGGAATCTTTCTAGTGCCATAAATACCCTGGAAAGAGAAGAAAAGCGTGTCTGGAAAGAGGCCAGGCCTGCTTGTCTCTCTGGTGATGCCGTGAATGCTCCAGGCTGCTTCATGTCTTCTCTGCACTCCACGGGGCCCACAGCCTTCTGCAAATGGGAGGAAGAGACTTGGACTCTTTATGCCTGTTGATGCCAAGAGATCCCAAGATGCCTCACACAGCTCTGCTTTCTATAATCTCTCTGATGCTTCCTCCTACCTGCAGCTTCTTTCTCCTGGCTTTTAATGAGTGTGGGCAACAGTAGACTTGTATAATGAGGGCTAAAGTCTAATTGAATCTTGAACTTTTCTTTGCAAGACGCTGCTTTGTAGCTCTGAACCCCATGCCAGGCTATGTCTCACTATCCCTACCTGCATGTCCTTGACAATGAGATGCCACCTCAGGAGGGCCTGTCTTGGTGCTTAACAGCTTAGGACAGATTAGGATCTTAATTCTTCAGAGAATGATTTTCTGATCATCTTCCCTCTCTGCCAGTCAGCTTCTGAGCCCTGCACCTCTCAGCACAGGCGATGCCTTCTGCCTGTGAGCAGAGATGACAGCTGAGCCGAGCTGCTCTGGCAGGAGAAATCCATGTTTGGAGATGCACACAAAGAAGAAAAAGCGCCCTCCCCAGCACAGAGATCGTAGAAGGCCGTGTGGTGTTACCCACAGGCAAGAGGAAGAGGTGGAGGGTAGCAGGGTTGCCCTCCCATCCCGGCAGGACGTCTGCCTGTTGAGGCACGCGCAGTGCGTGGCTGCAGCCTCCCCTCGTGCACTGCGGCTCTTCTGGCAGGGGCATCCGAAACCTGCCAGGCTCCAAGGGGCAAAACCGCCGCACGGAGAGGAAGAAGCTGGTAGATCCTATGGAGACAGGGAATGCAAATAAAGAAAAAAGGGGTATCTAGAAGAACTCATAACAAGTAAATGCAACACGAAAGGCTGTAGAGATCATGTTTCCCTATCCCTACTTTAGTATCTAGCTGGGACACTGACATTCATTTCCCTGGAAATGTGTTATCTGGCTTTGGGCAGCAGGTCTCCTCAGTACTTTATGAAAAAATGCTCATGTCTTTCCATTTCATCTTTTGCAGATGTCAAACAATGACTATAAAAGGCCTTATTGTAGCATCTTGTGTCCATGCAGGAATGAGGAAAAATGATATAGGCAGTCCTACTAACCAGGTAACTCATTTCAGGTGGTGTTTTCATGCTGAGCTCATCACAAGTGCAGGTAAGCCTGGCATCCAAACCCTGCTCTCCCTGGGCTAAGAATAGCCATGAGAGAGAGGGAAAGCAGGGAGTGGGGAGCTTGTTTCCAGGTGATTTTCCGCTCTTGTTTTTGCTGCAGACAAGCATGCCAGTATCTACATAATCCTGCCATGGGCTCAGAGAGGTTTGGGGTTGAGAGGGCAGAGGGCTTAGATGATATTTAAAGCTGCCCGCAGCCGCTCCGAGGATTTGGCCCTCATTCTTGCGTATTGTCAGCTTACCAGGTCCTCGCCCTGAACCCAAAGCAAATAAATAGGCTGCTTACCTTATCCTTTTCCAGCTTGGATCACAACTTTTGATTTTGTCACAAACATGTTCAGCTTGATTGAGAGCGCCGTCATAACGATAGCTACCAAGGAGGCTTCATCCATCCATCCGAAAGTGAGGGCAGCGCTCCCCATTCACGAGCCCTTCGTTGTGCCCATCTGGCCAGCAGGCCAGAGCTCGCGCACACAAGGGCCGGCTGCGACTCGTCTCCTGCCTCGGTGGCGAATTGTTGCACTGCACGGTCACCCCAGCTCCCCCATCACAGCAGGCACATGGGGCACGTGCTGACACCCGGCAAGGCCTTGGGCACCCCACACTTCCTAAGGTCTGTGTGACCTAGGTGACACACTAAAGCACTAAAAGCCAAGAGTCGAGATTCCCCCTAGCTCCACCAGCCCATCCTTCTCCTCTCTTTCCTCCCTCCAAGGTTGCTTGATGCTCCCGTGTATCTCTTCGGCAGTATTTGTTTTGTGTTTGAATCATCTGGATTGTCCCTGTCTCCCTTTGGGAACCTCCTCACAGGAGGAAGAGTTACGAGGTGCAAATTAGTCCCAGAAGTTACCCAGAGAGAACGCAGTGGGTGTTACTGCCGTTTGCGCTTGGTAGATTAATAACTGCATTTACAAAAGAAAAGAGGAAAAGAAGTCTTGTGACTCCCAGTATCTCACAGAAGTCATATTCTCGTTGCAAGACAGCAACCCCTTTGGCAGCAGCAAGACTGCAGTTTAATTTGGCTACTTCTTCCCTGCATTTTGAGACCCTTATAAATCTCCTTTGTTTTGTAAACTATCCAGGGCTTTTATGTATGACTGCTGCTAGTCCTCTGAACTCCCCAGAGATTATGTGCAGGGAAAGTCTGTCCTGTTCAGCAAATTTGTATTTATTCCTTTAATCCTCATCCGCCACAGTGGGGTGGTATCTCGGCATGCGTCACCTCGCTTGAGACGCTGGTGACTTCCTGACTGTGCCCTCCTCCCTGCGGTGCCCGGCACCAGCCTGGGGCATTGGCACTTGCACCTCTAGTGTCTACATATGCAATCTATAGGTAAGGGGAGCCGTTGCTCCCCCAGAAGCAAGAAGAATGACAAAGAAAAAGATCTGTGCTGCTGCATGGTAGGGGGGGGATTGCTGGTGGCAGTTTTGCTAATAGACTTGGGAGGGCTGCTGAGATAAAAGAGTAAACAAAGAAAAAGGAAAGGCAAAGGGAAAAAGGAATAGCTTTTCTTTGCTGAGTGCGTTGTTTTACTGGAGGTTGAAGAAAGGTTGTAGTGATGGTTTGTGCTGCCTTATGTTCTGCGATGCCGAGCGTAGCCCCTCAGGTAACCGCAGGAACGGGGTTATAACAGAGTTTCCCTATTCAGCCACAGTTAATTCTGGGCCAGTTTCACAGCCCCTTGGAGGCTGCTGCCCAGGCTGGTACAGTTGCCCTAAATGTCCATCTGAACTCCTCACTCTGGAGTTTCCATGGTACCTGGGCGAGAGCGCACTCAGCTTTCCATTTTCCATGGCCTTCCATTGATTGTGACTCATTGGCAGAAATAAAATTTTAAAAAGTCCTTGAGTGGTTTCCTGGGATCAAAAGGCTCCTCAGGGCCAGCTGAGCTCTGAAAACTCAGCCTCTTTTCTCTATTTGTTCTATGGACACTGGGCTTAAACCAAAACCCAGTGAGTTCATGTAAAACCCCCTTGTCCAGTGAATCTCTGCCAGCGCAGTTGGGTGGATTACGCTGAGGCATCACTGCTATTAGAATCGGGCAGCCTGTTCCAGTGCTCTGGCACCCTCACTGGCAAGAAATTTGTCCTTAAGTTCCCGTGGAACTTTGGATGCTTCAATTTGGGGCCGTTTCCTCTAGTTCTGTTGGTGACCACCAGTGAAAAGAGGCCGGCCCCATCCTCCTCACAGCCTCCCTTGAGGTACTTCTAGACACTGCTCAGGTCCCCTCTCATCCTTCTCTTCTCCAGGCTGAACAGGCCCAGCTCCCTCAGCCTCTCCTCATAGGGCAGATGTTCCAGGGCCCTGATCATCCTATTGCTCACCCGGCAACTGCTGGGCTCCTGTGCAGGGTCTGACACCCGCAGTGCCTGCTTCAGTCGCTGCTCTCTATTACTCCTCTATCCAGCATTCATGTTTCCTTCCCCTGCTCTGGTCTCCAGCGACTGCAGAGCAGACCCAAACTTGCATCCCGTAAGAGCAGGCTGTTCCCACAGGGCAGAGCTCGTGGAGCAGAGCAAGACACAGGCACCACGTCCAGGCTTTAGGGGCAGCTGCCGATACACACGGAAGCGTCCCAGTCCCCGCGGAGCTCGGGACACGCCGAGGGCAGCACGCAGCATCTCTCAGATGACCCTGTGTCTGGCTGGCATCTGTGCTCAGATGTGCCATGTACCTGCCACCGTGACAGCCTGATGGCCATGTGGCATCATAATAGGATTTGCTCCATGTCTATAAACTGTTATCCTAAATATCATCCCAAATCCTTTGATGCCCAGTGACAAGCTGTCTCTTTAAATCTTCCCTCCTCCCCCAAATAAAGCAGTGTGCTCTCAAGTCATTGGGAATTCCATGTATCCACCATATAATTGGATTATATTTTATATGTCGCCTAAAATAATGATACAGTTGCATCTTATTCTAACAATGAAGTGACTCAGAACAGAGGAGAGACTCACCGTGGCTGTATTATAAATAATGCTGCCAAGCTGGTTAGGATTATCAGCAAAAGAACTTGTTAGCCTCTTGGAGAACAGATGCTTAATTAGAGCTGGGTGACACAGATGGGTGCCTAATAAGGGGAAAACACCTGTTTTGGTCTTGGAAAAAGAGCTGGGACCACTTGGTATAGCTTTTACCACCTTATACTTGACTATTTGCCAGACTACTCTTCCCTACCCTCCAGTCAGGAGCTCTAGGTCTAATTCCATCATCATCTTTGGTGGCATAAATCACAAGCAATTAGGTATTAAGAAACAGGAATGTCAAGCTGAGATCAGATTTAGATGCTGCATTTTGCATTTTCAAGGATCTGCTAATGCTTTGGGAATCATCTTCCCCAAGCCATGTCCTTCGGCAACAACTCTGTGCCCAGCCAAGCTGTGGACATGCGAGTGGCTTTTCTGGGGGTAGAAAGGAGCTGAAGAGAAAGGATCCCTTTGGGAATGGGAAATGGGCACATGTGCAGACTAAATGACAAGAGCATCTTCTTTGGTGTGGTTGGGCTCTTACTACAGATAATAGCCAAAGAGACAAAGCAGTAATCTTGACAAAATCTGAGGTGTTTAGAGACAGAACCAGGATGTTCAAATGATGGTGGGAGGCAGGGCTTGTGAAGTCTTGGGTATATAATCCATATTTTAGATGATGTTCAGAAATGTCTGCGGCTGGAGTTGAGTTCAGGTGTTTTGTTCCAGGTTACATACAGAGCCCTTCCACTGAGCATCCTGTGGGACAGACGGGTCACTCCTAACTTCCCCTTGCTGTGCAGGGTCAGAGCTCGGCACAGGAGCACTCTGGCTCCTCTGTGGCCCGTTTTGCAGAAGCCCATGGTAACCCATCACCTTCCTTTGGGTTGTTCTATATCTCCAAAAAGCAGATTCCTGAGAGAGGTCAGATGGAGGGTACTCACCCATCTGCTTTCAGACCTGCATTTGGGTTCAGAGGACCCTTTCTGGAAACAGAAGTTCCACATGTGCTAAGCAGCGAAAGGCAGTGAGAGACCTGAGGGATCTCAGACCCCCTAAATTAGATGTCTTAAGTTCATGGCATGAACAAATAACCGCAAAGAGAGCTCCGCTCCTGCGACATCCATCATGTCGGCTCATGGCGGGATGCAACAGATGGGTGAAGGAGGCAAATGAAGATGGGTGGGATGAGAGGTGCGAAGTGACAGGAGGTGACACCGGAGCGTCGCCGCAGGAGCCTCGCGCAGCTCTGCACAGACGGGCCAGACCAATGCTCCTTTACCCGCCTCGGCCTTGCTGCGAGCCGAGTAGCACCAGCTACTCTATCCCTGCGCATGTGCAATAAATACTGTGATCAGTGGTGGGGGTAGGTTTTCAGGAGTGTTTAAATTCTTCAAAAAAGCCTGCACAAAGCCTATAATGTCAGCGTTTTGGAAAAATTTAGCTAGATCTTCCTGCCATTTATGAAATAACTTGACAAGCCTAATTACCCATTCAAGTGTCTAGATTTTACTCAGACCTTGATTGAGAGGCAGGGAGTGACTCTTGGCTCTCTAGTGAGCAATCTGGAAATAAAGAAATAAAAAACGTCAAAGCCCTTTTATCTGTGTGTGTTTCAAAAGTAGGGCTTTAGGAACTGTGAAAAAAATACAATCAAAACATGTTTTTAGGAGTTTGTAGTACAAATTACCCTATTAAAAAGTACGCTGCTTATAAAAGGAGAAAAACATAACTGGCGTACTGAGGGAAGAAGTGTGGAAAGTGTTCAGTAGTGAGTGATCTTCAGAATACATTTTCTCTGAGCCACTGTAACCAATGGAACTTACCAAAAGAAATGGTTATTTTGATCATAATTGTAGTGGGTGGTATGATTTTCTTGGCATTTATTTGGCTTTAAAATGAACACATTTTACCCTTAAAGAAAAAGAAAAGGCAAAGCAGGTAGATAATTAATGTGCAGTAGCTAATGGGTAATTTCAAATTAAATGAGCAGAGCTCATAACTAACTTCATTATGAAAGATATTTGTGTTATCCAAATATATTTTTCCCTCTGAAAATGAATTTTCACTCTGATGGTTCAATATTCCTAGTGAATCTTGTAGATGATACCTCACTTGTGGCTGACTTCTGGCTGACTTCTGTCTTCTTTGGGTGGTTCAGACTAAAGCTCATGGTAACAGGCAGCTTCAAGAGGAGCTGCTTACCTGACAGGAATGCAGATACTTTACCAGCTTCAGGTACTTCTGCTTTAAATGAGGTGGCTTTCCCCACCAAAATTTTAATATAAAATGGTTGCTTAGCAAGTCAAGGCCCTTTTGCAAAGCTAGCTTTGGCAGATGAGTTTTGTCTCCTGTGGATAATGCGCATTACGGAGGAAGTCCAGTTTTTTGTCTCCCTGTCAAGCCCCCTCCCGTTATCTTACAGGCTCGATGCCTGGAAGGACTGTGGTTTCTTTGATGGTCTTTGGATGATGGTTGCCTTACATCTGTATTCAGCACCATCTGTTTCTCTGTTTCTTTGGCAAGCACTGGAAGAGAGGGATTTAAAATTCATCTTCAAGCTGTAGACTTGTGCTCTGGAGTCAAAAGCTGGGTCCTGTTCTCCAATACAGCCACCAAACAAAGAGTGATTCCACCTATTGTTATGGGTTGACTTGTCATTGGAAACACAAAGGCCCAAATGGGTCACTTTACCCTGCAAGCTACACGCTGATCTGCCATTTGGGCTTCTGAAAAGCTTCTTTATCCTCACACCGCCTGATTTCCTCTGCCCCGTGGCCTAGTGCTGCTCTCCCACACGGCACCCCCAGGGACACCAACTCCAGCAGAGCCCAAGGGCTGGTAACCTTTATGTTGTTGACTTTTCGGTGTATAAATAGCAGAACAATCGAGTCAGGAGTTATTTTTATCCATCCCCTTTAGCAACACAAGAGAGTCCTGGAGAACAATAGGGTTTAGTCCGATGGCAGAAGTGGGAATGTCAGTAGCTGCTTCCCGCGCTGACACGCAGGGCTGTCCAGATGCGCTCCCTGGCTCTTTGTCCTGTGCTTGTCACCGGAAAAGGTGGATGTCGGAGTGTCTGTACCAGGAAGTGTCACACAATCAGACCAGTAACTGGCATTAAAGTATCGCCTCTGCCACGGTCATAATGCTGGGCACCAAAGACAATATTGTCTTTGGCATGGAAATGATTAAATCTTTGCTGGTTCGTGTTTGTTCCTGGATACCTTGGGTGGAGAGAGAGAAATCTGTGTAGGAAATGCTGAATGCACTGGCAAATGAGACCTACCTATTTCCTATTTTTTACTGGCAGTTATGGCTGCTTAAAATTATAGTTTTTCTTATCAGTCAAAACCCAAACTGTTCAATTATTATCACCAAGGCTCTGTCTTGAAAATTCCTTCTTCACCTCTGTGATGCTAGATTCTGCAGAGGATCGACCTGATAAAATCACCAGAAATGAAACCAAACTCCCCACAATGCTGAACGAGGAGTGCCTCATACAACAGGACCCCCTGAGCATACCCTGCCTGAAATCGGCCTTCTCTGTGGCCCAGTTCACTCCACCTGAGAACAACCCCTCCATCTACCCGAGACCCTCCACAGAGTCCTCTCCTGGGAATGAGCACAGAGAAACTGCAGGCACCATCTCACAGAATCACAGAACAGTTGAGGCTGGAAGGGACCTCTAGAGATCACCTAGTCCAACCCCTGCTCCAGCAGGGACACCAAGAGCATGAGGACAGGGTGGCATCCAGGCAGGTTTGAAGATCTCCAGAGAAGGAGCCTCCACAGCCTCTCTGAGCAGCCTGTGCCAGGGCTCTGTCACCCTCAGAGGAAAGAAGTTCCCAGAGTTGATCATTCCCGGGGGGAATGCTGCTAGGAACAGCGACTTCCCTCTTCTCCTGCTTCTTGGTGCAGTCCAGTTGCCAGCAGGGTTTGGGAAGGAGCCTGGGTTCCTGCTGCGATGCTGCATGGAGGAGGAGATGGCAGCGCAAAAGCGTGACACGCTGCAGGGCTGCTGTAGGCTGGTTTTTGTTTCCTGATCTCGGTTACCAGACATGGGTTGAGTTCCTGTGCCCGCAGTGCCTTAAACACGACTGGGAGATTGTTCTGCTCCTTGCAATGAGGGCACAGAGGGAGTATCCATTAGGTTTGAGAGGGCAGAAAGCCAGGAGAAAAAGGAAAGAAAACACTGGCAGGGTGGGTCTGGGCAAACCTTCCTGCAGCCCTAGCCCCGCCTCCCCGGCCACCGCGCACCTGCACCAAGGGCACGCGGAGCAGGACCGGGCGCCAAGCCGGCACCGTGAGCTCCGAGCAGGAAAGATAAATATATATATATTCATAAAGAAGAAGAATATATAAAGAATATATATATATATATATAAGAAGAATATTTAAAGAATATATATATCTTTATAAAGAAGACTACCCTACGAAATATTCATTGCTCTCTGTTCTCCCTCGCAGTTGTATATTTTGTTTAACTCACACTATCAAGCTCCGGCTTTGGTCTCATTTTGAACATTTTTTGCTAGCATAGAAAATCAACTTTCTGCCTGGTTCTGCAATCTGGTTTCAGCTGAGAGCAGCCTGTGTCTCTTCTTCCTTATGCTGAGCGGACTTCACCTGACACTGCTAGTTTCCTGCTGCTTTGCTGGGAATAAATAAGAGAAAAATCAGCCCTGCAGTATCCAAAGCATCATGGTAAGCCACAGAGCTATTGTGGATATTAAAGATCTCGAATATCTCTTGACTTTTAAAATGCTTCCTCCTTATAAGAGAATATTGACAGCAGCCGCTTTCGATCATGGTCTGCTGCAAGGAGACCCCTTAGGCCACTGAGTCCCTCGGGCCAGAAGCCTGTGCCTGGGGCAGATGGCGGTGGTGCACGGTGGGGTGGTCACTGGTCCCGCGTCTCCTCCGCTCTCTGCCATCTCCTCTCCACACTCAGAGAGAAAAACAAAGAGTGCTGCTGTTTATACAGCTTTGAGGGAGCTGCAGAATGGCACCTGATTCAACACAAGTGGAATTAAAGGTGCTGTGGTGTTGCGTCTCACTTCCCAGGCTCTTGCAGCCTATGAGCAGCAATCCAAGACTAACAAGCGTCATTTTATATCAAGAGACTGTAAAAAATGAGCTGGTTTTCCCATGCTGTGAAGCTACACTTTTCCAGAAGATCACTCTCTTTACAAATGGTTGTGATTGCCTCCGTGTTGCAATAGCATCCGTGCCAACTGGATTTCTGCTTATGCTGCCAAAGACATTTTATTTTTTTATCATCTCTGGGATCCACCAACCAAACTTCTGCTGATGTTTTTGATTACCAGATGAGCGTTACCCTGCACTTTCATGCCTTTTAGAGAGCAACTCTGTAAACCACACGATGCTGAATTTGCTCTTCAGGGGCTTCTCAAATGCCACCAAGCCAGTCTTCTCTGAAGCAATTTGGTGGTGACGTATGGCCCGCATTGCTCTCGTGTGTCTTAGCGCCCAAGGGCAGACTTGGCAGGGTGGATCCCAGCTTCCAGGCTGCTGACAGGGATGAGATCCACCCTGATAGATGAGTCTTTCTTGATGAGGTGTTTGTCCCTGCAAGAGTCTTGGCTCTGTAACTGCAAGGCAGAGAGGCTCAGGCATCCTACTGACGTGTTAGTCTTGCATGGGACAAGGAAATCAATGGGAAGCTGCGTGGTATCACTGGGCCCCAGATCTGACTTCCTGGATAACCCTTGTGAGATTAGGTTATTTTATACTGCTGTGAGATCATTGAAGAGAAAACCCGGAGGACCACAGGATTTTATCAGTAAAATAGCAGCTTTGGGCTTCTGCTTTGGAACAGGAGGGATAGTGTAAGCTCTGTTCTCTGCAGAGGGAAAAGGACTGAGTCATATATCCCACCCATGTGTTCATGGATAGGCTAAGTATCCTCATATGTTGATTTCTTTGGTGGGGAATGAATGGAAGGAAGGCACTGGTGGCCTCAACATTGATGTTCTTATTTAACTGCTTGGTTTGAAACACTCCATATGGAGTAACGGAGAGAATGTGGCATTCCAAGTGGAGATTATCTTGCCAGGTCTTGTGACCTCTATGTTTGGGTGCCTGTAGGTCGGATACATGTTGGAATGGGCAGGGAAAGCTTCGCTTTTCTGCTCACGTAACTGGGATGCCCCCAGCAGGCAGCATGCCGAGAGTGTCGGTTGACATCCAAGACACCTTCCCCAGCCCCAGCACCGCGGCAGGATAGGTCTGGAGCCCAGATCATGGGCCCGGACACCCAAGGGGAGCCTCCTAACTCCTCTTCTCCCTCTTGCTGTAGTCCCAGTGTGTTGTTCCCTTTTAATGGGGGTTGCTCATTCAGAAACGCTTGTTACAGATGTTGGAGCAGTACTCAGGTTAACTTCCAAGGAGTGTCCAGGCAGCGCAGAGGTCTGGACAGAAGTGAACACCTAATCAATCTGACAAGATCGACCCTAGTGCATACACTTCCTTGCATCATTCTCTGCAGTAGTTTTGAGATTTAATTACCATCTGTAAAGCACTTGGAGATTTTCAGCTGGAAACTACTACATAGAGGAAGGGGGAAATACAAAAGCAGCCTATGTAATTAAGTGCTGCTTGTTTAATTTAATTTTCTCCTTCATTTGATCATCTCCTAGATTCTTGAAGGTAACAGTCTTGTTAATACCAGCAGGGTCCTTTTACACTTGCGTTACATTCAAATGATGATTCTAACAACAGGAGAAAACA